>JAQOOD010000071.1:0-92189 GCA_029633175.1 Citrus glauca | reverse complement strand
TCGGAATGGGCCGAGACTTTTCCCACCCCGTCCCCGCGACAAAAATAGGCCGCGGGCACAGTTTCGCCCAAAAAAGAGCAGCCGAACCCCTTGGCGCCAAGTTCGTGCGCGGAAAAATGCCCAAAAAAGGGGTGTGCTATAGCCTTTGGGCGTGGGGCTGGCAAACTTCGTTTGCCTTCCTCGGAGTGGGCCGAGACTTTGGCAATCCCCTCCCCGCGACAAAAATAGGCCGCGGGCAGAGCCGCGCCGAAAAAAGAGCAGCCGAACCCCTCGGCGCCAAGTTTGTCCTGCGGAAAAATGCCCAAAAAAGGGGTCTGCTATAGCCTTTGGGCGTGGGGCCGGCGAACTTCGTTTGCCTTCCTCGGAGTGGACCGAGACTTTGGCCACCCCCTACCCGTGACAAAAATAGGCCGCGGACACAGCCGCGCCCAAAAAAGAGCAGCCGAACCCCTTGGCGCCAAGTTCGTCTTGGGGAAAAATGACAAAAAAAGGGGTGTGCTATAGCCTTGGGGCGTGGGGCTGGCGAAGTTCGTCCGCCAGACTCGGAATGGGCCGAGACTTTTTTCCCACCCCCTCCCCGTGACAAAAATAGGCCGCGGGCATAACCGCGCCCAAAAAAGAGCAGCCGAACCCCTTGGCGCCAAGTTTGTCCTGCGGCAAAATGCCCAAAAAATGGGTGTGCTATAGCCTTTGGGCGTGCGGCCGGCAAAGTTCATCCCCCTTCCTCGGAATTGGCCGAGACTTTGCCCACCCCCTCCCCACGACAAAAATAGGCCGCGGGCACAGCCGCGCCAGAAAAAGAGCAGCCGAACCCCTTGGCGCCAAGTTCGTGCTGCGGAAAAATGCCCAAAAAGCTGATGGGCTATAGCCTTGGGGCGTGGGCCGGCGCACATCGTCCGCCGGACTCGGAATGGGCCAAGGTTTTGCCCACCCCCTCCCTGTGACAAAAATAGGCCGCGGACACAGCCGCTCCAAAAAAAGAGCAGCCGACCCCCTTCGCGCCAAGTTCGTCCTGAGGAAAAATGCCCAAAAGGGGGGTGGGCTATAGCCTTGGGGCGTGGGGCTGGCGAACTTCGTCCACCGGCCTCGGAATGGGCCGAGACTTCCCCCCCCCCCCCCCCGCCCTCCCTGCGACAAAAATAGGCCGCGGGCGCAGCCGCGCCCAGAAGAGAGCAGCCGAACCCCTTGGCGCCAAGTGCGTCCTGCGGAAAAATGCCCAAAAAAGGGGTGTGCTATAGCCTTGGGGCGTGGGGCTGGCGAAGTTCGTCCGCCGGACTCGGAATGGGCCGAGACTTCCCCCCCCTCCCCGCGACAAAAATAGTCCGCGGGCACAGCCGCGCCCAAAAACGAGCAGCCGAACCCCTTGGCACCAAGTTCGTGCTGCGGAAAAATGCCCAAAAAAGGGGTGTGCTATAGCCTTTGTGCTTGGGGCCGGCGAACTTCGTTTGCCTTCCTCGGAGTGGGCCGAGACTTTCGCCACCCCCTCCCCGCGACAAAAATAGGCCGCGGGCACAGCCGCGCCCAAAAAAGAGCAGCCGAACCCCTCGGCACCAAGTTTGTCCTGCGGAAAAATGCCCAAAAAAGGGGTGTGCTATAGCCTTTGGGTTTGGGGCCGGCGAACTTCGTTTGCCTTCCTCGGAATGGGCCGAGACTTTTCCCACCCCCTCCCTGCGACAAAAATAGGCAGCGGACACAGCCGCGCCCAAAAAAGAGCAGCCGAACCCCTTTTCGCCAAGTTCGTCCTGGGGAAAAATGACAAAATAAGGGGTGTGCTATTGCCTTGGGGCGTGGGGCTGGCGAAGTTCGTCCGCCGGACTCGGAATGGGCCGAGACTTTGCCCACCCCCTCCCCGCGACAAAAATAGGCTACGGACACAGCCGCGCCCAAAAAATAGCAGCCGAACCCCTTGGCGCCAAGTTCGTCCTGCAGAAAAATGCCCAAAAAAGGGGTGTGCTATAGCCTTTGTGCGTGGGGCCAGTGAACTTCGTCCGCCTACTTCGGAATGGGCCGAGACTTTGGCCACCCCCTCCCCGCGACTAAAATAGGCCGCGGGCACAGCCGCGCCCAAAAAATAGCACCCGAACCGCTTAGCGCCAAGTTAGTCCTTCGGAAAAATGCCCAAAAAGATGGTGGGCTATAGCCTTGGGGCGTGGGGCTGGCGAACTTCGTCCGCCGGACTCGGAATGGGTCGAGACTTTTCCCACCCCCTCCCCACGACAAAAATAGGCCGCGGTCACAGCCGTGCCCAAAAAAGAGCAGCCGAACCCCTTGGCGCCAAGTTCGTCCTGCGGAAAAATGCCCAAAAAGGGGGTGGGCTATAGCCTTGGGGCGTGGGGCTGGCGAACTTCATCTGCCGGACTCAGAATAGGCCGAGACATTGCCCACTCCCTCCCCGCAGCAAAAATAGGCCGCGGCCACAGCCGCGCCCATAAAAGAGCAGCTGAACCCCTTGGAGCCAAGTTCGTCCGGCGGAAAAATGCCCAAAAAAGGGGTGTGCTATAGCCTTTGGGCGTGGGGCCGTCAAAGTTCGTCCGCCGGACTCGGAATGGGCCAAGACTTTTGCCACCCCCTCCCCGCAACAAAATTAGGCCGCGGGCACAGCCGCGCCCAAAAAAGTGCAGCCGAACCCCTTGGTGCCATGTTTGTCCTGCGGAAAAATGGCCAAAATTAGTGTGGGCTATAGCCTTGGGGCGTGGGACCGGTAAAGTTCATCCGCCATCCTCGGAATGGGCGTGGGGCCGAGACTTTGCCCACCCCCTCCCTGCGCTAAAGATAAGCTGCGGGCACAGCCGCTCCCAAAAAAGATCAGCCGAACCCCTTGGCGCAAAGTTCGTCCTGCGGAAAAATACCCAAAAAAGGGGTGTGCTATAGCCTTTGGGGGTGGGGCCGGCAAAGTTCATCCGCCATCCTCGGAATGGGCCGAGACTTTGGCCACCCCCCCCCAAAACAAAAATAGGCCGCGGGCACAGCCGCGCCCAAAAAAGTGCAGCCAAACCCCTTGGCGCCAAGTTCGTCCTGCGGAAAAATGCCCAAAAAGGAGGTGGGCTATAGCCCTGGGGCGTGGGGTGGGCGAACTTTGTCCGCCGGACTCGGAATGGGCCGAGACTTTGCCAACCCCCTCCCCGCAACAAAAATCGGCCGCGGGCACAGCCGCGCCTAAAAAGGTGCTGCCGAACCCCTTGGAGCCATGTTCGTCGTGCGGAATAATGCCCAAAAAAGGGGTGGGCTATAGCCTTGGGGGGTGGGGCCGGCGCACTTCGTCCGCCTTCCTCGGAATCGGCCGAGACCTTTCCCACCCCCTCCCCGCGACAAACATTGGCCGCCAGCACAGCCGCGCCCGAAAAAGAGTAGCGGAACCCCTTGGCGCCAAGTTCGTCCTGCGGAAAAATGCCCAAAAAGGGGGTGGGCTATAGCCTTGGGGCGTGGGGTGGGCGAACTTTGTCCACCGGACTCGGAATGGGCCGAGACTTTGCCCACCCCTTCCCCGCGACAAAAATAGGCTGCGGGCACAGCTGAACCCCTTGGCGCCAAGTTCGTCCGGCGGAAAAATGCCCAAAAGGGGGTGGGCTATAGCCTTGGGGCGTGGGGTGGGCGAACTTTGTCCGCCGGACTCGGAATGGGCCGAGACTTTGCCCACCCCCTCCCCGCGACAAAAATAGTCCGCGGGCACAGCCGCGCCCAAAAAAGTGCAGCCGAACCCCTTGGCGCCAAGTTTGTCCTGCGGAAAAATGCCCAAAAAAGGGGTGTGCTATAGCCTTGGGGGGTGGGGCCGGCTAAGTTCGTCCGCCGGACTCGGAATGGGCCGAGACTTTTCCCACCCCCTCCCCGCGACCAAAATACGCCTCGGACGCAGCCGCGCCTAAAAAAGAGCAGCCGAACCCCTTGGCGCCTAGTTCGTCCTGCGGAAAAATGCCTAAAACAAGGGTGTGCCATAGCCTTTGGGCGTGGGGCCGGCGAACTTCGTCCGCCTTCCTCGGAATCGGCCGAAAATTTTCCCACCCCCTCCCCACGACAAACATAGGCCGCGGGCACAGCCGCGCCAAAAAAGAGCAGCCGAACCCCTTGGCGCCAAGTTCGTCCGGCGGAAAAATGCCCAAAAAAGTGGTGGGCTATAGCCTTGGGGCGTGGGTATGCCGTACTTCGTCCGCCGGACTCGGAATGGGGCTAGACTTTGCCCACCTGTTCCCCGCGACAAAAATAGGCCGCGGGCACAGCCGAGCCCAAAAAAAAGAGCAGCCGAACCCCTTGGCGCCAAGTTCGTCCTGCGGATATATGCCCAAAAGAGGGGTCGGCTATAGCCTTGGGGCGTGGGGCTGGCGAACTTCGTCCGCCGGACTCGGAATGGGCCGAGACTTTGCCCACTCCCTCCCCGCAGCAAAAATAGGCCGCGGCCACAGCCGCGCCCATAAAAGAGCAGCAGAACCCCTTGGAGCCAAGTTCGTCCTGCGGAAAAATGCCCAAAAAAGGGGTGTGCTATAGCCTTTGGGCGTGGGGCCGGCAAAGTTCGTCCGCCGCACTCGGAATGGGCCGAGACTTTTCCCACCCCCTCCCCACGACAAAAATAGGCCGCGGGTACAGCCGTACCCAAAAAAGAGCAGCCGAACACCTTGGCACCAAGTCCGTCCGGCGGAAAAATGCCCAAAAAGGGGGTGGGCTATAGCCTTGGGGCGTGGGGCCGGCGCACTTCGTCCGCCGGACTCGGAATGGGCCGTGACTTTTCCCACCCCCTCCCCACAACAAAAATAGGTCGCGGGTACAGCCGTGCCCAAAAAAGAGCAGCCGAACCCCTTGGCGCAAAATTCGTCCTGCGGAAAAATGCCCAAAAAAGGGGTAGACTATAGCCTTGGGGCGTGGGGCCGGCGCACTTCGTCCGCCGGACTCGGAATGGGCGGAGACTATTCCCACCCCCTCCCCGCGCCAAAAATAGGCCGCGAGCACAGCCGCGCCCAAAAAAGAGCCGCCGAACCCCTTGGCGCCAAGTTCGTCCTGCGGCAAAATGCCCAAAAAAGGGGTGTGTTATAGCCTTTGAGCGTGGGGCTAGCGAACTTCGTCCGCCTTCCTCGTACTGGGCCGAGACTTTGGCCACCCCCTTCCGACGACAGAAATAGGCCGCGGGCACAGTCGCGCCCAAAAAAGAGCAGCCGAACCCCTTGGTGCCAAGTTCGACCTGCGGAAAAATGCCCAAAAAGGGGGTGGGCTATAGCCTTTGGGCGTCGGGCTGGCGCACTTCGTCCGCCTTCCTCGGAATGGGCCGAGAATTTGGCCACCCCCTCCCCACGACAAAAATAGGCCGCGGGCACAGCTGCGCCCAATAAAGAGCAGCCGAAACACTTGGCGCCATGTTCGCCCTGCGGAAAAATGCCCAAAAAGGGGTTGGGCTATAGCCTTGGGGTGTGGGGCCGGCGCACTTCGTCCGCCGGACTCGGAATGGGCCGAGACTTTTCCCACCCCATCCCCACAACAAAAATAGGCCGCGGGCACTGCCGCGCCCAAAAAAGAGCGGCCGAACCCCCTGGCGCCAACTTCGTCCTGCGGAAAAATGCCCAAAAAGGGGGTGCGCTATAGCCTTGGGGCGTGGGGCCAGCGAACTTCGTCCGCCGGACTCAGAATGGGCCGAGACGTTGGCCACCCCCTCCCGATGACAAAAAAAGGCAGCGGGCACGGCCGCGCCCAAAAAAGGGCAGCCGAACCCCTTGGCGCCAAGTTCGTCCTGCTGAAAAATTCCCAAAAAAGGGGTGTGCTATAGACTTTGGGCGTGGGGCCGGCGAACTTCGTCCGCCTTCCTCGGAATGGGCTGAGACTTTGGCCACCCCCCTCCCCGCGACAAAAATAGGCCGCGGGCACAGCCGCGCCAAGAAAAGAGCAGCCGAACCCCTTGGCGCCAAGTTCGTGCTGCGGAAAAATGCCCAAAAAGGGGGTGGGCTATAGCCTTGGGGCGTGGGGCCAGCGAACTTCGTCCGCCGGACTCAGAATGGGCCGAGACATTGGCCACACCCTCCCCGTGACAAAAATACACCGCGGGCACAGCCGCGCCCAAAAAAGAGCAGCCGAACCCCTTGCCGCCAAGTTCGTCTGGCGGAAAAATGCCCAAAAAAGGGGTGTGCTATGGCCTTTGGGCGTGGGGCCGGCGGACTTCGTCCGCCTCCCTCGGAATGGGCCGAGACTTTGGCCACCCCCTCCCCACGACAAAAATAGGCTGCGGGCACAGCCGCGCCCAATAAAGAGCAGCCGAACCCGTTAGTGCCAAGCTCGCCCTGCGGCAAAATACCGAAAAAAGGGGTGTGCTATAGCCTTTGGGCATCGGGCCGGCAAAGTTCATCCGCCTTCCTCAGAATGGGCCGAGACTTTGCCCACCCCCTCGCCGTGCCAAAAATAGGCCGCGGGCACAGCCGCGCCTAAAAAAGAGCAGCCGAACCCCTTGGCGCCAACTTCGTCATGAGGACACAGAATGGGCCGAGACTTTGGCCACCGCCTCCCCGCGACAAAAATAGGCCGCGGCCACAGCCGCGCACAAAAAAGCCAGCCGAACCCCTTGGTGCCAATTTCGTCCTGTGGCAAAATGCCTAAAAAAGGGGAGTGCTATAGCCTTTGGGTGTCGGCCGGCAAAGTTCATCCGCCTTCCTCAGAATGGGCCGAGACTTTCCCCACCCCCTTCCCGCGCCAAAAATCGCCCGCGGGCACAGCCGTGCCTAAAGAAGAGCAGCCGAACCCCTTGGCGCCAAGTTCGTCCTGTGGAAAAATGCCCAAAAAGGGGGTGGGCTATAGCCTTGGGGCGTGGGGCCAACGAACTTCGCCCGCCGGACTCGGAGTGGGCGGAGACTTTTCCCACCCCCTCCCCACGCCAAAAATTGTCCGTGGGCACAGCCGCACCTAAAAAAGAGCAGCCGATCCCCTTGGCGCCAAGTTCGTCCTGCGGAAAAATGCCCCAAAAGGGGGTGGGCTATGGCCTTGGGGAGTGGAGCCGGCGCAGTTCATCCACCGGACTCGGAATGGGCCGAGACATTTCCCATCCCCGCCCCGCGCCAAAAATAGGCCGCGGGCACTGCCGCGCCTAGAAAAGGGCAGCCGAACCCCTTGGCGCCAAGTTGTTCCTGCGGAAGAATGCCCAAATTGGGGGTGGGCTATAGCCTTGCGGCGTGGGGCCAGCGAACTTCGTCCGCCGGACTCATAATGGGACGAGACATTGGCCACCCCCTCCCCGCGACAAAAATCGGCCGCGGGCACAGCCGCGCCCAAAAAAGAGCAGCCGAACCCCCTGGCGCCAAGTTCGTCCTGCAGCAAAATGCCCAAAAAAGGGATGTGCGATAGCCTTTGGGCGTCGGCCGGCAAAGTTCATCCGCCTTCCTCAGAATGGGCCGAGACTTTGCCCATCCCCGCCCCGTGCCAAAAATAGGCCGCGGGCACAGCCGCGCCTAAAAAAGAGCAGCCGAACCCCTTGGCGCCAAGTTCGTCCTGCGGAAGAATGCCCAAATTGGGGGTGGGCTATAGCCTTGGGGCGTGGGGCCAGCGAACTTCGTCCGCCGGACTCATAATGGGCCGAGACATTAGCCACCCCCCTCCCCGTGACAAAAATCGGCCGCGGGCACAGCCGCGCCCAAAAAAGACCAGCCGAACACCTTGGCGCCAAGTTCGTCCAGCGGAAAAATTCCCAAAAAAGGGGTGTGCTATAGCCTTTGGGCGTGGGGCCGGCGCACTTCGTCTGCCTTCCTCGGAATCGGCCGAAAATTTTCCCACCCCCTCCCCACGACAAAAATAGGCCGCGGGCACAGCCGCGCCCAAAAAAGAGCAGCCGAACCCCATGGCGCCAAGCTCGTTCTGTGGCAAAATGCCCAAAAAACGGGTGTGCTATAGCCTTTGGGCGTCGGCCGGCAAAGTTCATCCGCCTTACTCAGAATGGGCCGAGACTTTGCCGATCCCCGCCCCACGCCAAAAATAGGCCGCGGGCACAGCCGCGCCAAAAAAAGAGCAGCCGAACCCCTTGGCGCCAAGTTATTCCTGCGGAAAAATGCCCAAATTTGGGGTGGGCTATAGCCTTGGGGCGTGGGGCCAGCGAACTTCGTCCGCCGGACTCATAATGGACCGAGACTTTGCCCACCCCCCTCCCCGCGACAATAAAAGGCCACGGGCACAGCCGCGCCCAAAAAAGAGCAGCCGAACACCTTCGCGCCAAGTTCGTCCAGCGGAAAAATTCCCAAAAAAGGGGTGTGCTATAGCCTTTGGGCGTGGGGCCGGCGCACTTCGTCCGCCTTCCTCGGAATGGGCCGAGACTTTGGCCACCCCGTCCCTGCGACAAAAATAGGCCGCGGGCACAGCCGCGCCCAAAAAAGAGCAGCCGAACCCCTTGGTGCCAAGTTCGTCCTGCGGCAAAATGCCCAAAAAAGGGGTGTGCGATAGCGTTTGGGCGTCGGCCGGCAAAGTTCATCCGCCTTCCTCAGAATGGGCCGAGACTTTGCCCACCCCCTACCCGCGCCAAAAATAGGCCGCCGGGCTGGCATCGTCCGCGAGACTCGGAATGGGCCGAGACTTTGCCCACCCCCTCCCCGCGCCAAAAATAGGCCGCTGGCACATCCGCGCCCAAAAAAGAGCAGCCGAACCCCTTGGCGCCAAGTTCGTCCTGCGGACAAATGCCCAAAAAGGGGGTGGGCTATAGCCTTGGGCCGTGGGGCCAGCGAACTTCGTCCGCCGGACTCAGAATGGGCCGAGACATTGGCCACCCCCTCCCCGCGACAAAGATAGGCCACGGGCACAGCCGCGCCCAAAAAAGAGCAGCCGAACCCCCTGGCGCCAAGTTCGTCCTGCGGCAAAATGCCCAAAAACGGGATGTGCGATAGCCTTTGGGCGTCGGCCGGCAAAGTTCATCCGCCTTCCTCAGAATGGGCCGAGACTTTGCTCACCCCCGCCCCGCGCCAAAAATAGGCTGCGGGCACAGCCGCGCCCAAAAAAGAGCAGCCGAACCCCTTGGCGCGAAGTTTGTCCCGCGGAAAAATGCCCAAAAAGGGCGTGGGCTATAGCCTTGGGCCGTGGGGCCAGCGAACTTCGTCCGCCGGACTCAGAATGGGCCGAGACATTGGCCACCCCCTCCCTGCGACAAAAATAGGCCGCGGCCACAGACGCGCCCAAAAAAAAGCAGCCGAAACCCTTGGTACGAAGTTCGTCCTGCGGCAAAACGCCCAAAAAAGGGGTGTGCTATAGCCTTTGGGCGTCGGCCGGCAAAGTTCATCCGCCTTCTTCAGAATGGGCCGAGACTTTGCCCACCCCCTCCCCGCGCCAAAAATAGGGTGCGGGCACAGCCGCGCCCAAAAAAGAGCAGCCGAACCCCTTGGTACGAAGTTCGTCCTGCGGCAAAACGTCCAAAAAAGGGGTGTGCTATAGCCTTTGGGCGTCGGCCGGCAAAGTTCATCGGCCTTACTCAGAATGGGCCGAGACTTTGCCCATCCCCGCCCCGCGCCAAAAATAGGCCGCGGGCACAGCCGCGCCTAAAAATGAGCAGCCGAACCCCTTGGCGCCAAGTTCGTCCTGCGGAAAAATGCCCAAATTGGGGGTGGGCTATAGCCTTGGGGCGTGGGGCCAGCGAACTTCGTCCGCCGGACTCATAATGGGCCGAGACATTGGTCACCCCCTCCCCACGACAAAAATAGGCCGCGGGCACAGCCGCGCCCAAAAAAGAGCAGCCGAACACCTTGGCGCGAAGTTCGTCCAGTGGAAAAATTCCCAAAAAAGGGGTGTGCTATAGCCTTTGGGCGTGGGGCCGGTGCACTTCGTCCGCCTTCCTCGGAATGGGCCGAGACATTGGTCACCCCCTCCCTGCGACAAAAATAGGCCACGGGCACAGCTGCGCCCAAAAAAGAGCAGCCGAACCCCTTGGTGCCAAGTTCGTCCTGCGGCAAAATGCCCAAAAAAGGGGAGTGCGATAGCCTTTGGGCGTCGGCCGGCAAAGTTCATCCGCCTTCTTCAGAATGGGCCGAGACTTTGCCCACCCCCTCCCCGCGCCAAAAATAGGGTGCGGGCACAGCCGCGCCCAAAAAAGAGCAGCCGAACCCCTTGGTACGAAGTTCGTCCTGCGGCAAAACGTCCAAAAAAGGGGTGTGCTATAGCCTTTGGGCGTCGGCCGGCAAAGTTCATCGGCCTTCCTCAGAATGGGCTGAGACTTTGCCCACCCCCTCCCCGTGCCAAAAATAGGCCGCGGACACAGCTGCGCCTAAAAAAGAGCAGCCGAACCCCTTGGTGCCAAGCTCGTCCTGTGGCAAAATGCCGAAAAAAGGGGTGTGCTAGAGCCTTTGGGCGTCGGCCGGCAAAGTTCATACGCCTTCCTTAGAATGGGCCGAGACTTTGCCCACCGCCTCCCCGCGCCAAAAATAGGCTGCCGGCACAGCCGCGCCTAAAAAAGAGCACCCGAACCCCTTGGCGCCAAGTTCGTCCTGCGGACAAATGCCCAAAAAGGGGGTGGGCTATAGCCTTGGGCCGTGGGGCCAGCGAACTTCGTCCGCCGGACTCAGAATGGGACGAGACATTGGCCACCCCCTCCCCGCGACAAAAATAGGCCGCGAGCACAGCCGCGCCCAAAAAAGAGCAGCCGAACCCCTTGGCGCCAAGTTCGTCCTGCGGCAAAATGCCCAAAAAAGGGGTGTGCTATAGCCTTTGGGCGTGGGGCCGGCGAACTTCGTCCGGCTTCTTCGGAATGGGCCGAGACATTGGCCACCCCCCTCCCCGCGACAGAAATAGGCCGCGGTCACATCCGCGCCCAAAAAAGAGCAACCGAACCCCTTGGCGCCAAGTTTGTCCTGCGGCAAAATACCCAAAAAAGGGGTGTGCTATAGCCTTTGGGCGTCGGGCCGGCAAAGTTCATCCGCCTTCCTCAGAATGGGCCGAGACTTTCCCCACCCCCTCCCCGCGCCAAAAATCGGCCGCGGGCACAGCCGTGCCCAAAGAAGAGCAGCCGAACCCCTTGGCGCCAAGTTCGTCCTGTGGAAAAATGCCCAAAAAGGGGGTGGGCTATAGCCTTGGAGCGTGGGGCCAACGAACTTCGCCCGCCGGACTCGGAGTCGGCCGAGACTTTTCCCACCCCCTCCCCACGCCAAAAATTGTCCGCGGGCACAGCCGAACCTAAAAAAGAGCAGCCGATCCCCTTGGCGCCAAGTTCGTCCTGCGGAAAAATGCCCCAAAAGGGGGTGGGCTATGGCCTTGGGTAGTGGAGCCGGCGCAGTTCATCCACCGGACTCGGAATGGGCCGAGACATTTCCCACCCCCTCCCCGCGCTAAAAATAGGCCGCGGGCACAGCGGCGAATAAAAAAGAGCAGCCGAACCCCTTGCTGCCAAATTCGTCCTGCGGCAAAATGCCCAAAAAACGGGTGTGCTATAGTCTTTGGGCGTCGGCCGGCAATGTTCATCCGCCTTCCTCAGAATGGGCCGAGACTTTGCCCACCCCATCCCCGCGCCAAAAATAGGCCGCGGGCACAGCCGCGCCTAAAAAAGAGCAACCGAACGCCTTGGCACCACGTTCGTCCTGCGGAAAAATGCCCAAAAAGGGGTTGGGCTATAGCCTAGTGGCGTGGGGCCGGCGAACTTCGTCCGCTGGACTCAGAATGGGCCGAGACTTTGCCACCCCGCCTCCCCGCGACAAAAATAGGCTGCGGGCAAAGCCGCGCCCAAATAAGAGCAGCCGAACCCCTTGCTGCCAAGTTCGTCCTGCGGCAAAATGCCCAAAAAAGGGGTGTGCTATAGCCTTTGGGCGTCGGCCGGAAAAGTTCATCCGCCTTCCTCAGAATGGGCCAAGACTTTGCCCACCCCCTCCCCGCGCCAAAAATAGGCCGCGGGCACAGCCGCGCCTAAAAAACAGCAGCCGAACCCCTTGGCGCCAAGTTCGTCCTGCGGAAAAATGCCCAAAAAGGGGGTGGGCTATAGCCTTGGGGCGTGGGGCCCGCGAACCTCGTCTGCCGGACTCAGAATGGGCCGAGACATTGGCCACCGCCTCCCCGCGACAAAAATAGGCCGCGGGAACAGTCTCGCCCAAAAAAGAGCAGCCCAACCCCTTGGCGCCAAGTTCGTCCTGCGGAAAAATTCCCAAAAAAGGGGTGTGCTATAGCCTTTGGGCGTGGGGCCGGCGCACTTCGTCCGCCTTCCTCGGAATGGGTCGAGACCCTGGCCACCCCCTTCCTGTGACAAAAATAGGCCGCGGGCACAGCCGCGAATAAAAAAGAGCCGCCGAACCCCTTGCTGCCAAGTTCGTCCTGCGGCAAAATGCCCTAAAAAGGGGTGTGCTATGGCCTTTTGGCGTCGGCCGGCAAAGTTCATCCGCCTTCCTCAGAATGGGCCAACAATTTGCCCACCCCCCTCCCCGCGCCAAAAACAGGCCGCGGGCACAGCCGCGTCTAAAAAACAGCCGCCGAACCCCTTGGCGCCAAGTTCGTCTTGCGGAAAAATGCGCAAAAAGGGGTTGGCTATAGCCTTGGGGCGTGGGACGGGCGAACCTTGTCCGCCAGACTCGGAATGGGCCGAGACTTTGCCCACCCCCTCCCCGCAACCAAAATAGGCTGCGGGCACAGCCGCGCCCAAAAAAGAGTAGCCGAACCCCTTGGCGCCAAGTTCATCCTGCAGAAAAATGCCCAAAAAGGGGGTGGGCTGTAGCCTTGGGGCGTGGGGCCCGCGCACTTCGTCCGCCGGACTCAGAATGGGCCGAGACATTGGCCAGCCCCTCTCTGCGATAAAATTAGGCCGCGGGCACAGCCGCGCCCAAAAAAGAGCAGCCGAACCCCTTGGCGCCAATTTCGTCCTGCGGCAAAATGCCCAAAAAAGGGGTGTGCTATAGCCTTTGGGCGTGGGGCCGGCAAAGTTCCTCCTCCTTCCTCGGAATGGGCCGAGACTTTGCCCAACCCCTCCCCTCACCAAAAATAGGCCGCGGGCACAGCCGCGCCCAAAAAAGAGCAGCCGAACCCCTTGGCGCCGAGTTCGTCTTGCGGAAAAATGCCCAAAAAGGGGTTGGCGATAGCCTTGGGGCGTGGGGCGGGCGAACTTCGTCCGCCGGACTCGGAATGGGCCGAGACTTTGCCCACCCCCTCCCCGCGACCAAAATAGGCTACGGGCACAGCCGCGCCCAAAAACGAGTAGCCGAACCCCTTGGCGCCAAGTTCGTCCTGCGGAAAAATGCCCAAAAAGGGGGTGGGCTATAGCCTTGGGGCGTGGGGCCCGCGAACTTCGTCCGCCGGACTCGGAATAGGCCGAGACTATGGCCACCCCCTCCCCGTGACAAAAATAGGCCGCGGGCACAGCCGCGTCAAAAAAAGAGCAGCCGAACCCCTTGGCGCCAAGTTCGTCCTGCGGAAAAATGCCCAAAAAAGGGGTGTGCTATAGCCTTGGGGTGTGGGGCTGCCGAAGTTCATCCGCCGGACTCGGAATGTGTCAAGACTTTGCCCACCCCATCCCCACGACAAAAATAGGCCGCGGGCAAGTCCACGCCCAAAAAAGAGCAGCCGAACCCCTTGGCGCCAAGTTCATCCTGCGGAAAAATGTCCAAAAAGGGGGTGGGCTTTAGCCTTGGGGCGTGGGGCTGGCGAACTTCATCCGCCGGACTCGGAATGGGCCGAGAATTTTCCCACCCCCTCCCCGCACCAAAAATAGGCCGCGGACACAGCGGCGCCCAAAAAAGAGCAGCCGAACCCCTTGGCACCAAGTTCGTCCTGCGGAAAAATGCCCAAAAAAGGGGTGGGCTATAGCCTTAGGGCATGGGGCTGGCGACCTTTGTCCGCCGGACTCGGAATGGGCCGAGCCATTGCCCACACCATCCCCGCGACAAAAATAGGCCGCGGGCACAGCCGCGCCCAAAAACTAGCACCCGAAGGCCTCCGCGCCAAGTTCGTCCTGCGGAAAAATGCCCAAAAAAGAGGTGGGCTATATAGCCTTGGGGCATGGGGCGGGCGAACTTCGTCCGCCGGACTCGGAATGGGCCGAGAATTTTCCCACCCCCTCCCCGCACCAAAAATAGGCCGCGGACACAGCGGCGCCCAAAAGAGAGCAGTCGAACCCCTAGGAACCAAGTTCGTCCTGCGGAAAAATGCCCAAAAAGGGGGAGGGCTATAGCCATGGGGCGTGGGGCTGGCAAACTTCATCCGCCAGGCTTGGAATGGGCCGAGACTTTGCCCACCCCGTCCCCGCGACAAAAATGGGCCGCGGACACAGCCGCGTCCATAAAAGAGTAGCCGAACCCCTTGGCGCCAAGTTCGTCCTGCGGAAAAATGCCCAAAATAGGGGTGGGCTATAGCCTAGGGGCGTGGGGCTGGCGAACTCCGTCCGCTAGACTCGGAACGGGCCGAGACTTTGCCCACCCCCTCCCCTCGACAAAAATAGGCCGCGGGCACAGCCGCACCCAAAAAGGTGCAGCCAAACCCCTTCGCGCCAAGTTCGTCCTGCGGAAAAATGCCCAAAATAGGGGTGGGCTATAGCCTTGGGGCGTGGGGCTGGCGAAGTTCATCCACCTTCCTCGGAATGGGCCAGGACTTTGCCCACCCCGTCCCCGCACCAAAAAATCGGCCGGGGGCGCAGCCGCGCCCAAAAAAGAGCCGTCGAACCCCTTGGCGCCAAGTTCGTCCGGCGGAAAAATACCCAAAAAAGGGGTGGGCTATAGCCTTGGGGCGTGGCGCTGGGGAACTTCGTCCGCCGGAGTGGGAATGGGCCGAGACTTTGCCCACCCCCTCCCCACGACAAAAATAGGCCACGGGCACAGCCGCGCCCAAAAAAGAGCAGCCGAACCCCTTTGCACCAAGTTGGTAGTGCAGAAAAATGCCCAAAAAGGCGGTGGGCTATAGCCTTGGGGCGTGGGGCTGGCGCACTTCGTCCGCATTCCTGGGAATGGGCCGAGACTTTGTCCACCCCCTCCCCGCGACAAAAATAGGCCGCGGGCACAGCCGTGCCCAAAAAAGAGCAGCCGAACCCCTTGGCGCCAAGTTCGTCCTACAGAAAAATACCCAAAAAAGGGGTGGGCTATAGCCAAAGGGCGTGGGGCTAGCGCACTTCGTCCGCCTTCCTCGGAATAGGTCGAGAATTTACCCACCCCCTCCCTGTGATAAAAATAGGCCGTGAGCACAGCCGCACCCAAAAAAGAGCAGCTGAACACCTTGGCACAAAGTTTGTCCTGCGGAAAAATGCCTAAAAAAGTTGTGTGCTATAGCCTTGCGGCGTGGGGCTGCCGAAGTTCGTCCGCCGGACTCGGAATGGGCCGAGACTTTCCCACCCCCTCCCTGCGACAAAAATGGGCCGCGGACACAGCCGCGCCCATAAAAGAGCAGCCGAACCCCTTGGCGCCAAGTTCGTCCTACGGAAAAATGCCTAAAAAAGTTTTGTGCTATAGCCTTGGGGCGTGGGGCTGGCGAAGTTCGTCTGCCGGACTCGGAATGGGCCGAGACTTTTCCCACCCCCTCCCCGTGACAAAAATAGGCTGTGGGCACAGCCGCGCATAAAAAAGAGCAGCCGAACCCCTTGGCGCCAAGTCCGTCCTGCGGAAAAATGCCCAAAAAGGGGGAGGGCTATAGCCTTGGGGCGTGGGGCGGGCGAACTTCGTACGCCGGACTCGGAATGGACCGAGACTTTTCGCACCTCCCTCCCCAGGACAAAAATAGGCCACGGACACAGCCGCGCCCATAAAAGAGCAGCCGAACCCCTTGGCGCCAAGTTCGTCCTGCGGAAATATGCCCAAAAAGGGGGTGGGCTGTTGCCTTAGGGCGTGGGGCGGGCGAACTTCGTACGCGGGACTCGGAATGCGCCGAGGCTATGCCCACCCCCTCCCCGCCACAAAAATAGGCTGCGGGCACAGCCGCGCCCAAAAAAGAGCAGCCGAACCCCTTGGCGCCAAGTTCGTCCTTCGGAAAAATGCCCAAAAAAGGGGTGGGCTATAGCCATGGGGCGTGGGGCTGGCGAACTTCGTCCGCCTTCCACGGAATGGGCCGAGAATTTGCCCACCCCCTTCGTGTAACAAAAATAGGCCGTCAGCACAGCCGCACCCAAAAAAGAGCAGCCGAACCCCTTTGCGCCAAGTTCGTACTGCGGAAAAATGCCTAAAAACGTTGTGTGCTATAGCCTTGCGGCGTGGGGCTGCCGAAGTTCGTCCGCCGGAATCGGAATGGGCCGAGAGTTTTCCCACCCCCTCCCCGCGACAGGAATAGGCTGTGGGCACAGCCGCGCCCAAAAAAGAGCAGCCGAATCCCTTGGCGCCAAGTTCGTCCTGCGGAAAAATGCCAAAAAAGGGGGAGGGCTATAGCCATGGGGCGTGGGGCTGGCAAACTTCATCCGCCGGGCTCGGAATGGGCCGACACTTTGCCCACCCCCTCCCCGTGACAAAAATGGGCCGCGGACACTGCCGCGCCCAAAAAAGAGCAGCCGAACCCCTTGGCGCCAAGTTCGTCCTGCGGAAAAATGCCCAAAAAAGGGGTGTGCTATAGCCTTTGGGCGTGGGGCTGGAGAACTTCGTCCGTCGGACTCAGAATGGACCGAGACTTTGCCCACCCCCTCCCCGCGACAAAAATAGGCCGTGGGCACAGCCGCGCCCAAAAAAGATCAGCCGAACCCCTTGGCGCCAAGTTCGTCCTGCGGAAAAATGCCCAAAATGGGGGTGCGCTATAGTCTTGGGGTGTGGGGCCGGCGCACTTCGTCCGCCGGACTCGGAATGGGCCGAGACTTTTCCCACCCCCTCCCCACGACAAAAATAGGCCACGGGCACTGCCGCGCCCAAAAAAAAGCAGCCGAACCCCTTGGCACCAAGCTCGTCCTGCGGAAAAATGCCCAAAAAGGGGGTGCGCTATAGCCTTCAGGCGTGGGGCGGGCGAACATCGTCCGCCGGACTCCGAATGGGCCGACACATTTCCAACCCCCTCCCCGCGACAAAAATAGGCCACGGGCACAGCCTCGCCCAAGAAAGAGCAGTCGAACCACTTGGCGTCAGGTTCGTCCTGCGGAAAAATGCCCAAAAAAGGGGCGTGCTATAGGCTTGGGGCGTGGGGCCGGCGCACTTCGTCCGCCGGACTCGGAATCGGCCGAGACTTTTCCCACCCCCTCCCCGTGACAAAAATATGCCGCGGGCACAGCTGCGTCCAAAAACGAGCAGCCAAACCCCTAGGCGCCAAGTTCGTCCTGCGGAAAAATGCCCAAAAAAGGGGTGTGTTATAGCCTTTGGGCATGGGGCTGGCAATGTTCATCTGCCTTCCTCGGAATAGGCCGAGACTCTGCCCATCCCCTCCCCGCACGAAAAATAGGCCGCAGGCACAGTCGCGCCCAAAAAAGTGCAGCCGAACCCCTTGGCGCCAAGTTCGTCCTACGGTAAAATGCCCAAAAAGGGGGTGGGCTATATCCTTGGGGCGTGGGGCCGGTAAAATTCGTCCGCCGGACTTGGAATGGGCCGAGAATTTTCCCATCCCCTCCCCATGACAAAAATAGGCCGCGGGCACAGCGCCGCCAAAAAAGAGCAGCTGAACCCCTTAGCGCCAAGTTCATCCTGCGGAAAAATGCCCGAAAAGAGGTGTGCTATAGCCTTTGGGCGTGGGGCCGGCGAACTTCATCCGCATTCCTCGGAATGGGCTGAGACTTTACCCACCCCCTCCCCACGACAAAAATAGGCCGCGGGCACAACCGCGCCCAAAAAAGAGCAGCCGAACCCCTGGGCGCCAAGTTCGTCCTGCGGCAATATGCCCAAAAAATGGGTGTGCAATAGCCTTTGGGCGTGGGGCCGGCAAAGTTCATCCCCCTTCCTCGGAATGGGCCGAGACTTTGGCCACCCCCTCCCCGCACCAAAAATTGGCCGCGGGCACAGCCGCGCCCAAAAAAGCGCAGCTGAAACCCTTGGCGCCAAGTTCGTCCTGCGGAGAAATCCCCAAAAAGGGGGTGGGCTATAGCCTTCCGGCGTGGGCCAGGACTTCGCCCATCCCCTCCCCATGACAAAAATAGGCCGCGGGCACAGCCGCGCCCAAAAAAGAGCAGCCGAACCCCTTGGCGCCAAGTTCGTCCTGCGGAAAAATGCCCAAAAAAGGGGTGTGCTATGGCCTTTGGGCGTGGGGCTGGCGAACTTCGTCTGCCAGACTCAGAATGGACTGAGACTTTGCCCACCCCCTCCCCGCGACAAAAATAGGCCGCTGGCACAGCCGCGCCTAAAAAAGAGCAGCCAAACCCCTTGGTGCTAAGTTCGTCCTGCGGAAAAATGCCCAAAAAAGGGATGTGCTATAGCCTTTGGGCGTGGGGCCGGCGAACTTCATCCGCCTTCCTCGGAATGGGCTGAGACTTTGGCCACCCCCTCCCGGCGTCAAAAATAGGACGCGGTCACAGCCTCGCCCAAAAAAGAGCAGCCGAACCCCTTGGCGCAAGTTCGTCCTGCGGAAAAATGCCCAAAAAATGGGTGTGCTATAGCCTTTGGGAGTGGGGCTGGCGAACTTCGTCCGCCGGACTCGGAATGGGCCGAGACTTTGGCCACCCCCTCCCCGTGACAAAAATAGGCCGCGGGCACAGCCGCGCATTAAAAAGAGCTGCCAAACCCCTTGGCGCCATGTTCGTCCAGCGGCAAAATGCCCAAAAAAGGGGTGGGCTATATCCTTGGGGCGTGGCGCTGGCGAACTTCGTCTGCCGGACTCGGAATGGGCCTAGACTTTGCCCATCCCTCCCCGCGACAAAAATAGGCCGCGGGCACAGCCGTGCCAAAAAAAGAGCAGCCAAACCCCTTGGCGCCAAGTTCGTCCTGCGGCAAGATGCCCGAAAAAAGGGATGTGCTATAACCTTTGGGCGTGGGGCCGGCGAACTTCATCCGCCTTCCTCGGAATGCGCCGAGACTCTGCCCACCGCCTCCCCACGGTAAAAATAGGCCGCGGGCACAGCCGTGCCAAAAAAGAGCAGCCGAACCCCTTGGCGCCAAGTTCATCCTGCGGCAAAATGCCCAAAAAAGGGGTGTGCTATGGCCTTTGGGCGTGGGGCTGGCGAACTTCGTCCGCCGGACTCAAAATGGGCCGAGACTTTGCCCACCCCCTCCCCACGACAAAAATAAGCCGCGGGCACAGCCGCGCCTAAAAAAGAGCAGCCAAACCCCTTGGTGCCAAGTTCGTCCTGCGGAAAAATGCCCAAAAAAGGCATGTGCTATAGCCTTTGGGCGTGGGGCCGGCGAACTTCATCCGCCTTCCTCAGAATGGGCGGAGACTTTGGCCACCCCCTCCCCGCGTCAAAAATAGGACGCGGGCACAGCCTTGCCCAAAAAAGAGCAGCCGAACCCCTTGGCGCCAAGTTCGTCTTGCGGAAAAATGCCCAAAAAATGGGTGTGCTATAGCCTTTGGGCGTGGGGCTGGCGAACTTCGTCCCCCTACCTCAGAATGGACCGAGACTTTGGCCACCCCCTCCCCGCGACAAAAATAGGCCGCGGGCACAGCCGCGCCCAATAAATAGCAGCCGAACCCCTTGGCGTCAAGTTCGTCCTGCGGAAAAATGCCCAAAAAAGGGGTGCGCTATAGCCTTGGGGCGTGGGGCGGGCGAACTTCGTCTGCCGGACTCGGAATGGGCCGAGACTTTGGCCACCCCCTCCCCGCGACAAAACTAGGCAGCGGGCACAGCTTCGCCCAAAAAAGAGCAGCCGCACCCCTTGGCGCCAAGTTCGTCCGGCGGCAAAATGCCCAAAAAATGGGTGTGCTATAGCCTTTGGGCGTGGGGCCGGCAAAGTTCATCCTTCTTCCTCGGAATGGGCCGAGACTTTGGCCACCCCCTCTCCGTGACAAAAATAGGCCGCGGGAACAGCCTCGTCCAAAAACGAGCAGCCGAACCCCTTGGCGCAAAGTTCGTCCTGCGGCAAAATGCCCAAAAAATGGGTGTGCTATAGCCTTTGGATGTGGGGCCAGCGAACTTCATCCGCCTTCCTCGGAATGCGCCGAGACTCTGCCCACCCCCTCCCCGCGACAAAAATAGGCCGTGGGCAAAGCCGCGCCAAAAAAGAGCAGCCGAACCCCTTGGCGCCAAGTTCATCCTGCGGGAAAATGCCCAAAAAAGGGGTGTGCTATAGCCTTTGGGCGTGGGGCCGGCAAAGTTCATCCCCCTTCCTCGGAATGGGCCGAGACTCTGCCCACCCCCTCCCCGCGTCAAAAATAGGCCGCGGGCACAGCCTCGCCCAAAAAAGAGCAGCCAACCCCCTTGGCGCCAAGTTCGTCCTGCGGCAAAATGCCCAAAAAATGGGTGTGCTATAGCCTTTGGGCGTGGGGCCGGCAAAGTTCATCCTTCTTCCTCGGAATGGGCCGAGACTTTGGCCACCCCCTCTCCGTGACAAAAATAGGCCGCGGGAACAGCCTCGTCCAAAAACGAGCAGCCGAACCCCTTGGCGCAAAGTTCGTCTTGCGGCAAAATGCCCAAAAAATGGGTGTGCTATAGCCTTTGGATGTGGGGCCAGCGAACTTCATCCGCCTTCCTCGGAATGCGCCGAGACTCTGCCCACCCCCTCCCCGCGACAAAAATAGGCCGTGGGCAAAGCCGCGCCAAAAACGAGCAGCCGAACCCCTTGGCGCCAAGTTCGTCCTGCGGGAAAATGCCCAAAAAAGGGGTGTGCTATAGCCTTTGGGCGTGGGGCCGGCAAAGTTCATCCCCCTTCCTCGGAATGGGCCGAGACTCTGCCCACCCCCTCCCCGCGTCAAAAATAGGCCGCGGGCACAGCCTCGCCCAAAAAAGAGCAGCCGACCCCCTTGGCGCCAAGTTCGTCCTGCGGGAAAATGCCCAAAAAAGGGGTGTGCTATAGCCTTTGGGCGTGGGGCCGGCAAAGTTCATCCCCCTTCCTCGGAATGGGCCGAGACTCTGCCCACCCCCTCCCCGCGTCAAAAATAGGCCGCGGGCACAGCCTCGCCCAAAAAAGAGCAGCCGACCCCCTTGGCGCCAAGTTCGTCCTGCGGCAAAATGCCCAAAAAATGGGTGTCCTATAGCCTTTGGGCGTGGGGCCGGCAAAGTTCATCCTTTTTCCTCGGAATGGGCCGAGACATTGCCCATCTCCTCCCCGCGACAAAAATAGGCCGCGGGCACAGCCGCGCCCAAAAAAGAGTAGCCGAAACCCTTGGCGCCAAGTTCGTCCTGCGGAAAAATGCCCAAAAAAGGTGTGGGCTATAGCCTTGGGGCGTGGGGCTGGCGAACTTCGTCTGCCGGACTCGGAATGGGCCGAGATTTTGCCCACCCCCTCCCGACAAAACAAATAGGCCGCGGCCACAGCCGTGCCCAAAAAAGAGCAGCCGAACCCCTTGGCACCAAGTTCGTCCTGCGGCAAAATCCCCGAAAAAGGGGTGTGCTATAGCCTTTGGGCATAGGGCCGGCGAACTTCGTCCGACTTCCTCGGAATGCGCCGAGACACTGCCCACCCCCTCCCCGCGACAAAAATAGGCCGCGGCCACAGCCGCGCCAAAAAAGAGCAGCCGAACCTCTTGGCGCTAAGTTCGTCCGGCGGCAAAATGCCCAAAAAAGGGGTGTGCTATAGCCTTTGGGCGTGGGGCTGGCGAACTTCGTCCGCCGGACTCAGAATGGACCGAGACTTTGCCCACCCCCACCCCGCGACAAAAATAGGCCGCGGGCACAGCCGCGCCCAAAAATGAGTAGCCGAACCGCTTGGTGCCATGTTCGTCCTGGGGAAAAATGACCAAAAAAGGGGTGTGCTATAGCCTTGGGGCGTGGGGCTGGTGAACATCGTCCGCCGGACTCGGAATGGGCTGAGACATTTCCCACCCCCTCCCTGCAACAAAAATAGGCCGCGGGCACATCCGCGCCCAAAAAAGAGCAGCCGAACCCCTTGGCACCAAGTTCGTCCAGCGGAAAAATGCCCAAAAAAGGGGTGGGCTATAGGCTTGGGGTGTGGGGCTGGGGAACTTCGTCCGCCAGACTCGGAATGGGCCGAGGCTTTGCCCACCCCGTCCCCGCAACAAAAATAGGCCGCGGGCACAGCCGCGCCCAAAAAAGAGCAGCCGAACCCCTTGGCGCCAAGTTCGTCCTGCGGAAAAATGCCCAAAAAAGGGGTGGGCTATAGCCTTGGGGCGTGGGGCTGGCGAACTTCGTCCGCCGGACTCGGAATGGGCCGAGACTTTGCCCACCCCCTCCCCGCGACAAAAATAGGCCCCGGGGACAGCCGCGCCCAAAAAAGAGCAGTCGAACCCCTTGGAGCCAAGTTCGTCCTGCGGAAAAATGCCCAAAAAAGGGGTGGGCTATAGCCTTTGGGCGTTTCGCCGGCGCACTTCGTCCGCCTTCCTCGGAATGGGCCGACACTTTGGCCACCCCCTCCCCGCGACAAAAATAGGCCGCGGGCACAGCCGCGCCCAAAAAAGAGCAGCCGAACCCCTTGGCACCAGGTTCGTCCTGCGGAAGAATGCCCAAAAAAAGGGTGTGCGATAGCCTTTGGGCGTGGCGCCGGCGCACTTCGTCCGCCTTCCTCGGAACGGGCCGAGACTTTGGGCACCCCCTCCCCACGAAAACAATAGGCCGCGGGCACAGCCGCGCCCAAAAAAGAGCAGCCGAACCCCTTGGCGCCAAGTTTGTCCTGCGGAAAAATGCCCAAAAAAGGAGTGGGCTATAGCCTTGGGGCGTGGGGCTGGAAAACTTCGTCCGCCGGACTCGGAATGGGCCGAGACTTTGCCCACCCCCTCCCCGTCCCCGCGACACAAAATGCCGCGGGCACAGCCGCGCCCAAAAGAGTGCAGCCGAACCCCTTGGCGCCAAGTTTGTCCTGCGGAAAAATGCCCAAAAAAGGGGTGGGCTATAGCCTTGGGGCGTGGGGCTGGAAAACTTCGTCCGCCGGACTCGGAATGGGCCGAGACTTTTCCCACCCCCTCCCCGCGCCAAAAATAGGCCGCGGGCACAGCCGCGCCCAAAAAAGAGCAGCCGAACCCCTTGGCGCCAATTTCGTCCTGCGGAAAAATGCCCAAAAAAGGGGTGGGCTATAGCCTAGGGGCGTAGGGCAGGCGAATTTCGTCCGCCGGCCTCGGAATGGGCCAAACATTTTCCCACACCCTCCCCACGACAAAAATAGTCCGCGGGCACAGCCGCGCCCAAAAAAGAGCAGCCAAGCCCCTTGGCTCCAAGTTCGTCCTGCGGGAAAATGCCCAAACAAGGGGTGGCCCATAGCCTTGGGGCATGGGGGGTGGCGTACTTCGTCCGCCGGACTCGAAATGCGCCGAGACTTTGCCCATCCCCTACCCACGACAAAAACTGCCGCGGGCACAGCCACGAACAAAAAAGAGCAGCCGAACCCCTTGGCGCCAAGTTCGTGCTGCGGAAAAATGCCCAAAAAAGGGGTGTGCTATAGCCTTGGGCCGTGGGGCTGCCGAAGCTTGTCTGCCGGACTCGGAATGGGCCGAGACTTTTCCCACCCCCCCCCCCCCCGTGATAAAAATAGGCCTCGAGCACAGCCACGCCCATAAAAGAGCAGCCGAACCCCTAGGCACTAAGTTCGTCCTCCGGAAAATGCCAAAAAAAGGGGTATGCTATAGCCTTTGGGCGTGGGGCCGGTGAACTTCGTCCGCCTTCCCCGGAATGGGCCGAGACTTTGGCCACCCCCTCCCCATGACAAAAATAGGCCGCGGGCACAGCTGCGCCCAGAAAAGAGCAGCCGAACCACTTGGCACCATGTTCGTCCTGCGGAAAAATGCCCAAAAAGGGGGTGTGCTATAGCCTTTGGGCGTGGGGCCGGCAAAATTCATCTGCCTTCCTCGGAATGGGCCGCGATTTTGCTCACCCCCTACCTGAGCCAAAAATAGGCTGCGGGCACAGCCGCGCCCAAAAAAGAGCAGGCGAACCCATTGTTGTCAAGTTCGTCCTGCGGAAAAATGCCCAAAAAAGGGGTGTGCTATAGCCTTGGGGCGTGGGGCTGCCGAAGTTCATCTGCCGGACTCCAAATGGGCAGAGACTTTTCCCACCCCCTCCCCGCGCCAAAAACAGGCCATGGGCACAGCTGCACTCAAAAAAGAACAGCCGAACCCCTTGGCGCCAAGTTCGTCATGCGGAAAACTGCCCAAAAAGGGGGTGGGCTATAGCCTTGGGGCGTGGGGCCGGCGCACTTCGTCCGCCGGACTCGGAATGGGCCGAGACTTTTCCCACCCCCTCCCCGCGCAAAAAATAGGCCACGGGCACAGCCATGTCCAAAAAAGAGCAGCCGAACCCCTTGGTGCCAAGCTCGTCCTGTGGAAAAATGCCCAAAAAAGGGGTGGGCTATAGCCTTGGGGCGTGGGGCTGGCGAACTTCTTCCGCCGGACTCGGAATGGGCCGAGACATTGACCACCCCCTCCCCGCGACAAAAATAGGTGGCGGGCACAACCGCGCCCAAAAAATAGCAGCCGAACCCCTTGGCGCCAAGTTCGTCCTGCGGAAGAATGCCCAAAAAAGGGGTGGGCTATAGCCTTGGGGCGTGGGGCTGGCGAACTTCGTCTGCCTTCCTCGGAATGGGCCAAGACTTTGGCCATCCCCTCCCCGCGACAAAAATAGGCTGCGGGCACAGCCGCGCCTAAAAAAGAGCAGCCGAACCACTTGGCGCCAAGTTCGTCCTGCGGCAAAATGCGAAAAAAGGGGTGTGTTATAGCCTTTGGGCGTGGGGCCGGCAAAGTTCATCCGCCTTCCTCGAAATGGGCCGAGACTTTGCCCACCCCCTCCCCGCACCAAAAGTAGGCCGCAGGCTCAGCCGTACCGAAAAAAGAGCAGCCGAACCCCTTGGCGCCAAGTTCGTCCTGCGGAAAAATGCCCAAAAAGGGGGTGGGCTATAGCCTTGGGGCGTTGGGCCGGCGTACTTCGTCCGCCTTCCTCGAAATGGGCCGAGACTTTGGCCGCCCCCTCCCCACGACAAAACTAGGCCGCGGGCACAGCCGCGCCCAAAAAAGAGCAGCCGAACCCCTTGGCGCCAAGTTCGTGCTGCGGAAAAATGCCCAAAAAAGGGGTGTGCTATAGCCTTGGGGCGTGGGGCTGCCGAAGTTCGTCCGCCGGACTCGGAATGGGCCGAATTTTTTCCCACCCCCTCCCTGTGACAAAAATAGGTCACGGGCCGAGCCGCGCCCAAAAAAGAGCAGCCGAACCCCTTGGCACCAAGTTCATCCTGCGGAAAAATGCTCAAAAAAGGGATGGGCTATAGCCTTGGGGCGTGGGGTGGGCGAACTTCGTCCACTGCACTCGGAATGGGCTGAGACGTTGCCCACCCCCTCCCCGTGACAGAAATAGGCCACGGGCATCGCCGCACCCAAAAAAAAGCAGCCGAACCCGTTGGCGCCAAGTTCGTCCTGCGGAAAAATGCCCAAAAAAGGGGTGTGCTATAGCCTTTGGGCGTGGGGCCGGCGAACTTCGTCCGCCTTCCTCGGAATGGGCCGAGACTTTGGCCCCCCCTCCCCGCAACAAAAATAGGCCGCGGGCACAGCCGCGCCCAAAAAAGAGCAGCCAAACCCCTTGGCGCCAAGTTCGTCCTGCGGAAAAATGCCCAAAAAATGGGTGGCCTATAGCCTTGGGGCGTGGGCCTGGCGAACTTCATCCGCCGGGTTCGGAATGGGCCGAGACTTTGCCCACCCCCTCCCCGTGACAAAAATAGGCCGCGGGCACAGCCGCGCCCAAAAAAGGGCAGCCGAACCCCTTGGCACCAAGTTCGTCCTGCGGAAAATTGCCCAAAAAAGGGGTGTGCTATAGCCTTTGGGCGTGGGGCCGGTGAACTTCGTCTGCCTTCCTCGGAATGGGCCAAGACTTTGGCCATCCCCTCCCCGCGACAAAAATAGGCTGCGGGCACAGCCGCGCCTAAAAAAGAGCAGCCGAACCACTTGGCGCCAAGTTCGTCCTGCGGCAAAATGTGAAAAAAGGGGTGTGTTATAGCCTTTGGGCGTGGGGCCGGCAAAGTTCATCCGCCTTCCTCGGACTGGGCCGAGACTTTGCCTACCCCCTCCCCGCACCAAAAATAGGCCGCGGGCACAACCGCGCCCAAAAAAGAACAGCCGAACCCCCTTGCGCCAAGTTCGTCCTGCGGCAGAATGCTCAAAAAAGGGGTGTGCTATAGCCTTTGGGCGTGCGGCCGGCAAAGTTCATCCGCATTGCTCAGAATGGGCCGAGACTTTGCCCACCCCCTCCCCGCGCAAAAAATAGGCCGCAGGCACAGCCTCGCCCGAAAAAGAGCAGCCGAACCCCTTGGCGCCAAGTTCGTCCTGCGGAAAAATGCCCAAAAAAGGGGTGGGCTATAGCCTTGGGGCGTGGGGTGGGCGAACTTCGTCCACTGCACTCGGAATGGGCTGAGACGTTGCCCAACCCCTCCCCGTGACAAAAATAGGCCACGGGCACCGCCGCACCCAAAAAAGAGCAGCCGAACCCGTTGGCGCCAAGTTCGTCCTGTGGAAAAATGCCCAAAAAAGGGGTGTGCTATAGCCTTTGGGCGTGGGGCCGGTGAACTTCATCCGCCTTCCTCGGAATGGGCCGAGACTTTGGCCACCCCCTCCCCGCAACAAAAATAGGCCGCGAGCACAGCCGCGCCCAAAAAAGAGCAGCCGAACCCCTTGGCGCCAAGTTCGTGCTGCGGAAAAATGCCCAAAAAATGGGTGGCCTATAGCCTTGGGGCGTGGGCCTGGCGAACTTCGTCCGCCGGGTTCGGAATGGGCCGAGACTTTGGCCACCCCCTCCCCGCGACAAAAATAGGCCGCGGGCACAGCCGCGCCCAAAAAAGGGCAGCCGAACCCCTTGGCACCAAGTTCGTCCAGCGGAAAATAGCCCAAAAAAGGGGTGTGCTATAGCCTTGGGGCGTGGGGCCGGTGAACTTCGTCTGCCTTCCTCGGAATGGGCCAAGACTTTGGCCATCCCCTCCCCGCGACAAAAATAGGCTGCGGGCACAGCCGCGCCTAAAAAAGAGCAGCCGAACCACTTGGCGCCAAGTTCGTCCTGCGGCAAAATGCGAAAAAAGGGGTGTGTTATAGCCTTTGGGCGTGGGGCCGGCAAAGTTCATCCGCCTTCCTCGGAATGGGCCGAGACTTTGCCCACCCCCTCCCCGCACCAAAAGTAGGCCGCAGGCTCAGCCGTACCGAAAAAAGAGCAGCCGAACCCCTTGGCGCCAAGTTCGTCCTGCGGAAAAATGCCCAAAAAAGGGGTGGGCTATAGCCTTGGGGCGTGGGGTGGGCGAACTTCGTCCACTGCACTCGGAATGGGCTGAGACGTTGCCCAACCCCTCCCCGTGACAAAAATAGGCCACGGGCACCGCCGCACCCAAAAAAGAGCAGCCGAACCCGTTGGCGCCAAGTTCGTCCTGTGGAAAAATGCCCAAAAAAGGGGTGTGCTATAGCCTTTGGGCGTGGGGCCGGTGAACTTCATCCGCCTTCCTCGGAATGGGCCGAGACTTTGGCCACCCCCTCCCCGCAACAAAAATAGGCCGCGAGCACAGCCGCGCCCAAAAAAGAGCAGCCGAACCCCTTGGCGCCAAGTTCGTGCTGCGGAAAAATGCCCAAAAAATGGGTGGCCTATAGCCTTGGGGCGTGGGCCTGGCGAACTTCGTCCGCCGGGTTCGGAATGGGCCGAGACTTTGGCCACCCCCTCCCCGCGACAAAAATAGGCCGCGGGCACAGCCGCGCCCAAAAAAGGGCAGCCGAACCCCTTGGCACCAAGTTCGTCCAGCGGAAAATAGCCCAAAAAAGGGGTGTGCTATAGCCTTGGGGCGTGGGGCCGGTGAACTTCGTCTGCCTTCCTCGGAATGGGCCAAGACTTTGGCCATCCCCTCCCCGCGACAAAAATAGGCTGCGGGCACAGCCGCGCCTAAAAAAGAGCAGCCGAACCACTTGGCGCCAAGTTCGTCCTGCGGCAAAATGCGAAAAAAGGGGTGTGTTATAGCCTTTGGGCGTGGGGCCGGCAAAGTTCATCCGCCTTCCTCGGAATGGGCCGAGACTTTGCCCACCCCCTCCCCGCACCAAAAGTAGGCCGCAGGCTCAGCCGTACCGAAAAAAGAGCAGCCGAACCCCTTGGCGCCAAGTTCGTCCTGCGGAAAAATGCCCAAAAAGGGGGTGGGCTATAGCCTTGGGGCGTTGGGCCGGCGTACTTCGTCCGCCTTCCTCGAAATGGGCCGAGACTTTGGCCACCCCTTCCCCGCGACAAAAATAGGCCGCGGGCACAACCGCGCCCAAAAAAGGGCAGCCGAACCCCTTGGCACCAAGTTCGTCCTGCGGAAAATTGCCCAAAAAAGGGGTGTGCTATAGCCTTTGGGCGTGGGGCCGGTGAACTTCGTCTGCCTTCCTCGGAATGGGCCAAGACTTTGGCCATCCCCTCCCCGCGACAAAAATAGGCTGCGGGCACAGCCGCGCCTAAAAAAGAGCAGCCGAACCACTTGGCGCCAAGTTCGTCCTGCGGAAAAATGCCCAAAAAAGGGGTGTGTTATAGCCTTTGGGCGTGGGGCCGGCAAAGTTCATCCCCCTGCCTCGGAATGGGCCGAGACTTTGCCCACCCCCTCCCCGTGCCAAAAATAGGCCGCGGGCACAGCCGCACCCAAAAAAGAGCTGCCGAACCCCTTTGCGCCAAGTTCGTCCTGCGGAAAAATGCCCAAAAAGGAGGTGGGCTACAGCCTTTGGGCGTGGGGACGGTAAAGTTCATCCGCCTTCCTCGGAATGGGCCGAGACTTTGCCCACCCCCTCCCCGCACCAAAAATAGGCCGCAGGCACAGTCGCGCCCAAAAAAGAGCAGCCGAACCCCTTGGCGCCAAGTTCGTCCTGCGGAAAAATGCCCAAAAGGGGTTGGGCTACCGCCTTGGGGCGTGGGGCTGGCGAACTTCGTCCGCCGGACTCGGAATGGGCCGAGACTTTGGCCACCCCCTCCCCATGACAAAAATAGTCCGCGGGCACAGCCAGGCATAAAAAAGAGCTGCCAAACCCCTTGGCGCCAAGTTCGTCCTGCGGCAAAAGGCCCAAAAAAGGGGTGTGCTATAGCCTTTGGCCATGGGGCCGGCAATGTTCATCCCCCTTCCTCGGAATGGGCCGAGACTTTTCCCACCCCCTCCCCACGACAAAAATAGGCCGCGGGCACAGCCGCGCCCAAAAAAGAGCAGCCGAACCCCTAGGCGCCAAGTTCGTCCTGCGGAAAAATGCCCAAAAAAGGGGTGTGTTATAGCCTTTGGGCGTGGGGCCGGCAAAGTTCATCCCCCTGCCTCGGAATGGGCCGAGACTTTGCCCACCCCCTCCCCGTGCCAAAAATAGGCTGCGGGCACAGCCGCGCCCAAAAAAGGGCAGCCGAACCCCTTGGCACCAAGTTCGTCCTGCGGAAAATTGCCCAAAAAAGGGGTGTGCTATAGCCTTGGGGCGTGGGGCCGGTGAACTTCGTCTGCCTTCCTCGGAATGGGCCAAGACTTTGGCCATCCCCTCCCCGCGACAAAAATAGGCTGCGGGCACAGCCGCGCCTAAAAAAGAGCAGCCGAACCACTTGGCGCCAAGTTCGTCCTGCGGCAAAATGCCCATAAAAGGGGGTGCTATAGCCTTTGGGCGTGGGGCCGGCGAACTTTGTCCGCCTTCCTCGGAATGGGCCGAGACTTTGGCCACCCCCTCCCCGCGACAAAAATAGGCCGCGGGCACAGCCGTACCGAAAAAAGAGCAGCCGAACCCCTTGGCGCCAAGTTCGTCCTGCGGCAAAATGCCCAAAAAGGGGGTGGGCTATAGCCTTGGGGCGTGGAGCCGGCGCACTTCCTTTGCCTTCCTCGGAATGGGCCGAGACTTTGGCCACCCGCTCCCCATGACAAAAATAGGCCTCGGGCACAGCCTCGCCCAAAAAAGAGCAGCCGAACCCCTTGGCGCCAAGTTCGTCCTGCGGCAAAATGCCCAAAAAATGGGTGTGCTATAGCCTTTGGGCGTGGGGCCGGCAAAGTTCGTCCCCCTTCCTCAGAATGGGCCGAGACTTTGGCCACCCCCTCCCCGCGACAAAAATAGGCCGTGGGCACAGCCTCGCCCAAAAAAGCGCAGCCGATCCCCTTGGCGCCAAGTTCGTCCTGCGGCAAAATGCCCAAAAAATGGGTGTGCTATAGCCTTTGGGCGTGGGGCCGGCAAAGTTCCTCCCCCTTCCTCGGAATGGGCCGAGACTTTACCCACCCCCTCCCCGCAACAAAAATAGGCCGTAAGCACCGCCGCGCCCAAAAAGTAGCAGCCAAACCCCTTGGCGTCAAGTTCGTCCTGCAGAAAAATGCCCAAAAAAGGGGTGTGGTATAGCCTTTGGGCGTGGGGCCGGCGAACTTCGTTTGCCTTCCTCGGAATGGGCCGAGACCTTGACCACCCCCTCCCCGCGACAAAAATAGACCGCGGGCACAGCCGCGCACAAAAAAGCGCAGCCGAACCCCTCGGCGCCAAGTTCGTCCTGCGGAAAAATGCCCACAAAAGGGATGTGCTATAGCCTTTGGGCGTGTGGCCGGCGAACTTCATCCGCCTTCCTCGTAATGGGCCGAGACTTTGCCCACCCCCTCCCCGCGACAAAAATAGGCCGCGGGCACAGCCGCACCCAAAAAAGAGCTGCCGAACCCCTTTGCGCCAAGTTCGTCCTGCGGAAAAATGCCCAAAAAGGAGGTGGGCTACAGCCTTTGGGCGTGGGGACGGTAAAGTTCATCCGCCTTCCTCGGAATGGGCCGAGACTTTGCCCACCCCCTCCCCGCACCAAAAATAGGCCGCAGGCACAGTCGCGCCCAAAAAAGAGCAGCCGAACCCCTTGGCGCCAAGTTCGTCCTGCGGAAAAATGCCCAAAAGGGGTTGGGCTACCGCCTTGGGGCGTGGGGCTGGCGAACTTCGTCCGCCGGACTCGGAATGGGCCGAGACTTTGGCCACCCCCTCCCCATGACAAAAATAGTCCGCGGGCACAGCCAGGCATAAAAAAGAGCTGCCAAACCCCTTGGCGCCAAGTTCGTCCTGCGGCAAAAGGCCCAAAAAAGGGGTGTGCTATAGCCTTTGGCCATGGGGCCGGCAATGTTCATCCCCCTTCCTCGGAATGGGCCGAGACTTTTCCCACCCCCTCCCCACGACAAAAATAGGCCGCGGGCACAGCCGCGCCCAAAAAAGAGCAGCCGAACCCCTAGGCGCCAAGTTCGTCCTGCGGAAAAATGCCCAAAAAAGGGGTGTGTTATAGCCTTTGGGCGTGGGGCCGGCAAAGTTCATCCCCCTGCCTCGGAATGGGCCGAGACTTTGCCCACCCCCTCCCCGTGCCAAAAATAGGCTGCGGGCACAGCCGCGCCCAAAAAAGGGCAGCCGAACCCCTTGGCACCAAGTTCGTCCTGCGGAAAATTGCCCAAAAAAGGGGTGTGCTATAGCCTTGGGGCGTGGGGCCGGTGAACTTCGTCTGCCTTCCTCGGAATGGGCCAAGACTTTGGCCATCCCCTCCCCGCGACAAAAATAGGCTGCGGGCACAGCCGCGCCTAAAAAAGAGCAGCCGAACCACTTGGCGCCAAGTTCGTCCTGCGGCAAAATGCCCATAAAAGGGGGTGCTATAGCCTTTGGGCGTGGGGCCGGCGAACTTTGTCCGCCTTCCTCGGAATGGGCCGAGACTTTGGCCACCCCCTCCCCGCGACAAAAATAGGCCGCGGGCACAGCCGTACCGAAAAAAGAGCAGCCGAACCCCTTGGCGCCAAGTTCGTCCTGCGGCAAAATGCCCAAAAAGGGGGTGGGCTATAGCCTTGGGGCGTGGAGCCGGCGCACTTCCTTTGCCTTCCTCGGAATGGGCCGAGACTTTGGCCACCCGCTCCCCATGACAAAAATAGGCCTCGGGCACAGCCTCGCCCAAAAAAGAGCAGCCGAACCCCTTGGCGCCAAGTTCGTCCTGCGGCAAAATGCCCAAAAAATGGGTGTGCTATAGCCTTTGGGCGTGGGGCCGGCAAAGTTCGTCCCCCTTCCTCAGAATGGGCCGAGACTTTGGCCACCCCCTCCCCGCGACAAAAATAGGCCGTGGGCACAGCCTCGCCCAAAAAAGCGCAGCCGATCCCCTTGGCGCCAAGTTCGTCCTGCGGCAAAATGCCCAAAAAATGGGTGTGCTATAGCCTTTGGGCGTGGGGCCGGCAAAGTTCCTCCCCCTTCCTCGGAATGGGCCGAGACTTTACCCACCCCCTCCCCGCAACAAAAATAGGCCGTAAGCACCGCCGCGCCCAAAAAGTAGCAGCCAAACCCCTTGGCGTCAAGTTCGTCCTGCAGAAAAATGCCCAAAAAAGGGGTGTGGTATAGCCTTTGGGCGTGGGGCCGGCGAACTTCGTTTGCCTTCCTCGGAATGGGCCGAGACCTTGACCACCCCCTCCCCGCGACAAAAATAGACCGCGGGCACAGCCGCGCACAAAAAAGCGCAGCCGAACCCCTCGGCGCCAAGTTCGTCCTGCGGAAAAATGCCCACAAAAGGGATGTGCTATAGCCTTTGGGCGTGTGGCCGGCGAACTTCATCCGCCTTCCTCGTAATGGGCCGAGACTTTTCCCACCCCCTCCCCGCGACAAAAATAGGCCGCGGGCACAGCCTCGCCCAAAAAAGAGCAGCCGAACCCCTTGGCACCAAGTTGGTCCTGCGGCAAAATGCCCAAAAAAGGGGTGGGCTATAGCCTTGGGGCGTGGGGCAGGCGAACTTCGTCTGCCGGACTCGGAATGGGCCGAGACTTTGGCCACCCCCTCCCCGTGACAAAAATAGGGCGCGGGCACAGCCTCGCCCAAAAAAGAGCAGCCGAACCCCTTGGCACCAAGTTCGTCCTGCAGAAAAATGCCCAAAAAAGGGGTGTGGTATAGCCTTTGGGCGTGGGGCCGGCGAACTTCGTTTGCCTTCCTCGGAATGGGCCGAGACCTTGACCACCCCCTCCCCGCGACAAAAATACGCCGCGGACACAGCCGCGCCCAAAAAAGAGCAGCCGAACCCCTTGGCGCCAAGTTCGTCCTGCGGCAAAATGCCAAAAAAAGGGGTGGGCTATAGCCTTGGGGCGTGGGGCTGGCGAACTTCGTCTGCCAGACTCCGAGTGGGCCGAGACTTTGCCCACCTCGTCCCGGTGACAAAAATAGTCCGCGGAACAGCCGCGCCCAGAAAATAGCAGCTGAACCCCTGGGCGCCAAGTTCGTCCTGTGGAAAAATGCCCCAAAGGGGGGTTTGGCTATAGCCTTGGGGCGTGGGGCTGGCGAACTTCGTCCGCCTGACTCGGAATGGGCCGAGACTTTTCCTACCCCCTCCCCGCGACAAAAATAGGCCGCAGACACAGCCGTGCCCAAAAAAGAGCAGCCGAAACCCTCCGCGCCAAGTTCCTCCTGGGGAAAAATGACCAAAAAAGGGGTGTGCTACAGCCTTGGGGCGTGGGGCCGGCAAACTTCGTCCGCCGGACTCGGAATGGGCCGAGACTTTACCCACCCCCTCCCCATGACAAAAATAAGTCGTGGGCACAGCCGTGCCCAAAAACGAGCAGCCGAACCCCTTGGCGCCAAGTTCGTCCTGCGGAAAAATGCCCAAAAAAGTGGTGGGCTATAGCCTGGGGGCGTGGGCCTGGCGTACATCGTCCGCCGGACTCGGAATGGGGCGATATTTTGCCCACCTCTTCCCCGAGACAAAAGTAGGCCGCGGGCACAGCCGCGTCCAAAAAAAGAGCAGCCGAACCCCTTGGCGCCAAGTTCGTCCTGCAGATAAATGCCCAAAAAAGGGGTGGGCTATAGCCTTGGGGCGTGGGGCGGGCGAACTTCGTCCGCCGGACTTGGAATGGGCCGAGACTTTGCCCACTCCCTCCCCGCAACAAAAATAGGCTGCGGCCACGGCCGCGCCCATAAAAGAGCAGCTGAACCCCTTGGCGCCAAGTTCGTCATGCGGAAAAATGCCCAAAAAAGGGGTGTGCTATAGCCTTTGGGCGTGGGGCCGGCAAAGTTCGTCCGCCGGACTCGGAATGGGCCGAGACTTTTCCCACCACCTCAGCGCGACAAAAATAGGCCGCGGGCACAGCCGCGCCCAAAAAAGAGCAACCGAACCCCTTGGCACCAAGTTCGTCCTGCGGAAAAATGCCCAAAAAAGGGGTGTGCTATAGCCTGGGGGCGTGGGGCTGCCGAAGTTCGTCCGCCGGACCCGGAATGGGCCGAGACTTTTCTCACCCCCTCCCTGAGACAAAAATAGGCCGCGGGCAAAAAAGAGCAGCCGAACCCCTTGGCGCCAAGTTCGTCCTGCGGAAAAATGCCCAAAAAAGGGGTGGGCTATAGCCTTGGGGCGTGGGGCGGGCGAACTTCGTCCGCCGGACTTGGAATGGGCCGAGACTTAGCCCACTCCCTCCCCGCAACAAAAATAGGCCGCGGCCACGGCCGCGCCCATAAAAGAGCAGCTGAACCCCTTGGCGCCAAGTTCGTCATGCGGAAAAATGCCCAAAAAGGGGGTGTGCTATAGCCTTTGGGCGTGGGGCCGGCAAACTTCGTCCGCCGGACTCGGAATGGGCCGAGACTTTTCCCACCACCTCCCCGCGATAAAAATAGGCCGCGGGCACAGCCGCGCCCAAAAAAGAGCAACCGAACCCCTTGGCACCAAGTTCGTCCTGCAGAAAAATTCCCAAAAAAGGGGTGTGCTATAGCCTGGGGGTATGGGGCTGCCGAAGTTCGTCCGCCGGACCCGGAATGGGCCGAGACTTTTCTCACCCCCTCCCTGAGACAAAAATAGGCCGCGGGCAAAAAAGAGCAGCCGAACCCCTTGGCGCCAAGTTCGTCCTGCGGAAAAATGCCCAAAAAAGGGGTGGGCTATAGCCTCGAGGCGTGGGGCAGGCGAACTTCGTCTGCCGCACTCGGACTGGGCCGAGACTTTGGCCACGCCCTCCCCATGACAAAAATAGGCCGCGGGCGCAGCCTCGCCCAAAAAAGAGCAGCCGAACCCCTTGGCACCAAGTTCGCCCTGCGGAAAAATGCCCAAAAAAGGGGTGTGCTATAGCCTTTGGGCGTGGGGCCGGCGAACTTCGTTTGCCTTCCTCGGAATGGGCCGAGACCTTGGCCACCCCCTCCCCGTGACAAAAATAGGCCGCGGACATAGCCGCACCCAAAAAAGAGCAGCCGAACCCCTTGGCGCCAAGTTCGTCCTGCGGCAAAATGCCCAAATAAGGGGTGTGCTATAGCCTTTGGGCGTGGGGCGGGCGAACTTCGTCCGCCGGACTCCGAATGGGCCGAGACTTTGGCCACCCCCTCCCCGCAACAAAAATAGGCCGCGGGCACAGCCGCGCCAAAAAAAGAACAGCCGAACCCCTTGGCGCCAAGTTCGTCCTGCGGCAATATGCCCAAAAAATGGGTGTGCTATAGCCTTTGGGCGCGGGGCCGGTAAAGTTCGTCCCCCTTCCTCGGAATGGGCCGAGACTTTGCCCACCCCCTCCCCGTGCAAAAACTAGGTCGCGGTCACAGCCGCGCCGAAAAAAGAGCAGCCGAGCCCCTTGGCGCCAAGTTCGTCCTGCGGAAAAATGCCCAAAAAAGGGGTGTGCTATAGCATTTGGGCGTGGGGCCGGCGCACTTCGTCCGCCATCCTCGGAATGGGCCGAGACTTTGGCCACCCCCTCCCGTGACAAAAATAGGCCGCGGGCACAGCCGCGCCCAAAAAAGAGCAGCCGAACCACCTGGCGCCAAGTTCGTCCTGCGGAAAAATGCCCAAAAGGGGTGTGCTATGGCCTTTGGGCGTGGGGCCGGCGCACTTCGTCTGCCTTCCTCGGAATGGGCCGAGACTTTGTCCACCCCCACCCCGGGACAAAAATAGGTCGCGGACACAGCCGCGCCCAAAAAAGAGCAGGCGAACCCCTCTGCGCCAAGTTCGTCCTGCGGAAAAATGCCCAAAAAAGGGGTGTGCTATAGCCTTTGGGCGTGGGGCCGGCAAACTTCGTCCGCCTTCCTCGGAATGGGCCGAGACATTGGCCACCCCCTCCCCACAACAAAAATTGGCCGCGGGCATAGGCGCACCCAAAAAAGAGCAGCCGAACCCCTTGGCGCCAAGTTCGTCCAGCGGAAAAATGCCCAAAAAAGGGGTGTGCTATAGCCTTTGGGCGTGGGGCCGGCAAACTTCGTCCGCCGGACTCCGAATGGGCCGAGACTTTGGCCACCCCCTCCCCGCGACAAAAATAGGCCGCGGGCACAGCCGCGCCAAAAAAAGAACAGCCGAACCCCTTGGCGCCAAGTTCGTCCTGCGGCAATATGCCCAAAAAATGGGTGTGCTATAGCCTTTGGGCGCGGGGCCGGTAAAGTTCGTCCCCCTTCCTCGGAATGGGCCGAGACTTTGCCCACCCCCTCCCCGTGCAAAAACTAGGTCGCGGGCACAGCCGCGCCCAAAAAAGAGCAGCCGAGCCCCTTGGCGCCAAGTTCGTCCTGCGGAAAAATGCCCAAAAAAGGGGTGTGTTATAGCATTTGGGCGTGGGGCCGGCGCACTTCGTCCGCCATCCTCGGAATGGGCCGAGACTTTGGCCACCCCCTCCCGCGACAAAAATAGGCCGCGGGCACAGCCGCGCCCAAAAAAGAGCAGCCGAACCACTTGGCGCCAAGTTCGTCCTGCGGAAAAATGCCCAAAAGGGGTGTGCTATGGCCTTTGGGCGTGGGGCCGGCGCACTTCGTCTGCCTTCCTCGGAATGGGCCGAGACTTTGTCCACCCCCACCCCGGGACAAAAATAGGTCGCGGATACAGCCGCGCCCAAAAAAGAGCAGGCGAACCCCTCTGCGCCAAGTTCGTCCTGCGGAAAAATGCCCAAAAAAGGGGTGTGCTATAGCCTTTGGGCGTGGGGCCGGCAAACTTCGTCCGCCTTCCTCGGAATGGGCCGAGACATTGGCCACCCCCTCCCCACAACAAAAATTGGCCGCGGGCATAGGCGCACCCAAAAAAGAGCAGCCGAACCCCTTGGCGCCAAGTTCGTCCAGCGGAAAAATGCCCAAAAAAGGGGTGTGCTATAGCCTTTGGGCGTGGGGCCGGCAAACTTCGTCCGCCTTCCTCGGAATGGGCCGAGACATTGGCCACCCCCTCCCCACAACAAAAATTGGCCGCGGGCATCGCCGCACCCAAAAAAGAGCAGCCGAACCCCTTGGCGCCAAGTTCGTCCTGCGGCTAAATGCCCAAAAAAGGGGTGTGCTATAGCCTTTGGGCGTCGGGCTGGCGAACTTCGTCCGCCGGAATCGGAATGGGCCGAGACTTTGCCCACCCCCTCCCCGCGACAAAAATAGGCCGCGGGCACAGCCGCGCCCAAAAAAGAGCAGCCGAACCCCTTGGCACCAAGTTCGTCCTGCGGAAAAATGCCCAAAAAAGGGGTGTGCTGTATCCTTTGGGCGTGGGGCCGGCGAACTTCGTTTGCCTTCCTCGGAATGGGGCGAGACCTTGGCCACCCCCTCCCCGCGACAAAAATAGGCCGCGGACACAGCCGCGCCCAAAAAAGAGCAGCCGAACCCCTTGGCGCCAAGTTCGTCCTGCGGCAATATGCCCAAAAAATGGGTGTGCTATAGCTTTTGGCGCGGGGCCGGTAAAGTTCATCCCCCTTCCTCGGAATGGGCCGAGACTTTGCCCACCCCCTCCCCGTGCAAAAACTAGGTCGCGGGCACAGCCGCGCCCAAAAAAGAGCAGCCGAGCCCCTTGGCGCCAAGTTCGTCCTGCGGAAAGATGCCCAAAAAAGGGGTGTGCTATAGCATTTGGGCGTGGGGCCGGCGCACTTCGTCCGCCTTCCTCGGAATGGGTCGAGTCTTTGGCCACCCCTCCCCGTGACAAAAATAGGCCGCGGACACAGCCGCGCCCAAAAAAGAGCAGCCGAACCCCTTGGCGCCAAGTTCGTCCTGCGGTAAAATGCCCAAAAAATGGGTGTGCTACAGCCTTTGGGCGTGGGGCCGCCAAAGTTCATCCCCCTTCCTCGGAATAAGCCGAGACTTTGCCCACCCACTCCCCGTGTAAAATATAGGTCGTGGGCACAGCCGCGCCCAAAAAAGAGCAGCCGAACCCCTTGGCGCCAAGTTCGTCCTGCGGAAAAATACCCAAAAAAGGGGTGTGCCATAGCGTTTGGGCGTGGAGCCGGCGCACTTCGTCGGAATGGGCATAGACATTGGCCACCCCCTCCCCGCGACAAAAATAGGCCGCGGGCACAGCCGCGCCAAAAAAAGAACAGCCGAACACCTTGGCGCCAAGTTCGTCCTGCGAAAAAATGCCCAAAAAAGGGGTGTGCTATAGCCTTTGGGCGTGGGGCCGGCGAACTTTGTCCGCCTTCCTCGGAATGGGCTGAGACATTGGCCACCCCCTCCCCGCGATAAAAATAGGCCACGGGCACAGCCGCGCCCAAAAAAGAGCCGCCGAAACCCTTGGCACCAAGTTCGTCCAGCGGAAAATTGCCTAAAAAAGGGGTGTGCTATAGCCTTTGGGCGTGGGGCCGGCAAAGTTCATCAGCCTTCCTCGGATTGGGCCTAGACTTTGGCCAACCCCTCCCCGCACCAAAAATAGGCTGCGGCCACAGCCGCGCCCAAAAAATAGCAGCCGAACCCCTTGGCACCAAGTTCGTCCTGCAGAAAAATGCCCAAATAGGGGGTGGGCTATAGCCTTGGGGCATGGGGCTGGTGAACCCTCCACGCGACAAAAATAGGCCGCGGGTACAGCCGTAGCCAAAAAAGAGCCGCCGAACCCCTTGGCGCCAACTTCGTCCTGCAGAAAAATGCCCAAAAAAGGGGTGGGCTATAGCCTTGGGGCGTGGGGCTGGTGAACTTCGTCCGCTGGACTCGGAATGGGCCGAAACTTTGCCCGCCCCCTTCCCGCGACAACAATAGGCCCCGGGCACAGCCGCGCGCAAAAAAGAGCAGCCGAAACCCTTGGCGCCAAGTTCGTCCTGTGGAAAAATGCCCAAAAATGGCGTTGGCTATAGCCTTGGGGCGTGGGGCAGGCGAACTTCGTCCGCCGGACTCGAAACGTGCCGAGACTTTGCCCACCACCTCCCCGCGACAAAACATGGCCGCGGCCACAGCCGCGCCCAAAAAACAGCAGCCGAACCCCTTGGCGCCAAGTTCGTCCTGCGGAAAAATGCCCAAAAAAGGGGTGTGCTATAGCCGTTGGGCGTGGGGCCGGCAAAAATCATCCGCCTTCCTCGGATTGGGCCGAGACTTTGGCCACCCCGTCCCCGCGCCAAAAATAGGCCGCGGGCAAAGCCTCGCCCAAAAAAGAGCAGCCGAACCCCTTGGCGTCAAGTTCGTCCTGCGGAAAAATGCCCAAAAAAGGGGTGGGCTATAGCCTTGGGGCGTGGGGCTGGCGCACTTCGTCCGCCTTCCTCGGAATGGGCCAAGACTTTGCCCACCCCCACCCCGGGAAAACATGGGCCGCGGGCACAGCCGCGCCCAAAAAAGAGCAGCCGAACCCCTTGGCGCCAAGTTCGTCCAGCGAAAAAATGCCCAAAAATGGGATGTGCTATAGCCTTGGGGCGTGGGGCTGCCGAAGTTCGTCCACCGGACTCGGAATGGGCCGAGACTTTTCCCACCCCCTCCCCATTACAAAAATAGGCCACGGGCACAGCCATACCCAAAAAAGAGCAGCCGAACCCCCTGGCGCCAAGTTCGTCCTGCGGAAAACTGCCCAAAAAAGCGGTGTGCTATAGCCTTGGGGAGTGGGGCTGCCGAAGTTCGTCCGCCGGACTCGGAATGGGCCGAGACTTTTCCCACCCTCTCCCCATGACATAAATAGGCCGCGGGCACAGCCGCACCCAAAAAAGAGCAGCCGAACCCCTTGGCGCGAACTTCATCCTGGGGAAAAATGACCAAAAAACGGGTGTGCGATAGCCTTGGGGCGTGGGGCTGGCGAACTTCGTCCGCCGGACTCGGAATGGGCCGAGACTTTGGCCACCCCCTCCCCGTGACAAAAATAGGCCGCGGACACAGCCGTTCCCAAAAAAGAACAGCCGAACCCCTTGGTCCCAAGTTCGTCCTGCGGAAAAATGCCCAAAAAAGGGGTGGGCTATAGCCTTGGGGCGTGGGGCTCGCGAACTTCGTCCGCCGGACTCGGAATGTGCCGAAACTTTGTCCAACCCCTCCCCGCGACAAAAATAGGCCACGGGCACAGCCTCGCCAAAAAATGAGCAGCGGAACCCCTTGGCCCCAGGTTCGTCCTCCGGGAAAATGCCCAAAAAGGGGGTGGGCTATATCCTTGGGGCGTGGGGCTGGCGCACTTCGTCCGCCGGACTCGGAATGGGCCGAGACTTTGACCACCCCCTCCCCGTGGCAGAAATAGGCCGCAGGCACAGCCGCGAACAAAAAAGACCTGCCGAACCCCTTGGCGCCAAGTTCGTCCTGCGGAAAAATGCCCAAAAAAGCGGTGGGCTATAGCCTTGGGGCGTGGGGCTGGCGAACTTCGTCCGCCGGACTCGGAATGTGCCGAGACTTTTCCCACCCCCTCCCCGCACCAAAAATAGGCTGCGGGCACAGCCGCGCCCAAAAAAGAGCAGCCGAACCCCTTGGCGCCAAGTTCGTCCTGCGGAAAAATGCCCAAAAAAGGGGTGGGCTATAGCCTTGGGGCGTGGGGCTCGCGAAATTCGTCCGCCGGACTTGGAATGTGCCGAGACTTTGCCCAACCCCTCCCCGCGACAAAAATAGGCCGCGGGCACAGCCGCGCCAAAAAATGAGCAGCCGAACCCCTTGGCGCCAGGTTCGTCCTCTGGAAAAATGCCCAAAAAGGGGGTGGGCTATAGCCTTGGGGCGTGGGGCTGGCGAACTTCGTCTGCCTTCCTCGGAATGGGCCGAGACTTTGACTACCCCCTCCCCGCGACAAAAATAGGCCGCGGGCGCTGCCGCGCCTGAAAAAGACCAGACGAACCCCTTGGCGCCAAATTCGTCCTGCGGAAAAATCCCCAAAAAGGGGGTGGGCTATAGCGTTGGGGCGTGGGGCTAGCGAACTTCGTCCGCCAGACTCGGAATGGGCCGAGGCGTTGCCCACCCCCTCCCCGCGAAAAAAATAGGCCACGGGCACAGACGCGCCCAAAAACGAGCAGCAGAACCCCTTGGCGCCAAGTTCGTCCTGCGGAATAATGGCCAAAAAAGGTGGGCTATAGCCTTGGGGCGTGGGGCTGGCGAACATCGTCCGCCGGACTCGGAATGTGCCGAGACTTTTCCCACCCCCTCCCCGCACCAAAAATAGGCTGCGGGCACAGCCGCGCCCAAAAAAGAGCAGCCGAACCCCTTGGCACCAAGTTCATCCTGCGGAAAAATGCCCAAAAAAGGGGTGGGCTATAGCCTAGGGGCGTGGGGCTCGCGAACTTCGTCCGCCGGACTCGAAATGTGCCGAAACTTTGCCCAACCCCTCACCGCGACAAAAATAGGCCACGGGCACAGCCTCGCCAAAAAATGAGCAGCGGAACCCCTTGGCCCCAGGTTTGTGGTCCGGGAAAATGCCCAAAAAGGGGGTGGGCTATAGCCTTGGGGCGTGGGGCTGGCGCACTTCGTCCGCCGGACTCGGAATGGGCTGAGACTTTGACCACCCCCTCCTCGTGGCAAAAATAGGCTGCAGGCACAACCGTGCACAAAAAAGACCTGCCGAACCCCTTGGCGCCAAGTTCGTCCTGCGGAAAAATGCCCAAAAAAGGGGTGGGCTATAGCCTTGGGGCGTGGGGCTGGCGAACTTCGTCCGCCGGACTCGGAATGTGCCGAGACTTTCCCCACCCCCTCCCCGCACCAAAAATAAGTTGCGGGCACAGCCGCGCCCAAAAAAGAGCAGCCGAACCCCATGGCGCCAAGATCGTCCTGCGGAAAAAAGTGCAAAAAGGGCGTGGGCTATAGCCTTGGGGCGTGGGGCTGGCGAACTATGTCCGCCGGACTCAGAATGGGCCAAAACTTTTCCCACCCCCTCCCCGCGACAGAAATAGGCCGCGGGCACAGCCGTGCCCAAAAAAGAGCAGCCGAACCCCTTGGCGCCATGTTCGTCCTGCGGAAAAATGCCCAAAAATGGGGTGGGCTATAGCCTTGGGGCTTGGGGCAGGGGAACTAAGTCCGCCGGACTCGGAATGGGCCGAGACATTGACCACCCCCTCCCCGCGACAAAAATAGGCCATGGGCACAGCCGCGCCCAATAAACAGCAGCCGAACCCCTTGGCGCCAAGTTCGTCCTGCGGAAAAATGCCCAAAAATGGGCTGGGCTATAGCCTTGGGGCGTGGGGCAGGCGAACTACGTCCGCCGGACTCGGAATGGGCCGAGACATTGACCACCCCCTCCCCGCGACAAAAATAGGCCGCGGGCGCTGCCGCGCCTGAAAAAGAGCAGACGAACCCCTTGGGGCCAAATTCGTCCTGCGGAAAAATGCCCAAAAAGGGGGTGGGCTATAGCGTTGGGGTGTGGGGCTAGCGAACTTCGTTCGCCAGGCTCGGAATGGGCCGAGGCGTTGCCCACCCCCTCCCCGCGACAAAAATAGGCCACGGGCACAGACGCGCCCAAAAACGAGCAGCCGAACCCCTTGGCGCCAAGTTCGTCCTGCGGAATAATGGCCAAAAAAGGTGGGCTATAGCCTTGGGGCGTGGGGCTGGCGAACATCGTCCGCCGGACTCGGAATGGGCCGAGGCTTTTCCCACCCCCTCCCCGCGCAAAAAATAGGCCGCGGGCACAGCCGCGCACAAAAAAGAGCAGCCGAACCCCTTGGCGCCAAGTTCGACCTGCGGAAAAATGCCCAAAAAAGGGGTGGGCTATAGCCATGGGGCGTGGGGTTGGCGCACTTTGTCCGCCGGACTCGGAATGTGCCGAGATTTTGCCCGCCCCCCTCCCCGCGACAAAAATAGGCAACGGGCACAGCCGCACCCAAAAAAGAGCAGCCGAACCCCTTGGCGCCAAGTTCGACCTGCGGAAAAATGCCCAAAAAAGGGGTGGGCTATAGCCATGGGGCGTGGAGCTGGCGCACTTTGTCCGCCGGACTCGGAATGTGCCGAGATTTTGCCCGCCCCCTCCCCGCGACAAAAATAGGCAACGGGCACAGCCGCGCCCAAAAAAGAGCTGTCGAACCCCTTGGCGCCAAGTTCGTCCTGCGGAAAAATGCCCAAAAAGGGGGTGGGGTATAGCCTTGGGGCGTGGGCCAGGTGAACTACGTCCGCCGGACTCGGAATGGGCCGAGACTTTGCCCACCCCATCCCCGTGACGAAAATAGGCCACGGGCACAGCCGAACCCAAAAAAGAGCAGCCGAACCCCTTGGCGCCAAGTTCGTCCTGCGGAAAAATTCCCAAAAAGGGGGTGGGCTATAGCCTTGGGGTGTGGGGCAGGCGAACTACGTCCGCCGGACTCGGAATGGGCCGAGACATTGACCACAGCCTCCCCGCAACAAAAATAGGACGCTGGTGCAGCCACGCCCAAAAACGAGCTGCCGAACCCCTTGGCCCCAAGTTCGTCCTGCGGAAAAATGCCCAAAAAAGGGGTGGGCTATAGCCTTCGGGCGTGGGGCTGGCGAACTTCGTCCGCCGGACTCCGAATGGGCCGAGACTTTTCCCACCCCCTCCCCGCACCAAAAATAGGCCGCGGGCACAGCCGCGACCAAAAAAGAGCAGCCGAACCCCTTGGCGCCAAGATCGTCCTGCGGAAAAATGTGCAAAAAGGGGGTGGGCTATAGCCTTGGGGCGTGGTGCTGGCGAACTACGTCTGCCGGACTCAGAATGGGCCAAAACTTTTCCCACCCCCTCCCCGCGACAGAAATAGGCAACGGGCACAGCCGTGCCCAAAAAAGAGCAGCCGAACCCCTTGGCGCCTAGTTCGTCCTGCGGAAAAATGCCCAAAAAAGGGTGAGCTATAGCCCTGGGGCGTGGGGGGGGCGCACTTCATCCGCCGGACTCGGAATGGGACGAGACTTCGCCCACCCCCTCCCCGCGACAAAAATAGGCCGCGGGCACAGCCGTGCCCAAAAAAGAGCAGCCGAACCCCTTGGCGCCAAGTTCGTCCTGCGGAAAAATTCCCAAAAAGGGGGTGGGCTATAGCCTTGGGGTGTGGGGCAGGCGAACTACGTCCGCCGGACTCGGAATGGGCCGAGACATTGACCACAGCCTCCCCGCAACAAAAATAGGCCGCTGGCGCAGCCACGCCCAAAAAAGAGCAGACGAACCCCTTGGCGCCAAATTCGTCCTGCGGAAAAATGCCCAAATAGGGGGTGGGCTATAGCCTTGGGGAGTGGGGCTAGCGAACTTCGTCCGCCAGACTCGGAATGGGCCGAGGCGTTGCCCACGCCCTCCCCGCAACAAAAATAGGCCACGGGCACAGACGCGCCCAAAAACGAGCTGCCGAACCCCTTGGCCCCAAGTTCGTCCTGCGGAAAAATGCCCAAAAAAGGGGTGGGCTATAGCCTTCGGGCGTGGGGCGGGCGAACTTCGTCCGCCGGACTCCGAATGGGCCGAGACTTTTCCCACCCCCTCCCCGCACCAAAAATAGGCCGCGGGCACAGCCGTGCCCAAAAAAGAGCAGCCGAACCCCTTGGCGCCTAGTTCGTCCTGCGGAAAAATGCCCAAAAAAGGGTGAGCTATAGCCCTGGGGCGTGGGGGGGGCGCACTTCATCCGCCGGACTCGGAATGGGACGAGACTTTGCCCACCCCCTCCCCGCGACAAAAATAGGCCGCGGGCACAGCCGTGCCCAAAAAAGAGCAGCCGATCCCCGTGGCGCCAAGTTCGTCCTGCGGAAGAATGCCCAAAAAGGAATTGCGCTGTAGCCTTGGGGCGTGGGGCTGGCGTACTTCGTCCGCCGAACTCGGAATGGACCGAGACTTTGACCACCCCCAAACCCGCGACAAAAATAGGCCGTGGGCGCAGCCGCACCCGAAAAAGAGCAGACGAACCGCTTGGCGCCAAATTCGTCCTGCGGAAAAAAGCCCTACAAGGGCGTGGGCTATAGCCTTGGGGCGTGGTGCTGGCGCACTTCGTCCGCCAGACTCGGAATGGGCCGAGGGGTTGCCCACCCCCTCCCCGCGACAAAAATAGGTCACGGGAACAGCCGCGCCCAAAAAAGAGCAGCCGATCCCCGTGGCGCCAAGTTCGTCCTGCGGAAGAATGCCCAAAAAGGAATTGCGCTGTAGCCTTGGGGCGTGGGGCTGGCGTACTTCGTCCGCCGAACTCGGAATGGACCGAGACTTTGACCACCCCCAAACCCGCGACAAAAATAGGCCGTGGGCGCAGCCGCACCCGAAAAAGAGCAGACGAACCGCTTGGCGCCAAATTCGTCCTGCGGAAAAAAGCCCTACAAGGGCGTGGGCTATAGCCTTGGGGCGTGGTGCTGGCGCACTTCGTCCGCCAGACTCGGAATGGGCCGAGGGGTTGCCCACCCCCTCCCCGCGACAAAAATAGGTCACGGGCACAGCCGCGCCCAAAAAAGATCAGCCGAACCCCTTGGCGCCAAGTTCGTCCTGCGGAAAAATGCCCAAAAATGGGCTGGGCTATAGCCTTGGGGCGTGGGGCGTGGGGCAGGCGAACTACGTCCGCCAGACTCGGAATGGGCCGAGACATTGACCACCCCCTCCCCGCGACAAAAATAGGCCGCGGGTGCTGCCGCGCCTGAAAAAGAGCAGACGAACCCCTTGGCGCCAAATTCGTCCTGCGGAAAAATGCCCAAAAAGGGGGTGGGCTATAGCGTTGGGGTGTGGGGCTAGCGAACTTCGTTCGCAGGACTCGGAATGGGCCGAGGCGTTGCCCACCCCCTCCCCGCGACCAAAATAGGCCACGGGCACAGACGCGCCCAAAAATGAGCAGCCGAACCCCTTGGCGCCAAGTTCGTCCTGCGGAAAAATGCCCCAAAGAGGGGTGGGCTATAGCCTTGGGGCGTGGGGCTAGCGAACATCGTCCGCCGGACTCGGAATGGGCCGAGGCTTTTCCCACCCCCTCCCCGCGCAAAAAATAGGCCGCGGGCACAGCCGCGCACAAAAAAGAGCAGCCGAACCCCTTGGCGCCAAGTTCGACCTGCGGAAAAATGCCCAAAAAAGGGGTGGGCTATAGCCATGGGGCGTGGGGCTGGCGCACTTTGTCCGCCGGACTCGGAATGTGCCGAGACTTTGCCCGCCCCCTCCCCGCTAAAAAAATAGGCAACGGGCACAGCCGCGCCCAAAAAAGAGCAGCCGAACCCCTTGGCGCCAGGTTCGTCCTGCGGAAAAATACCCAAAAAAGGGGTGGGCTATAGCATTCGGGCGTGGGGCTGGCGAACTTCGTCCGCCGGACTCGGAATGGGCCGCGACTTCTCCCACCCTCTCCGTGCACCTAAATAGACCGCGGGCACAGCCGCGCCCAAAAAAGAGCAGCCGAACCCCTTGGCGCCAAGTTCGTCCTGCGGAAAAATGCCCAAAAAAGGGGTGGGCTATAGACATGGGGCGTGGGGCTGGCGCAGTTCGTCCGCCCGACTCGGAATGTGCCGAGAGTTTGCCCACCCCCTCCCCGCGACAAAAATAGGCAACGGGCACAGCCGCGCCCAAAAAAGAGCAGCCGAACCCCTTGGCGCCATGTTCGTCCTGCGGAAAAATGCGCAAAAAAGGCGTGGGCTATAGCCTTCGGGCGTGGGGAAGGCGCACTTCGTCCGCCGGACCAAGAATGGGCCCGAACTTTTCCCATCCCCTCCCCGCGGCAAAAATAGGCCGCGGGCACAGCCGCGCCCAAAAAAGAGCAGCCGAACACCTTGGCGCCAAGTTCGTCCTGCGGAAAAATGCCCAAAAAAGGGGTGGGCTATAACCCTGGGGCGTGGGGGGGCGCACTTCGTCCGCCGGACTCCGAATGGGCCGAGACTTTCCCCACCCCCTCCCCGCGACAAAAATAGGCCGCGGGCGCAGCCTCGCCCAAAAAAGAGCAACCGAACCCCTTGGCGCCAAATTCGTCCTGCGGTAAAATGCCCAAAATGGGGGTGGGCTATAGCCTTGGGGCGTGGGGCTGGCGAACTTCGTCCGCCGGACTCGGAATGGGCCGAGACAGACCACCCCCTCCCCGCAACAAAAACAGGCCGCGGGCACAGCCGCGCCCAAAAAAGAGCAGCCAAACCCCTTGGCGTCAAGTTCGTCCTGCGGAAAAATGCCCAAAAAAGGGGTGGGCTATAGCCTTGGGGCGCGGGGCTGGCGCACTTCGTCCGCCGGACTCGGAATGGGCCGAGACTTTTCCCACCCCCTCCCCGCGCCAAAAATAAGCCGCGGGCACAGCCGCGCACAAAAAATTGCAACCGAACCCCTTGGCGCCATGTTCGTCCTGCGGAAAAATGCCGAAAAAAGGGGCGTGCTATAGCCTTTGGGCGTGGGGCCAGCGCAATTCGTCCGCCTTCCTCGGAATGGGCCGAGACTTTTCCCACCCCCACCCCGTGACAAAAATAGGCCGCGGGCACAGCCGCGCCCAAAAAAGAACTGCCGAACCCCTTGGCGCCAAGTTCGTCCTGCGGAAAAATGCCCAAAAAAGGGATGTGCTATAGCCTTTGGGCGTGTGGCCGGCGAACTTGATCCGCCTTCCTCCGAATGGGCCGAGACTTTGCCCACCCCCTCCCCGTGAAAACAATAGGCCGCGGGCACCGCCTCGCCCAAAAAAGAGCAGCCGAACCCCTTGGCGCCAAGTTCATCCTGCGGCAAAATGCCCAAAAAATGGGTGAGCTATAGCCTTTGGGCGTGGGGCCGGCGAACTTCGTCCGCCTTCCTCGGAATGGGGCGAGACTTTGCCCACCGCCTCCCCGCGACAAAAATAGGCCACGGGCACAGCCGCGCCCAAAAAAGAGCAGCCGAACCCCTTGGCGCCAAGTTCGTCCTGCGGAAAAATGCCTAAAAAAGGGGTGGGCTATAGCCTTGGGGCATGGGGCTGGTGAACTTCGTCCGCCGGACTCGGAATGGGCCGAGACTTTGCCTACCCCCTCCCCGCGACAAAAATAGGCCGTGGGGACAGCCACACCCAAAAAAGAGCAGCCGAACCCCTTGGCGCCAAGTTCGTCCTGCGCAAAAATGCCCAAAAAAGGGGTGCGCTATAGCCTTTGAGCGTGGGGCCTCGGAATGGGCCGAGACTTTGGCCACCCCCTCCCTGCGCCAAAAATATGCCGCGTGCACAGCCGCGCCCAAAAAAGAGCAGCCGAATCCCTTGGCGCCAAGTTCGTCCTGCGGAAAAATGCCTAAAAAAGGGGTGTGCTATAGCCTTGGGGCATGGGGCTGGCGTACTTCGTCCGCCGGACTCGGAATGGGCCGAGACTTTGCCTACCCCCTCCCCGCGACAAAAATAGGCCGCGGGGACAGCCGCGCCCAAAAAAGAGCAGCCAAACCCCTTGGCGCCAAGTTCGTCCTGCGGAAAAATGCCCAAAAAAGGGGTGGGCAATAGCCTTGGGGCGCGGGGCGGGCGAACTTCGTCCGCCGGACTCGGAATGGGCCGAGACTTTTCCTACCCCCTCCCCGCACCAAAAATAGGCCGCGGGCACAGCCGCGCACAAAAAAGAGCAACCGAACCCCTTGGCGCCAAGTTCGTCCTGCGGAAAAATGCCGAAAAAAGGGGTGGGCTATAGCCTTGGGGCGTGGGGCTGGTGAACTTCGTCCGCCGGACTCGGAATGGGCCGAGACTTTTCCCACCCCCACCCCGTGACAAAAATAGGCCGCGGGCACAGCCGCGCCCAAAAAAGAACGGCCGAACCCCTTGGCGCCAAGTTCGTCCTGCGGAAAAATGCCCCAAAAAGGGATGTGCTATAGCCTTTGGGCGTGTGGCCGGCGAACTTGATGCGCCTTCCTCCGAATGGGCCGAGACATTGCCCACCCCCTCCCCGCGAAAACAATAGGCCGCGGGCACCGCCTCGCCTAAAAAAGAGCAGCCGAACCCCTTGGCGCCAAGTTCATCCTGCGGCAAAAATCCCAAAAAAGGGGTGGGCTATAGCCTTGGGGCGTGGGGCGGGCGAACTTCGTCCGCCGGACTCGGAATGTGCCGAGCCTTTGCCCACCCCCTCCCCGCAACAAAAATAGGCCGTGGGCACAGCCGCGCCTTAAAAAGAGCAGACGAACCCCTGGGCGCCAAGTTCTTCCTGCGAAAAAAGGGGTGTGCTATAGCCTTGGGGCGTGGGGCTGCCGAAGTTCGTCCGCCGGACTCGGAATGGGCCGAGACGTTTCTCACCCCCTCCCCGCGGCAAAAATAGGCCCCGGGCACAGCCACGTGCAAAAAAGAGCAGCCGAACCCCTTGGCGCTAAATTCGTCCGGCGGAAAAATTCCCAAAAAAGGGGTGGGCTATAGCCTTGGGGCGTGGGGCTGGCGAACTTCCTCCGCCGGACTCGGAATGGGCCGAGACTTTGCCCACCCCCTCCCCGCGACAAAAATAGGTCTCTGGCACAGCCACGCCCAAAAAAGAGCAGCCGAACCCCTTGGCGCCAAGTCCGTCCTGCGGAAAAATGCCCAAAAAGGGGGTGGGCTATAGACTTGGGGCGTGGGGCTGGCGTACTTCGTCCGCCTTCCTTGGAATAGGCCGAGACTTTGCCCACCGCCTCCCCGAAACAAAAATCGGCCGCGGGCACAACCGCGCCCAAAAACGTGCTGCCGAACCCCTTGGCGCTATGTTCGTCATGGGGAAAAATGCCCAAAAAAGGGGTGGGCTATAGGCTTCGGGCGTGGGGCTGCCGAACTTCGTCCGCCGGACTCGGAATGGGCTGAGACTTTGGCCACCCCCTCCGCGCACGAAAAATAGGCCGCCGGCACAGCTGCGCCCAAAAAAGAGCAGTCGAACCCCTTGGCGCCAAGTTCGTCCTGCGGAAAAATGCCCAAAAAAGGGGTGTGCTATAGCCTTGGGGGTTGGCCGGCTAAGTTCGTCCGCCGGAATCGGAATGGGCCGAGACTTTTCCCACCCCCTCCCCGCGACAAAAATAGGCCGCGGACGCAGCCGTGCCCAAAAAAGAGCAGCTGAACCCCTTGGCGCCAAGTTCGTCCTCCGGAAAAATGCCCAAAAAAGGGGTGCGCTATAGCCTTGGGGCGTGGGGCGGGCGCACTTCGTCCGCCTTCCTCAGAATGGGCCAAGACTTTGCCCACCCCCTCCCCAAACAAAAAATAAGCTACGGGCACAGCCGCGCCCAAAAAATAGCAGCCGAACCCCTTGGCGCCAAGTTCGTCCTGCGGAAAAATGCTCAAAAAGGGGGTGGGCTATACAGCCTTGGGGCGTGGGGCAGGCGAACTTCGTCCGCGGGACTCGGAATGGGCCGAGAGTTTGGCCACCCCCTCCCCAGGACAAAAATAGGCCGCGGGCACAACCGCGCCCAAAAAAGAGCAGCCGAACCCCTTGGCGACAAGTTCGTCCAGCGGAAAAATGCCCAAAAAGGGGTGTGCTATAGCCTTTGGGCGTGGGGCTGGCGAACTTCGTCCGCCTTCCTTGGAATGGGCCGAGACTTTCCCCACCCACTCCCCGTGACAAAAGTCGGCTGCGAGCACAGCCGCGCCCAAAAAAGAGCAGCCGAACCCCTTGGCGCCAAGTTCGTCCTGCGGAAAAATGCCCAAAAAAGGGGTGGGCTATAGCCTTTGGGCGTGGGGCTGGCGAACTTCGTCCGCCTTCCTCGGAATGGGCCGAGACTTTGCCCACCCCCTCCCCGCACTAAAAATAAGCTGCGGGCACAGCCGCGCCCAAAAAAGAGCAGCCGAACCCCTTAGCGCCATGTTCGTCCTGTGGAAAAATGCCCAAAAAAGGTGGGCTATAGCCTTGGGTCGTGTGGCTGGCGAACTTCGTCCGCCGGACTCGGAATGAGCCGAGAGTTTGCCCACCCCCTCCCCACGACAAAAATAGGCCGCGGGCACAGCCGCATCCAAAAAAGAGCAGCCAAACCCCATGGCGCCAAGTTCGTCCTGCGGGAAAATGCCCAAAAAGGGGTGTGCTATAGCCTTTGGGCATGGGGCCGGCGAACTTCGTCCGCCTTCCTTGGTATGGGCCGAGACTTTGCCCACCCCCTCCCCACGACAAAAATAGGCCGCGGGCACAGTCTCGCGCAAAAAAGAGCAGCCGAACCCCTTGGCGCCAAGTTCGTCCTGCGAAAAAATGCCCAAAAAGGGGGTGGGCTATAGCAATGGGGCGTGGGGCCCGTGAACTTCGTCCGCCGGACTCAGAATGGGCCGAGACTTTGCCCACCCCCTCCCCGCGACCAAAATAGGCTACGGGCACAGCCGCGCTCAAAAAAGAGTAGCCGAACCCCTTGGCGCCAAGTTCGTCCTGCGAAAAAATGCCCAAAAAGGGGGTGGGCTATAGCCTTGGGGCGTGGGGCCCGTGAACTTCGTCCGCCGGACTCAGAATGGGCCGAGACATTGGCCACCGCCTCCCTCTGACAAAAGTAGGCCGCGGGCACAGCCGCGTCCAAAAAAGAGCAGCTGAACCCCCTGGCGCCAAGTTCATCCTGCGGAAAAATGCCCAAAAAAGGGGTGTGCTATAGCCTTGGGGCGTGGGGCTGCCGAAGTTCATCCGCCGGACTCAGAATGTGCCGAGACTTTCCCCACCCCATCCCCACGACAAAAATAGGCCACGGGCATAGCCGCGCCCAAAAAAGAGCAGCCGAAACCCTTGGCGCCAAGTTCGTCCTGCGGAAAAATGCCCAAAAAGGGGGTGGGCTATAGCCTTTGGGCGTGGGGCTGGCGAACTTCGTCCGCCTTCCTCGGAATGGGCCGAGACTTTGAACACCCCCTCCCCGCACTAAAAATAAGCTGCGGGCACAGCCGCGCCCAAAAAAGAGCAGCCGAACCCCTTAGCGCCATGTTCGTCCTGTGGAAAAATGCCCAAAAAAGGGTGGGCTATAGCCTTGGGTCGTGTGGCTGGCGAACTTCATCCGCCGGACTCGGAATGAGCCGAGAGTTTGCCCACCCCCTCCCCACGACAAAAATAGGCCGCGGGCACAGCCGCATCCAAAAAAGAGCAGCCAAACCCCACGGCGCCAAGTTCGTCCTGCGGAAAAATGCCCAAAAAGGGGTGTGCTATAGCCTTTGGGCATGGGGCCGGCGAACTTCGTCCGCCTTCCTTGGAATGGGCCGAGACTTTGCCCACCCCCTCCCCACGACAAAAATAGGCCGCGGGCACAGTCTCGCGCAAAAAAGAGCAGCCGAACCCCTTAGCGCCAAGTTCGTCCTGCGGAAAAATGACCAAAAAAGGGGTGTGCTATAGCCTTTGGGCGTGGGGCCGGCGAACTTCGTCCGCCTTCCTCGGAATGGGCCAAGAATTTGCCCACCCCCCCCCCCCCCCGGCACTAAAAATAAGCTACGGGCACAGCCGCGCCCAAAAAAGAGCAGCCGAACCCCTTGGCGCCAGGTTCGTCCTGCGGAAAAATGCTCAAAAAGGGGGTGGGCTATAGCCTTGGGGCGTGGGGCGGGGGAACTTCGTCCGCCTTCCTCGGAATGGGCCGAGACATTGCCCACCCCCTCCCCACGAAAAAAATAGGCCGCGAGCACAGTCTCGCGCAACAAAGAGCCGCCGAACCCCTTGGCGCCAAGTTCGTCCTGCGGAAAAATGCCCAAAAAAGGGGTGTGCTATAGCCTTTGGGAGTGGGGCCGGCGAACTTCGTCCGCCTTCCTCGGAATGGGCCGAGACTTTGCCCACCCCCTCCCCGCACTAAAAATAAGCTGCGGACACAGCCGCGCCCAAAAAAGAGCAGCCGAACCCCTTGGCGCCACATTCGTGCTGCGGAAAAATGCTCAGACAGGGGGCGGGCTATAGCCTTGGGGCGTGGCGCGGGCGAACTTCGTCCGCCGGACTCAGAATGGGCCGAGACTTTTCCCACCCCCTCCCCACAACAACAATAGGCCGCGGGCACAACCGCGCCCAAAAACGAGCAGCCGAACCCCTTGGCGCCATGTTCGTCCTGTGGAAAAATGTCCAAAAAAGGGTGGGCTATAGCCTTGGGTCGTGGGGCTGGCGAACTTCGTCCGCTGGACTCGGAATGGGCCGAGACTTTGCCCACCCCCTCCCCACGACAAAAATAGGCCGCGGGCACAGCCGCGCCCAAAAAAGAGCAGCTGAACCCCATTGCGCCAAGTTCGTCCTGCGGAAAAATGCCCAAAAAAGGGGGGTGCTATAGCCTTGGGGCGTGGGGCTGCCGAAGTTCATACGCCGGACTCGGAATGGGCTGAGACTTTTCCCACCCCCTCCCGCGACAAAAATAGGCCGCGGGCCCAGCCGCACCCAAAAAAGAGCAGGCGAACCCCTTGGCGCCAAGTTCGTCCTGCGGAAAAATCCCTAAAAAAAGGGTGGGCTATAGCCTTGGCGCGTGGGGCTGGCGAACTTCGTCCTCCTTCCTCGGAATGGGCCGACAATTTGCCCACCCCCTCCCCGCGACAAAAATAGGCCGTGGGCACAGCCGTGCCCAAAAAAGAGCAGCCGAACCCCTTGGCGCCAAGTTCGTCTTGCGGAAAAATGCCCAAAAAGGGGTTGGCTATAGCCTTGGGGCGTGGGGCAGGCGAACTTCGTCCGCCGGACTCGGAATGGGCCGAGACTTTGCCCACCCCCTCCCCGCGACCAAAATAGGCTACGGGTACAGCCGCGCCCAAAAAAGAGTAGCCGAACCCCTTGGCGCCAAGTTCGTCCTGCAGGAAAATGCCCAAAAAAGGGTGGGCTATAGCCTTGGGGCTTGGGGCCCGCGAACTTCATCCGCCGGACTCAGAATGGGCCGAGACATTGGCCACCGCCTCCCTGTGACAAAAGTAGGCCGCGGGCACAGCCGCGTCCAAAAAAGAGCAGCCGAACCCCTTGGCGCCAAGTTCATCCTGCGGAAAAATGCCCAAAAAAGGGGTGTGCTATAGCCTTGGGGCGTGGGGCTGCCGAAGTTCATCCGCCGGACTCAGAATGTGCCGAGACTTTCCCCACCCCATCCCCACGACAAAAATAGGCCGCGGGCACAGCCGCGCCCAAAAAAGAGCAGCCGAAACCCTTGGCGCCAAGTTCGTCCTGCGGAAAAATGCCGAAAAAGGGGGTGGGCTATAGCCCTGGGGCGTGGGGCCCGTGAACTTCGTCCGCCGGACTCGGAATAGGCCGACACTATGGCCACCCCCTCCCCGCGACAAAAATAGGCCGCGGGCACAGCCGCGTCAGAAAAAGAGCAGCCGAACCCCTTGGCGCCAAGTTCGTCCTGCGGAAAAATGCCCAAAAAAGGGGTGTGCTATAGCCTTGGGGCGTGGGGCTGCCGAAGTTCATCCGCCGGACTCGGAATGTGCCCAGACTTTGCCCACCCCATCCCCACAACAAAAATAGGCCACAGGCACAGCCGCGCCCAAAAAAGAGCAGCCGAACCCCTTGGCGCCAAGTTCATCCTGCGGAAAAATGTCCGAAAAGGGGGTGGGCATTAGCCTTGGGGCGTGGGGCTGGCGAACTTCATCCGCCTTCGTCGGAATTGGCCGAGACTTTGGCCTCCCCCTCCCCGCGACAAAAATTGGCCGCGGGCACAGCCGCGCCAAAAAAAGAGAAGCCGAACCCTTGGCGCCAAGTTCGTCCTGCGGAAAAATGCCCAAAAAAGGGGTGTGCTATAGCCTTTGGGCGTGGGGCCGGCAAAGTTCATCCGCCTTCCTCGGAATGGGCCGAGACTTTGCCCGTCCCCTCCCCGCGCCAAAAATAGGCCGAGGGCACAGCCGCGCCCAAAAACGAGCGGCCGAAACCCTTGGCGCCAAGTTCGTCCTGCGGAAAAATGCCCAAAAAGGGGGTGGGCTATAACCCTGGGGCATGGGGCTGGCGAACTTCGTCCGTCGGACTCGGAATAGCCCGAGACTTTGAACACCCCCCTCCCCGCGACAAAAATAGGCTGCGGGCACAGCCGCGCCCAAAAAAGAGCAGTCGAACCCCTTGGTGCCATGTTCGTCCCGCGGAAAAATGCCCGAAAAGGGGTGGGCTATAGCCTTGAGGCGTGGGGCTGGCGAACTTCATCCGCCTTCAAAAGAATGGGCCGAGACTTTGCCCACCCCCTCACCGCAACAAAAATAGGCCGCGGGCACAGCCACGCCCAAAAAATAGCAGCCGAACCCCTTGGCGCCTGGTTCGTCCTCCGGAAAAATGCCCAAAAAGGGGGTGGGCTATAGCCTAGGGGCGTGGGGCTGGCGAACCCTCCCCGCGACAAAAATAGGCCGTGGGCACAGCCGCGCCCAAAAAAGAGCAGCCGAACCCCTTGGCGCCAAGTTCGTCCTGCAGGAAAATGCCCAAAAAAGGGTGGGCTATAGCCTTGGGGCTTGGGGCTGCCGAAGTTCGTCCGCCGGACTCGGAATGGGCCGAGACTTTGCCCAGCCCATCCCCGCGACAAAAATAGGCCGCGGGCACAGCCACGCCCAAAAAAGAGCAGCCGAACCCCTTGGCGACGAGTTCGTCCGGCAGAAAAATGCCCAAAAAAGGGGTGGGCTATAGCCTTGGGGCGTGGGGCTTGCGAACTTCGTCCGCCGGACTCGTAATGTGCTGAGACTTTGCCCACCCCTTCCCCGCGACAAAAATAGGCTGCGAGCATAGCCGCGCCCAAAAAAGAGCAGCCGAACCCCTTGGCGCCAAGTTCGTCCTGCGGAAAAATTCCCAAAAAAGGGGTGTGCTATAGCCTTTGGGCGTGGGGCCGGCGAACTTCGTACACCTTCTTCGGAATGGGCCGAGACTTTGGCCACCCCCTCCCAGTGACAAAAGTAGGCCGCGCACACAGCCGCGCCCAAAAAAGAGCAGCCGAACCCCTTGGCGCCAAGTTCGTCCGGCGGCAAAATGCCCAAAAAGGGGGTGTGCTATAGCCTTGGGGCGTGGTGCAGGCGAACTTCGTCCGCCGGACTCGGAATGGACTGAAACTTGTCCCACCCCCTCCCCACGACAAAAATAGGCCGCGGGCACCGCCGCACCCAAAAAAGAGCAGCCGAACCCCTTGGCACCAAGTTCATCCTGCGGAAAAATGCCCAAAAAAGGGGTGGGCTATAGCCTTAGGGCATGGGGCTGGCGCACTTCGTCCGCCGAACACGGAATGGGCCCAGACTTTGCCCACCCCCTCCCTGAAAAAAAATAGGCCGTGGACTCAGCCGCACCGAAAAAAGGAGCAGCCGAACCCCTTTGCGCCAAGTTCGTCCTGCGGAAAAATGCGCAAAAAGGGGGTGGGCTATATCCTTGGGGCGTGGGGCAGGCGAACTTCGTCCACCGGCCTCGGAATGGGCCGAGCATTTGCCCACCCCCTCCCCACGACAAAAATCGGCCGCGGGCACAGCCGCGCCAAAGAAAGAGCAGCCGAAGGCCTTGGCGCCAAGTTCGTCCGCCGGAAAAATGCCCAAAAACGGGGTGGGCTATAGCCTTGGGGCGTGGGGCTGGCGAACTTCGTCCGCCGGACTCGGAATGGGCCGAGAGTTTGCCCACCCCCTCCCCGCGACAAAAATAGGCCGCGGGCACAGCTGCGCCCAAAAAAGAGCAGCCGAAGGCCTTGGCGCCAAGTTCGTCCTGCGGAAAAATGTCCAAAAAAGGGGTGGGCTATATCTTTGAGGCGTGGGGCGGGCGGACTTTGTCCGCCGGACTCGGAATGGGCCAAGACTTTGCCCTCCCCCTCCCCGCAAAAAAAATAGGCCGCGGGCTCAGCCGCGCCGAAAAAAAATTAGCCGACCCCTTGGCGCCAAGTTCGTCCTGCGGAAAAATGCGCAAAAATGGGGTGGGCTATATCCTTGGGGCGTGGGGCAGGCGCACTTCGTCCGCCGGCCTCGGAATGGACCGAGCATTTGTCCACCCCCTCGCCGCGACAAAGATAGGCCGTGGGCACAGCCGCGCCCAAAAAAGAGCAGCCGAACCCCTTGGTGCCATGTTAGTCCTGCGGAAAAATGCCCAAAAAGGGGGGTGGGCTATAGCCTTGGGGCGTGGGGCTGCCGACGTTCGTCCGCCGGACTCGGAATGGGCCGAGACTTTTCCCACCCCCTCCCCACGAAAAAAATAGGCTGCGGGCACAGCTGCGCCAAAAAAAGAGCAGCCGAACCCCTTGGCGCCATGTTCGTCCTGTGGAAAAATGGACAAAAAGGGGGTGGGCCATAGCCTTGGGGCGTGCGGCTGGCGAACTTCGTACGCCTTCTTCGGAATGGGCCGAGACTTTACCCACCCCCTCCCCGCGACAAAAATAGGCCGCAGGCACCGCCGCGCCCAAAAAAGAGAAGCCGAATCCCTTGGCGCCAAGTTCGTCCAGCGGAGAAATGCCCAAAAAGGGGGTGGGCTATAGCCTTGGGGCGTGGGGCGGGCGGACTTCGTCCGCTGGACTCGGAATGGGCCGAGACTTTACCCACCCTGTCCCCGCGACAAAAATAGGCCGCGGACACAGCCACGCCCAAGAAAGAGCAGCCGAACCCCTTGGCGCCAAGTTCGTCCTGCGAAAAAATGCCGAAAAACGGGGTGGGCTATAGCCTTGGGGCGTGGGGCGGGCGAACTTCGTCCGCCGGACTCGGAATGGCCTGAGACTTCGCCCACCCCCTCCCCGCGACAAAAATAGGCCGCGGGCACAGCCGCGCCCAAAAAAGAGCAGCCGAACCCACTTGACGCCAAGTTTGTCCTGCGAAAAATGCCCAAAAAGGGGGTGGGCTATAGCCTTGGGGCGTGGGGCTGGCGAACTTCGTCCGCCTTCCTCGGAATGGGCCAAGACATTGCCCACCCCCTCCCACGACAAAAATAGGCAGCGGGCACAGCCGCGCCCAAAAAAGTGCAGCCGAACCCCTTGGCGACAAGTTCGTCTTTCGGAAAAATGCCCAAAAATGGGGTGGGCTATAGCCTTGGGGCGCCGGACTCAGAATGTGCCGAGAATTTGCCCACCCCCTCCCCGAGACAAAAATAGGCGGCGGGCACAGCCGCGGCCGAAAAAGAGCAGCCGAACCCCTTGGCGCCATGTTCGTCCTGCGGAAAGATGCCCAAAAAAGGGGTGGGCTATAGCCTTGGGGCGTGAGGCCGGCAAAGTTCGTCCGCCGGACTCGGAATGGGCCGACACTTTGCCCACCCCCTCCCCACGACAAAATAGGCCGCGGGCACAGCCGTGCCCAAAAAAGAGCAGCCGAACCCCTTGGCGCCAAGTTCGTCCTACGGAAAAATGCCCCAAAAAAGGGGTGGGCTATAGCCATGGGGCGTGGGGCTGGCGAACTTCGTCCACCGGACTCAGAATGTGCCGAGACTTTGCCCACCCCCTCCCCGCGACAAAAATAGGCCGCGGGCGCAGCCACACCCAAAAAAGAGCAGCCGAACCCCTTGGCGCCAAGTTCGTCCTGTGGAAAAATGCCCAAAAAGGGGGTGGGCTACAGCCTTCGGGCGTGGGACTGGCGAACTTCGTCTGCCGGACTCGGAATGGGCCGAGAGTTTTTCCACCCCCTCCCCGCGACAAAAATAGGCCGCGGGCACAGCCGCGCCCAAAATAGAGTGGCCGAACCCCTTGCCGCAAAGTTCGTCCGGCGGAAAAATGCCCAAAAAGGGGATGGGCTATAGCCTTGGGGCGTGGGGCTGTCGCACTTCGTCCGCCGGACTCGGAATGTGCCGAGACTTTGCCCACCCCCTCCCCGTAACAAAAATAGGCCGCGGGCGCAGCCGCGCACAAAAAAGAGCAGCCGAACCCCTTGGCGCCAAGTTCGTCCTGCGGAAAAATGCCCAAAAAAGTTGTGTGCTATAGCCTTGGGGCGCCGGACTCGGAATGTGCCGAGAATTTGTCCACCCCCTCCCCGACACAAAAATAGGCTGCGGGCACAGCCGCGGCTGAAAAAGAGCAGCCGAACCCCTTGGCGCCATGTTCGTCCTGCGGAAAGATGCCCAAAAAAGGGGTGGGCTATAGCCTTGGGGCGTGAGGCCGGCAAAGTTCGTCCGCCGGACTCGGAATGGGCCGACACTTTGCCCACCCCCTCCCCAAAAAAGAGCAGCCGAACCCCTTGGCGGCAAGTTCGTCCTACGGAAAAATGCCCCAAAAAAGGGGTGGGCTATAGCCTTGGGCCGTGGGGCGGGCGAACTTCGTCCGCCGGCCTCAGAATGTGCCGAGACTTTGCCCACCCCCTCCCCGCGACAAAAATAGGCCGCGGGCGCAGCCGTACCCAAAAAAGAGCAGCCGAACCCCTTGGCGCCAAGTTCGTCCTGCGGAAAAATGCCCAAAAAGGGGGTGGGCTACAGCCTTCGGGCGTGGGACTGGCGAAATTCGTCTGCCGGACTCGGAATGGGCCGAGAGTTTTTCCACCCCCTCCCCGCGACAAAAATAGGCCGCGGGCACAGCCGCGCCCAAAATAGAGTGGCCGAACCCCTTGCCGCCAAGTTCGTCCGGCGGAAAAATGCCCAAAAAGGGGATGGGCTATAGCCTTGGGGCGTGGGGCGGGCGAACTTCGTCCGCCGGACTCGGAATGTGCCGAGACTTTGCCCACCCCCTCCCCGAGACAAAAATAGGCTGCGGGCACAGCCGCGCCCAAAAAAGAGTAGCCAAACCGCTTGGCGCCAAGTTCGTCCTGCGGAAAGAAGCCCAAAAAGGGGGTAGGCTATAGCCTTGGAGCGTGGGGCTGGTGAACTTCGTCCGCCGGACTCGGAATGGGCCGAGACTTTTCCCACCCCCTCCCCGCGAAAAAAATAGGCCGCGGCCAAAGCCGCGCCCAAAAAAGAGCAGCCGAACCCCTTGGCGCCAAGTTCGTCCTGCGGAAAAATGCCCAAAAAAGGGGTGTGCTATAGCCTTTGGACGTGGGGCCTGTGAACTTCGTCCGCCTTCCTCGGAATGGGCCGAAACTTTGTCCACCCCCTCACCACGACAAAAATAGGCCGCGGGCACAGCCGCGCCCAAAAAAGAGCAGCCGAACCCTTGGCGCCAAGTTCGTCCTGCGGAAAAATGCCCAAAAAAGGGGTGGGCAGTAGCCTTGGGGTGTGGGGTTGACGCACTTCGTCCCCCGGACTCGGAACGGGCCGAGACTTTGACCACCCCCTCCCCACAACAAAAATAGGACACGGGACAGCCGCGCCCAAAAAAGAGCAGCCGAACCCCTTGGCGCCAAGTTCGTCCTGTGGAAAAATGCGGAAAAAAGGGATGAGCTATTGCCTTGGGGCGTGGGGCTGGTGAACTTCTTCCGCCGGACTCGGAATGTGCCGAGACTTTGCCCACCACCTCCCCGCGACAAAAATAGGCCGTGGGCACAGCTGCGCCCAAAAAAGAGCAGCCGAGCCCCTTGGCGCCAAATTCGTCCTACGGAAAAATGCCCAAAAAGGGGGTAGGCTATAGCCTTGGGGCGTGGGGCTGGTGCACTTCGTCCGCCTTCCTCGGAATGGGCCAAGACATTGCCCACCCCCTCCCCGCGTCAAAAATAGGCAACGGGCACAGCCGAGCCCAAAAAAGAGCAGCCGAACCCCTTGGCGCCAAGTTCGTCCAGCGGAAAAATGCCCAAAAAGGGGGTGGGCTATAGCCTTGGGGCGTGGGGCTGGTGAACTTCGTCCGCCGGACTCGGAATGGGCCGAGACATTTCCCACCCCCTCCCCGCGACCAAAATAGGCCGCGGGCAAAGCCGCGCCCAAAAAAGAGCAGCCGAATCCCTTGGTGCCAAGTTCGTCCTGCGGAAAAATGCCGAAAAAAGGGGTGGGCTATAACCTTGGGGCGTGGGGCGGGCGAACTTCATCCGCCGGACTCGGAATGGGCCGAGACATTGCCCACCCCCTCCCCGCAACAAAAATAGGCCGCGGGCACACCCGTGCCCAAAAAAGAGCAGCCGAACCCCCTTGGCGCAAAGTTCGTCCTGCGGAAAATGCCCAAAAAACGGGTGGGCTATAGCCTTCGGGCGTGGGGCTGGTGCACTTCGTCCGCCTTCCTCGGAATGGGCCAAGATATTGCCCACCCCCTCCCCGCGTCAAAAATAGGCAACGGGCACAGCCGAGCCCAAAAAAGAGCAGCCGAACCCCTTGGCGCCAAGTTCGTCCAGCGGAAAAATGCCCAAAAAGGGGGTGGGCTATAGCCTTGGGGCGTGGGGCGGGCGAACTTTGTCCGCCGGACTCGGAATGGGCCGAGACTTTGCCCACCCCCTCCCCGTGACAAAAATAGGCCACGGGACAGCCGCGCCCAAAAAAGAGCAGCCGAACCCCTTGGCGCCAAGTTCGTCCTGCGAAAAAATGCCGAAAAACGGGGTGGGCTATAGCCTTGGGGCGTGGGGCGGGCGCATTTCGTCCGCCGGACTCGGAATGGCCCGAGACTTTGCCCACCCCCTCCCCGCGACAAAAATAGGCCGCGGGAACAGCCGCGCCCAAAAAAGAGCAACCGAACCCCCTTGGCGCCAAGTTCGTCCTGTGGAAAATGCCCAAAAAGGGGGTGGGCAATAGCCTTGGGGCGTGGGGCAGGCGCACTTCGTCCGCCTTCCTCGGAATGGGCCAAGACATTGCCCACCCCCTCCCCGCATCCAAAATAGGCAACGGGCACAGCCGCGCCCAAAAAATAGCAGCCGAACCCCTTGGCGCCAAGTTCGTCCTGCGGAAAAATGCCCAAAAAGGGGGTGGGCTATAGCCTTGGGGAATGGGGCGGGCGAACTTCGTCCGCCGGACTCGGAATGGGCCGAGACTTTGGCCACCCCCTCCCCGCGACAAAAATAGGCCGCGGGCACAGCCGCGCCCAAAAAAGAGCAACTGAACCCCTTGGCGCCAAGTTTGTCCTGCGGAAAAATGCCCAAAAAAGGGGTGGGCTATAGCCTTGGGGCGTGGGGCTGACGAACTTCGACCGCCGGTCTCGGAATGGGCCGAGACTTTGACCACCCCCTGCCCGCGAAAAAAATAGGCCGCAGGCACAGCTGAGCCCAAAAAAGAGCAGCCGAGCCCCTTGGCGCCAAATTCGTCCTACGGAAAAATGCCCAAAAAGGGGGTAGGCTATAGCCTTGGGGCGTGGGGCTGGTGCACTTCGTCCGCCTTCCTCGGAATGGGCCAAGACATTGCCCACCCCCTCCCCGCGTCAAAAATAGGCAACGGGCACAGCCGAGCCCAAAAAAGAGCAGCCGAACCCCTTGGCGCCAAGTTCGTCCAGCGGAAAAATGCCCAAAAAAGGGGTGGGCTATAGCCTTGGGGCGTGGGGCGGGCGAACTTTGTCCGCCGGACTCGGAATGGGCCGAGACTTTGCCCACCCCCTCCCCGTGACAAAAATAGGCCACGGGACAGCCGCGCCCAAAAAAGAGCAGCCGAACCCCTTGGCGCCAAGTTCGTCCTGCGAAAAAATGCCGAAAAACGGGGTGGGCTATAGCCTTGGGGCGTGGGGCGGGCGCATTTCGTCCGCCGGACTCGGAATGGCCCGAGACTTTGCCCACCCCCTCCCCGCGACAAAAATAGGCCGCGGGCACAGCCGCGCCCAAAAAAGAGCAACCGAACCCCCTTGGCGCCAAGTTCGTCCTGTGGAAAATGCCCAAAAAGGGGGTGGGCAATAGCCTTGGGGCGTGGGGCAGGCGCACTTCGTCCGCCTTCCTCGGAATGGGCCAAGACATTGCCCACCCCCTCCCCGCATCCAAAATAGGCAACGGGCACAGCCGCGCCCAAAAAATAGCAGCCGAACCCCTTGGCGCCAAGTTCGTCCTGCGGAAAAATGCCCAAAAAGGGGGTGGGCTATAGCCTTGGGGAATGGGGCGGGCGAACTTCGTCCGCCGGACTCGGAATGGGCCGAGACTTTGGCCACCCCCTCCCCGCGACAAAAATAGGCCGCGGGCACAGCCGCGCCCAAAAAAGAGCAACTGAACCCCTTGGCGCCAAGTTTGTCCTGCGGAAAAATGCCCAAAAAAGGGGTGGGCTATAGCCTTGGGGCGTGGGGCTGACGAACTTCGACCGCCGGTCTCGGAATGGGCCGAGACTTTGACCACCCCCTGCCCGCGAAAAAAATAGGCCGCAGGCACAGCTGAGCCCAAAAAAGAGCAGCCGAGGCCCTTGGCGCCGAGTTCGTCCTACGGAACAATGCCCAAAAAGGGGGTAGGCTATAGCCTTGGAGCGTGCGGCTGGTGAACTTTGTCTGCCGGTCTCGGAATGGGCCGAGAATTTTCCCATCCCCTCCCCAGGACAAAAATAGGCCGCGGGCACAGCCACGCCCAAAAAAGAACAGCCGAACCCCTTGGCGCCAAGTTCGTCCTGCGAAAAAATGCCGAAAAACGGGGTGGGCTATAGCCTTGGAGCGTGGGGCGGGCGAACTTCGTCCACCGGACTTGGAATGGCCCGAGACTTTGCCCACCCCCTCCCCGCGACAAAAATAGGCCGCGGGCACAGCCGCGCCCAAAAAAGAGCAGCCGAACCCCCTTGGCGCCATGTTCGTACTGCGGAAAATGCCCAAAAAGTGGGTGGGCTATAGCCTTGGGGCGTGGGGCTGGCGAACTTCGTCCGCCTTCCTCGGAATGGGCCAAAACATTTCCCACCCCCTCCCCGCATCAAAAATAGGCAACGGGCACAGCCACGCCCAAAAAAGAGCAGCCGAACCCCTTGGCGCCAAGTTTGTCCTGCGGAAAAATGCCCAAAAAGGGGGTGGGCTATAGCCTTGGGGCGTGGGGCGGGCGAACTTCGTCCGCCGGACTCGGAATGGGCCGAGACTTTGGCCACCCCCTCCCCGCGACAAAAATAGGCCGCGGGCACAGCCGCGCCCAAAAAAGAGCAACCAAACCCCCTTGGCGCCAAATTCGTCCTGCGGAAAATGCCCAAAAAGGGGGTGGGCAATAGCCTTGGGGCGTGGGGCTGGCGAACTTCGTCCGCCTTCCTCGGAATGGGCCAAGACATTGCCCACCCCCTCCCCGCATCAAAAATAGGCAACGGGCACAGCCACGCCCAAAAAAGAGCAGCCGAACCCCTTGGCGCCAAGTTTGTCCTGCGGAAAAATGCCCAAAAAAGGGGTGGGCTATAGCCTTGGGGCGTGGGGCTGACGAACTTCGTCCGCCGGGCTCGGAATGGACCGAGACTTTGACCACCCCCTGCCCGCGACAAAAATAGGCCGCAGGCACAGCTACGCCCAAAAAAGAGCAGCCGAGGCCCTTGGTGCCAAGTTCGTCCTACGGAACAATGCCCAAAAAGGGGGTAGGCTATAGCCTAGGAGCGTGCGGCTGGTGAACTTCGTCTGCCGGTCTCGGAATGGACCGAGACTTTTCCCATCCCCTCCCCGCGACAAAAATAGGCCGTGGGCACAGCCACGCCCAAAAAAGAGCAGCCGAACCCCTTGGCGCCAAGTTCGTCCTGCGAAAAAATGCCGAAAAACGAGGTGGGCTATAGCCTTGGGGCGTGGGGCGGGCGAACTTCGTCCACCGGACTCGGAATGGCCCGAGACTTTGCCCACCCCCTCCCCGCGACAAAAATAGGCCGCGGGCACAGCCGCGCCCAAAAAAGAGCAGCCGAACCCCCTTGGCCCCAAGTTAGTTCTGCGGAAAATGCCCAAAAGGGGGGTGGGATATAGCCTTGGGGCGTGGGGCTGGCGAACTTCGTCCGCCTTCCTCAGAATGGGCCAAAACATTGCCCACCCCCTCCCCGCATCAAAAATAGTCAACGGGCACAGCCGCGCCCAAAAAAGAGCAGCCGAACCTCTTGGCGCCAAGTTCGTCCTGCGGAAAAATGTCCAAAAAGGGGGTGGGCTATAGCCTTGGTGCGTGGGGCGGGCGCACTTCGTCCGCCGGACTCGGAATGGGCCGAGACTTTGGCCACCCCCTCCCCGTGAAAAAAATAGGCCGCGGGCACAGACGCGCCCAAAAAAGAGCGGCCGAACCCCTTGGCGCCAAGTTCGTCCTGCGAAAAAATGCCGAAAAACGGGGTGGGCTATAGCCTTGGGGCGTGGGGCGGGCGAACTTCGTCCGCCGGACTCGGAATGGCCTGAGACTTCGCCCACCCCCTCCCCGCGACAAAAATAGGCCGCGGGCACAGCCCCGCCCAAAAAAGAGCAGCCGAACCCACTTGACGCCAAGTTTGTCCTGCGAAAAATGCCAAAAAAGGGGGTGGGCTATAGCCTTGGGGCGTGGGGCTGGCGAACTTCGTCCGCCTTCCTCGGAATGGGCCAAGACATTGCCCACCCCCTCCCCGCATCAAAAATAGGCAACGGGCACAGCCACGCCCAAAAAAGAGCAGCCGAACCCCTTGGCGCCAAGTTTGTCCTGCGGAAAAATGCCCAAAAAAGGGGTGGGCTATAGCCTTGGGGCGTGGGGCTGACGAACTTCGTCCGCCGGACTCGGAATGGGCCGAGACTTTGACCACCCCCTCCCCGCAACAAAAATAGGCCGCGGGCACAGCCACGCCCAAAAAAGAGCAGCCGAATCCCTTGGCGCCAAGTTCGTCCTGCGAAAAAATGCCGAAAAAAGGGGTGGGCTATAGCCTTGGGGCGTGGGGCTGACGAACTTCGTCCGCCGGACTCGCAATGGGCCGAGACTTTGACCACCCCCTCCCCGCGACAAAAATAGGCCACGGGCACAGCCACGCCCAAAAAAGAGCAGCCGAATCCCTTGGCGCCAAGTTCGTCCTGCGAAAAAATACCCAAAAAAGGGGTGGGCTATAGCCTTGGGGCGTGGGGCGGGCGAACTTCGTCCGCCGGACTCGGAATCGCCCAAGACTTTGCCCACCCCCTCCCCGCGATAAAAATAGGCCGCGGGCACAGCCGCGCCCAAAATAGAGCAGTCGAACCCCCTTGGCGCCAAGTTCGTCCTGCGGAAAATGCCCAAAAAGTGGGTGGGCTATAGCCTTGGGGCGTGGGGCTGCCGAAGTTCGTCCGCCGGACTCGGAATTCGCCGAGACTTTTCTAACCCCCTCTCCGGGACAAAAATAGGCCGCGGGCACAGCCGCGCCCAAAAAAGAGCAGCCGAACCCCTTGGCGCCATGTTCGTCCTGCGGAATAATGCCCAAAAAAGGGGTGTGCTATAGCCTTTGGGCGTGGGGCCTGCAAAGTTCATCCGCCTTCCTCGGAATGAGCCGAGACTTTGCCCACCCCCTCCCCGCACCAAAAATAGGCCGCGGGCACAGCCGCGCCCAAGAAAGAGCAGCCGAACCCCTTGGCGCCAAGTTCGACCTGCGGAAAAATGCCCAAAATGTTGGTGGGCTATAGCCTTGCGGCGTGGGGCTGGTTAACTTCGTCCGCCTTCCTCGGAATGGGCCGAGACTTTACCCACCCCCTCCCCGCGACAAATATTGGCCGCGGGCACAGCCGCGCCCAAAAAAGAGCAGCCAAACCCCTTGGCGCCAAGTTCGTCCTGTGGAAAAACGCCAAAAAAGGGGTGTGCTATAGCCTTGGGGCGTGGGGCGGGCGAACTTCGTCCGCCGGACTCGGAATGGGCCGAGACTTTTCCCACCCCCTCCCCACGACAAAAATAGTCCGCTGGCACAGCAGCGCCGAAAAAATAGCAGCCGAACCCCTTGGCGCCAAGTTCGTGCTGCGGAAAAATGCCCAAAAAGGGGATGGGCTATAGTCTTGGGGGTGGGGCCGGCATACTTCGTCCGTCGGACTCAGAATGGGCCGAGACATTTCCCACCCCATCCCCGTGACAATAAAAGCACGAGGGCACAGCCGCACCCAAAAAAGAGAAGCCGAACCCCTTGGCACCAAGTTCGTCCTGCGGAAGAATGCGAAAATAAGGGGTGGGCTATAGCCTTTGGGCGTGGGGCCGGCGAACTTCGTCCGCCTTCCTCGGAATGGGCCGAGACTTTGGCCACCCACTCCCCGTGACAAAAATAGACCGCGGGCACAGCCGCGCCCAAAAAAGAGCAGCCAAACCCCTTGGCGCCAAGTTCGTCCTGAAGAAAAATGCACAAAAAGGTGGTGGGCTATAGCCTTGGGGCGTGGGCCAGGCGAACTTCGTTCGTCGGACTCGGAATGGGCCGAGATTTTCCCACCCCCTCCCCATGACAACAATAGCCCGCGGGCACAGCCGCGCCGAAAAAAGAGCAGCCGAACCCCTTGGCACCAAGTTCATCCTGCGGAAAAATGCCCAAAAAAGGGGTGGGCTATAGCCTTGGGGCATGGGGCCGGTGGACTTCGTCCGCCTTGCTCAGAATGGGCCGAGACTTTGCGCAACCCCTCCCCGCAACAAAAATAGGCCGCGGTCACAGCCGCGCACAAAATAGAGCAGCCGAACCCCGTGGCGCAAAGTTCATCCTGCAGAAAAATGCCCAAAAAAGGGGTGTCTATAGCCTTTGGGCGTGGGGCCGGCGAACTTCGTCCGCCTTCCTCGGAATGGGCCGAGACTTTGGCCACCCCCTCCCCGCGCCAAAAATAGGCCGCGGGCACTGCCGCGCCCAAAAAAGAACAGCCGAACCCCTTGGCGCCAAGTTCGTCCTGCGGAAAAATGTCCAAAAACGGGGTGGGCTATAGCCTTGGGGCGTGGGGCTGGCGAACTACGTCCGCCTTCCTCGGATTGGGCCGAGACTTTGGCCACCACCTCCCCGCGCCAAAAATAGGCCGCAGGCACAGCCGCGCCCAAAAAAGAGCAGCCGAACGCCTTGGCACCAAGTTTGTCCTGCGGAAAAATGCCCAAAAAAGGCGGGTGCTATAGACTTTGGGCGTGGGGCCGGCGCACTTCGTCCGCCTTCCTCGGAATGGGCCGACACACTGGCCACCCCATCCCCGCGCCACAAATAGGCCGCGGGCACAGCCGCGCCCAAAAAAGAGCAGCCAAACCCCTTCGCGCCATGTTCGTCCTGCGGAAAAATGCCCAAAAAACGGGTGTGCTATAGCCTTGGGGCGTGGGGCTGCCGAAGTTCGTCCGCCGGACTCGGAATTCGCCGAGACTTTTCTAACCCCCTCTCCGGGACAAAAATAGGCCGCGGGCACAGCCGCGTCCAAAAAATAGCAGCGAAACCCCTTGGCGCCAAGTTCGTCCTGTGGAAAAATGCCCAAAAAGGGGATGGGCAATTGCCTTGGGGGTGGGGCCGGCGTACTCCGTCCGCCGGACTCGGAATGGGCCGAGGCTTTGCCCACCCCCTCCCCGCGACAAGAATAGGCCGCGGCCACAGCGGCGCCCAAAAAAGAGCAGCCGAACCCCTCGGCGCCAAGTACGTCCTGCGGAAAAATGCCCAAAAAGGGGGTGGGCTATAGCCTTGGGGCGTGGGGCTGGCGAACTTCGACCGTCTTCCACGGAATAGGCCGAGACTTTGTCCATCCCCTCCCCGCGACAAAAATAGGCCGCGGCCACAGCCGCACTGAAAAAAGAGCAGCCGACCACTTGGCGCCAAGTTCGTCCTGCGGAAAAATGCCCAAAAAAGGGGTGGGCTATAGCCTTGGGGAGTGGGACTGGCGAACTTCGTCCGCCTTCCTCGGAATGGGCCGAGACCTTGACCACCCCCTCCCCGCGACAAAAAAATGCCGCGGGCACAGCCGCGCCGAAAAAAGAGCAGCCGAACCCCTTGGCCCCAACTTCGTCCTGCGGAAAAATGCCCAAAAAAGGGGTGTGCTATAGCCTTTGGGCGCGAGGCCGGCGCTCTTAGGCCGCCGGACTTGCAATAGGCCGAGGCTTTACCACCCCCTCCCCGCGACAAAAATAGGCCGCGGGCACAGCCGCGTCCAAAAAAGGGCAGCTGAGCCTCTTGGCGCCATGTTCGTCCTGCGGAAAAATGCCCAAAAAAGGGGTGTGCTATAGCCTTGGAGCGTGGGGCGGGCGAACTACGTCTGCCTTCCTCGGAATGGGCCGAGACATTGACCACCCCCTCCGCACGTCAAAAATAGGCCGCGCGCACAGCCGCAACAAAAAAAGAGCAGCCGATCCCCTTGGCGCCAAGTTCGTCCGGCGGAAAAATGCCCAAAACGGGGGTGGGCTATTGCCTAGGGGCGTGGGGCTGGCGAACTTCGTCCGCCGGACTCGGAATGGGCCAAGACTTTGACCAACCCCTCCCCGGGATAAAAATAGGCCGCGGGTACAGCCGCACCCAAAGAATAGTAGCCGAGCCCCATGGCGCCAAGTTCGTCCTGCGGAAAAATGCCCAAAAAAGGGGTGTGCTATACGCTTGGGGCGTGAGGCTGCCGAAGTTCGTCCGCCGGACTCGGAATGGGCCGAGACTTTTCCCACCCCCTCCCCGCGACAAAAATAGGCCGTGGGCACAGCCGCGCCCAAAAAGGAGCAGCCGAACCCCTTGGCCCCAAGTTCGTCCTGCGGAAAAATGCCCAAAAAAGGGGTGTGCTATAGCCTTTGGGCGCGGGGCCGGCGCTCTTCGGCCGCCGGACTTGCAATAGGCCGAGGCTTTACCACCCCCTCCCCGCGACAAAAATAGGCCGTGGGCACAGCCGCGTCCAAAAAAGGGCAGCTGAGCCCCTTGGCGCCAAGTTCGTCCTGCGGAAAAATGCCCAAAAAAGGGGTGTGCTATAGCCTTGGAGCGTGGGGCGGGCGAACTACGCCTGCCTTCCTCGGAATGGGCCGAGACATTGACCACCCCCCTCCGCACGACAAAAATAGGCCGCACGCACAGCCGCAACAAAAAAAGAGTAGCCGAGCCCCATGGCGCCAAGTTCGTCCTGCGGAAAAATGCCCAAAAAGGGGTGGGCGATAGCCATGGGGCGTGGGGCCGGCGCACTTCGTCCACCAGACTCGGAATAGGCCGAAGCTTTGCCCACCACCTCCCCACGACAAAAATAGAATAGCAGCCAAACCCGTTGGCGCCAAGTTCGTCCTGCGGAAAAATGCCCAAAAAGGGGGTGGGCGATAGCCTTGGGGTGTGGGGCCGGCGCACTTCGTCCGCCGGACTTGGAATAGGCCGACGCTTTACCCACCCCCTCCACACGACAAAAATAGGCCGCGGTCACAGCCGCGCCCAAAAAATAGCAGCAGAGCCCCTTGGCGCCAAGTTCGTCCTGCGGAAAAATGCCCACAAAAGGGGTGTGCTATAGCCTTGGAGCGTGGGGCGGGCAAACTTCGTCCGCCGGACTCGGAATGGGCGGAGACTTTTCCCACCGCCTCCCTACAACCAAAATAGGCCACGGGCACACCCGCGCCCAAAAAAGAGCAGCCGAACCCGTTGGCGCCAAGTTCATCCTACAGAAAAATGCCCAAAAAGAGGGTGGGCGATAGCGTTGGGGCGCCGGGCCAGCGCACTTCGTCCACCGAACTTGGAATAGGCCGAGGCTTTACCCACCCCCTCCCCGCGACAAAAATAGGCCGCGGGCACAGCCGCGTCCAAAAAAGGGCAGCCGAGCCCCTTGGCGCCAAGTTCGTCCTGCGGAAAAATGCCCAAAAAAGGGGTGTGCTATAGCCTTGGAGCGTGGGGCGGGCGAACTTCGTCCGCCTTCCTCGGAATGGGCCGAGACTTTTCCCACCGCCTCCCCACTACAAAAATAGGCCGCGGGCACAGCCGCGCCCAAAAAAAGAGCAGCCGAACCCCTTGGCGCCAAGTTCGTCCTGCGGAAAAATGCCCAAAAAAGGGGTGTGCTATTGCCTCTGGGCGTGGGGCCGGCGAACTTCGTCCCCTTTCCTCAGAATCGGCCGAGACTTTGGCCACCCCCTCCCCGCGCCAAAAATAGGCTGCGGGCACAGCCGCGCCGAAAAACGAGCTGCCGAACCCCTTGGCGCAGAGTTCCTCCTGCGGAAAATTGCCCAAAAAAGGGGTGTGCTATAGCCCTGAGGCGTGAGGCTGCCGATGTACGTCCGCCAGACTCGAAATGGGCCGAGACTTTTCCCACCCCCTCCCCGCGACAGAAATAGGCCGCGGGCACAGCTGCGCCCACAAAGGAGCAGCCGAACCCCTTTGCGCCAAGTTCGCCCTGCGGAAAAATACACAAAAAAGGGGTGGGCTCTAGCCTTGGGGCGTGGGGCCGGCGAACTTCGTCCGCCGGACTCGGAATGGGCCGAGACTTTGACCACCCCCTCCCCGCGACAAGAATAGGCCCCGGCCACAGCCGCGCCCAAAAAGGAGTAGCCGAGCCCCTTGGCGCCAAGTTCGTCCTGCGGAAAAAAGCCCAAAAAGGGGGTGGGCGGTAGCCTTGGGCGTGGGGCAGGCGCACTTCGTCCGCCGGACTCAGAATGCGCCGAGACTTTGACCACCCCCTCCCCACGACAAGAAGAGGCCTCGGACACAGCCGCACCAAAAAAAGAGTAGCCGAGCCCCTTGGCGCCATGTTCGTCATGCGGAAAAATGCCCAAAAAGGGGGTGGGCGATAGCCTTGGGGTGTGGGGCCGGCGCAGTTCGTCCGCCGGACTTGGAATAGGCCGACGCTTTACCCACCCCCTCCAAGCGACAAAAATAGGCCGCGGGTACAGCCGCGCCCAAAAAAGAGCAGCCGAGCCCCTTGGCGCCAAGTTCGTCCTGCGGAAAAATGCCAAAGAAAGGGGTGTGCTATGGCCTTTGGGCGTGGGGCAGGCGAACTTCGTCCGCCTTCCTCGGAATGGGCCGAGACTTTGTCCACCCCCTCCCCACGACAAAAACAGGCCGCGGGCACAGCCGCGCCCAAAAAAGAGCAGCCGAACCCCTTGGCGCCAAGTTCGTCCTGCGGAAAAATGCCCAAAAAAGGGGTGTGCTATAGCCTATGGGCGTGCGGCCGGCAAAGTTCCTCCGCCTTCCTCGGAATGGGCTGAGTCTTTTCCCACCCCCTCCCTGGGCCAAAAATAGGCCGCGGGCACAGCCGCGCCCAAAAAAGAGCAGCCGAACCCCTTGGAGCCAAGTTCGTCCTGCGGAAAAATGCCCGAAAAGGGGGCGGGCTATAGCCTTGGGGCGTGCGGAGGGCGAACTTCGTCCGTTGGACTCAGAATGGGCCGACACTTTGCCCACCCCCTCAACGCGACAAAAATAGGCCACGGGCACAGCCGCGCCCAAAAAAGAGCAGCCGAACCCCTTGGCGCCAAGTTCGTCCTGCGGAAAAAAGCCCAAAAAGGGGGTGGGCGGTAGCCTTGGGCGTGGGGCAGGCGCACTTCGTCCGCCGGACTCAGAATGCGCCGAGACTTTGACCACCCCCTCCCCACGACAAGAAGAGGCCTCGGACACAGCCGCACCAAAAAAAGAGTAGCCGAGCCCCTTGGCGCCATGTTCGTCATGCGGAAAAATGCCCAAAAAGGGGGTGGGCGATAGCCTTGGGGTGTGGGGCCGGCGCAGTTCGTCCGCCGGACTTGGAATAGGCCGACGCTTTACCCACCCCCTCCAAGCGACAAAAATAGGCCGCGGGTACAGCCGCGCCCAAAAAAGAGCAGCCGAGCCCCTTGGCGCCAAGTTCGTCCTGCGGAAAAATGCCAAAGAAAGGGGTGTGCTATGGCCTTTGGGCGTGGGGCAGGCGAACTTCGTCCGCCTTCCTCGGAATGGGCCGAGACTTTGTCCACCCCCTCCCCACGACAAAAACAGGCCGCGGGCACAGCCGCGCCCAAAAAAGAGCAGCCGAACCCCTTGGCGCCAAGTTCGTCCTGCGGAAAAATGCCCAAAAAAGGGGTGTGCTATAGCCTATGGGCGTGCGGCCGGCAAAGTTCCTCCGCCTTCCTCGGAATGGGCTGAGTCTTTTCCCACCCCCTCCCTGGGCCAAAAATAGGCCGCGGGCACAGCCGCGCCCAAAAAAGAGCAGCCGAACCCCTTGGAGCCAAGTTCGTCCTGCGGAAAAATGCCCGAAAAGGGGGCGGGCTATAGCCTTGGGGCGTGCGGAGGGCGAACTTCGTCCGTTGGACTCAGAATGGGCCGACACTTTGCCCACCCCCTCAACGCGACAAAAATAGGCCACGGGCACAGCCGCGCCCAAAAAAGAGCAGCCGAACCCCTTGGCTCCAAGTTCGTCCTGCGGAAAAATGCCCAAAAAGGGGGTGGGCTATAAACTTGGGGCGTGGGGCTGGCGAACCCTCATCCGCCTTCCTCGGAATGGGCCGAGACTTTGGCCACCCCCTCCCCGTGCCAAAAATAGGCCGTGGACACAGCCGGGCCCAAAAAAGAGCTGCCGAACCCTTTGGCGCAGCGTTCGTCCTCTGGAAAAATGCCCAAAAAAGGGGTGTGCTATAGCCTAGGGGCGTGAGGCTGCCGAAGTTCGTCCGCCGGACTCGGAATGGCTGAGACTTTTCCCACCCCCTCCCCACGATAAAAATAGTCCGCGGGCACAGCCGCGCCCAAAAAAGAGCAGCCGTACCCCTTGGCGCCACGTTCGCCCTGCGGAAAAATGCCCAAAAAAGGGGTGGGCTATAGCCTTGCGGCGTGGAGCCGGCGTACTTCGTCCGCCGGACTTGCAATAGGCCGAGGCTTTACCACCCCCTCCCCACGACAAAAAAGTGCAGCCGAACCCCTTGGCGCCAAGTTCATCCTGCGGAAAAATGCCCAAAAAAGGGGTGTGCTTTAGCCTTTCGGCGTGGGGCTGGCGAACTTCGTCCGCCTTCTTCGGAGCGGGCTGAGACTTTCCCCGCCCCCTCCCCGCAACAAAAATAGCCCGCGGTCACAGCCGCGCCCAAAAAAGAGCAGCGGAACCCCTTGGCGCCAAGTTCGTCCTTCGGAAAAATGCCCAAAAAAGGGGTGGGCTATAGCCTTGGGGCGTGGGGCTGGCGCACTTCGTCCCCCTTCCTTGGAGTGGGCCGAGACTTTGCCCACCCTCTCCCCGGGACAAAAATACGCCGGGGGCACAGCCGTACCCAAAAACGATCAGCCAAACCCCATGGCACCAAGTTCGTCCAGCGGAAAAATGCCCAAAAAGGGGGTGGGCTATAGCCTTGGGGCGTGGGGCAGGCGAACTTCGTCCGCCGCACTCGGAATGGGCCGAGACTTTTCCCACCCCCTCCCTGCGACAAAAATAGGCCGTGGGCACAGCCGCGGCCAAAAAAGAGCAGTCGCACCCCTTGGGGCCAAGGTCGTCCTGTGGAAAAATTCCCAAAAAAGGGGTGTGCTATAGCCTTGGGGCGTGGGGCGGCCGAAGTTCGTCCGCCGGACTCGGAATGGGCCGAGACTTTTCCCACCCCCTCCCCGCGACAAAAATAGGCCGCATACATAGTCGCGCCCAAAAAATAGCAGCCGAACCCCTTGGCGCCAAGTTCGTCTTGCGGAAAAATGCCCAAAAAAGGGGTGGGCTATAGCCTTGGGGCGTGGGGCCGGCGCACTTCGTCCGCCTTCCTCGGAATGGGCAGAGACTTTGCCCACCCCCTCCCCGCGACAAAAATAGGCCGTGGCACAGCCACGCCCAAAAAAGAGCAGCCGAACCCCTTGGCTCCAAGTTCGTCCTGCAGAAAAATGCCCAAAAAAGGGGTTTGCCATAGCCTTGGGGCGTAGGGCTGCCGAAGTTCGTCCGCCGGACTCGGAATGGGCCGAGACTTTGCCCACCCCCTCCCCGCGCGCAAAAAAGAGGAGCCGAACCCCTTGGCGCCAAGCTCGTCCTGCGGAAAAATTCCCAAAAAAGGGTGGTCTATAGGCCGCGGGTACAGCCGCGCCAAAAAAAGAGCAACCGAACCCCTTGGCCCCAAGTTCGTCCTGCGGAAAAATGCCCAAAAAAGGGGTGTGCTATAGGCTTTGGGCGTGGGGCCGGCGAACTTCGTCCACCTTCCTCGGAATGGGCTGAGACTTTGGCCACCCCCTCCCCGCGACAAAAATAGGCCACGGGCACAGCTGCGCCATAAAAAGAGCAGCCGAACCCCTTGGCCCCAAGTTCGTCCTGCGGAAAAATGCCCAAAAAAGGGGTGTGCTATAGCCTTTGGGCGTGAGGCCAGCAAAGTTCATTCGCCTTCCTCGGAATGGGCCGAGACTTTTGCAGCCCCCTCCTCGCGCCAAAAATAGGCCGCGGGCACAGCCGCGCCCAAAAAAGAGCAGCCGAACCCCTTGGTACCATGTTCGTCCTGCGGAGAAATGCCCAAAAAGGGGTGTGCTATAGCCTTGGGGCGTGGGGCTGGCGAACTTCGTCCGCCGGACTCGGAATGGGCCGAGGCTTTGCCCATACCCTCCCCGTGATAAAAATAAGCCGCGGGCACAGCCGCGCCCAAAAAAGAGCAGCCGAACCCCTTGGCGCAGAGTTCGCTCGGCGGAAAAATGCCCAAAAAAGGGGTGTGCTATAGCCTTGGGGCGTGGGGCTGGCGAACTTCGTCCACCGGACTCATAATGGGCCGAGACTTTGCCCACCCCCTCCCCACGACAAAAATAGGCCGCGGTCACAGCCACGCTCAAAAAAGAGCAGCCGAACCCCTTGGCGCCAAGTTCATCCAGCGGAAAAATGCCAAAAAAAGGGGTGTGCTATAGCCTTTGGGCGCGGGGCGGGCAAAGTTCATCCGCCTTCCTCGAAATAGGACGAGACTTTGCCCACCCCCTCCCCGCGCCAAAAATAGGCCGCGGGAACAGCCGCGGCCAAAAAAGAGCAGTCGCACCCCTGGGCGCCAAGGTCGTCCTGCGGAAAAATTCCCAAAAAAGGGGTGTGCTATAGCCTTGGGGCGTGGCGCGGCCGAAGTTCGTCCGCCGGACTCGGAATGGGCCGAGACTTTTCCCACCCCCTCCCCACGACAAAAATAGGCCGCATATATAGTCGCGCCCAAAAAAGAGCAGCCGAACCCCTTGGCGCCAAGTTCGTCCTGCGGAAAAATGCCCAAAAAAGGGGTGGGCTATAGCCTTGGGGCGTGGGGCCGGCGCACTTCTTCCGCCTTCCTCGGAATGGGCAGAGACTTTGCCCACCCCCTCCCCGCGACAAAAATAGGCCGCGGGCACAGCCACGCCCAAAAAAGAGCAGCCGAACCCCCTGGCTCCAAGTTCGTCCTGCGGAAAAATGCCCAAAAAAGGGGTTTGCCATAGCCTTGGGGCGTAGGGCTGCCGAAGTTCGTCCGCCGGACTCGGAATGGGCCGAGACTTTGCCCACCCCCTCCCCGCGCCAAAAATAGGCCACGGAAACAGCTGCGGCCAAAAAAGAGCGGTCGAACCCTTGGCGCCAAGTTCGTCCTGCGGAAAAATGCCCAAAAAAGGGGTGGGCTGTAGCCTTGGGGCGTGGGGCAGGCGAACTTCGTCCGCCGTCCTCGGAAAGGGCAGAGACTTTGCCCACCCCCTCCCCACGATAAAAATAGGCCAAGGGCAGAGCCGCGCACAAAAAGGAGCAGCCGAACCCCTTGGCGCCAAGTTCGTCCTGCGGAAAAATGCCCAAAAAGGGGGCGGGCTATAGCCTTGGGGCATGGGGCTGGCGAACTTCATCCGCCGGACTCGGAATGGGCCGAGACTTTTTTCCCACCCCCTCCCCGCGACAAAAATTGCCCGCGGCCACAGCCGCGCCCAAAAAAGAGTGGCCGAACCCCTTGGCGCCAACTTCGTCCTGCGGAAAAATGCCCAAAAAAGGGGTGGGCTACAGCCTTGGGGCGTGGGGCGGGCGAACTTCGTCCGCCGGACTCGGAATGGGCCGAACCTCTTGGCGCCAAGCTCGTCCTGCGGAAAAATGCCCAAAAAAGGGTGGTCTATAGGCCGCGGGCACAGCCGCGCCCAAAAAAGAGCAGCCGAACCCCTTGGCGCCAAGTTCGTCCTGCGGAAAAATGCCCAAAAAAGGGGTGTGCTATAGCCTTGGGGCGTGGGGCTGCCGAAGTTCGTCCGCCGGACTCGGAATGGGCCGAGAGTTTGCCCACCCCCTCCCTGCGACAAAAATAAGCCACGGGCACAGCTGCACCCAAATAAGAGCAGCCGAACCCCTTGGCGCCATGTTCTTCCTGCGGAAAAATCCCTAAAAAGGGGGTGGCCTATAGCCTTGCGGCATGGGGCGGGCGAACTTCGTCCACCGGACTCGGAATGTGCCGAGACTTTGCCCACCCCCTCCCCACGACAAAAATAGGCTGCGGGAACAGCTCCGCCCAAAAAGGTGCAGCGGAAGCCCTTGGTGCCAAGTTCGTCGTGCGGAAAAATGCCCAAAAAAGGGGTGTGCTATAGCCTTGGGGCGTGGGGCTGGCGAACTTCGTCCGCCGGACTCGGAATGTGCCAAGACTTCGGCCACCCCCTCCCCGCGAGAAAAATAGGCCGCGGGCGCCGCCGCGCCTAGAAAAGAGCAGCCGAACCCCTTGGCGCCAAGTTCGTACTGCGGAAAAATGCCCAAAAAGGGAGTGGGCTATAGCCTTGGGGCGTGGGGCTGGCGCACTTCGTCCGCCGGACTCGGAATGGGCCGAGGCTTTGCCCACCCCCTCCCCGCGACAAAAATAAGCTGCGGGCACAGCCGCGTCCAAAAAAGAGCAGCCGAACCCCTTGGCGCCATGTTCGTCCTGCGGAAAAATGCCCAAAAAAGGGGTGTGCTATAGCCTTGGGGCGTTGGGTTGGCGAAGTTCATCCGCCGAAGTCAGAATGGGTCGAGACTTTGTCCACCCCCTCCCCGCAAAAAAAAATAGGCCGCGGGCACAGCCACGCCCGAAAAAGAACAGCCAACGGTCAAAATGGGACAAGGCTTAGCTGCGAAGTAAAGTCCAAGAAGGGGTGGGTGATAGCCTTGGGGCGAGGGGCTGCCGAAGTTCGTCCGCCGGACTCGGAATGGGCCGAGACTTTTCCCACCCCCTCCCCGCGCGAAAACTAGGCCGCGGGCAGAGTCGCGCCCAAAAAACAGCAACCGAACGCCTTGGCGCCAAGTTCGTCCTGCGGAAAAATGCCCAAAAACGGGGTGGGCTATAGCCTTGGGGGGTGGGGCGGCCGCACTTCGTCCGCCGGACTCGGAATTGGCCTAGACTTTTCCCACCATGTCCCCACGACAAAAATAGGCTGCGGGCACAGCCGCGCCCAAAAACAAGCAGCCGAACCCCTTGGCGTCAAGTTCGTCCTGCGGAAAAATGCCCAAAAAAGGGGTGGGCTATAGCCTTGGGGCGTGGGGCTGGCGAACTTCGTCCGCCGGACTCGGAATGGGCCGAGAATTAGCCCACCGCCTCCCTGCGACAAAAATAAGCCACGGGCACAGCTGCGCCCAAATAAGAGCAGCCGAACCCCTTGGCGCCAAGTTCGTCCCGCGGAAAAATGCCCAAAAAGGGGTGTGCTATAGCCTTGGGACGTGGGGCTGGCAAACTTCGTCCGCCGGACTCGGAATGGGCTGAGACTTTGCCCGCCCCTTCCCCGCGACAAAAATAGTCCGCGGGCGCTGCTGCGCCCAAAAAAGAGCAGCCGAACCTAATGGCACGAAGTTCGCCCTGCGGAAAAATGCCAAAAAAGGGGGTGGACTATAACCTTGGGGCGTGAGGCTGGCGAACTTCATCCGCCGGACTCGGAATGGGCCGAGACTTTGCCCACCCCCTCCGCGCACCAAAAATAGGCCACGGGCAAAGCCGCGTCCAAAAAAGAGCAGCCGAACCCCTTGGCGCCAAGTTCGCCCAGCGGAATAATGCCCAAAAAGTGGTGGGCTATAGCCTTGGGGCGTGGGGCCGGCGAACTTCGTCAGCCGCACTCGGAATGTGCCCAGACTTTGCCCACCCCCTCCCCACAACAAAAATAGGCCGTGGGCACAGCCGCGCCCAAAAAAGACCAGCCGAACCCCTTGGGGCCAACTTCGTCCTGCGGAAAAATGCCCAAAAAATTGCTGGGCTATAGCCTTGGGGCGTGGGGCTGGCGAACTTCGTCCCCCGGACTCGGAATGGGCCGAGACTTTCGCCACCCCCTCCCCACAACAGAAATAGGCCGCGGGCACAGCCGCGCCCAAAAACGAGCAGCTGAACCCCTTGGCGCCAAGTTCGTCCTGCGGAAAAAAGCCCAAAAAGGGAGTGGGCTATAGCCTTGGGGCGTGGGGCTGGCGAACTTCGTCCGGCGGACTCGGAATGGGCCGAGAGTTTGCCCACCCCCTCCCTGAGACCAAAATAAGCCGCGGGCACAGCTGCACCCAAATAAGAGCAGCCGAACCCCTTGGCGCCATGTTCTTCCTGCGGAAAAATCCCCAAAAAGGGGGTGGCCTATAGCCTTGCGGCATGGGGCGGGCGAACTTCGTCCACCGGACTCGGAATGTGCCGAGACTTTGCCCACCCCCTCCCCATGACAAAAATAGGCTGCGGGAACAGCTCCGCCCAAAAAGGTGCAGCCGAAGCCCTTGGTGCCAAGTTCGTCGTGCGGAAAAATGCCCAAAAAAGGGGTGTGCTATAGCCTTGGGGCGTGGGGCTGGCGAACTTCGTCCGCCGGACTCGGAATGTGCCAAGACTTTGCTCACCCCCTCCCCGCAAGAAAAGTAGGCCGCGGGCGCCGCCGCGCCCAGAAAAGAGCAGCCGAACCCCTTGTAGCCAAGTTCGTCCAGCGCAAAAATGCCCAAAAAAGGGGTGTGCTGTAGCCTTGGGGCGTGGGGCTGGCGAACTTCATCCGCCAGACTCGGAATGGGCCGAGACTTTGCCCGCCCCCTACGCGCGCCAAAAATAGGCCGCGGGCAAAGCTGCGTCCAAAAAAGAGCAGCCGAACCCCTTGGCGCCAAGTTCGCCCTGCGGAATAATGCCCAAAAAGGGGGTGGGCTATAGCCTTGGGGCGTGGGGCTGGCGAACTTCGTCCGCCGGACTCGGAATGTGCCGAGACTTTGACCACCCCCTCCCCATGACAAAAATATGCCGCTGGCACAACCGCGCCCAAAAAAGAGCAGCCGAACCCCTTGGTGCCAAGTTCGTCCTGCCGAAAAATGCCCAAAAAAGGGGTGTGCTATAGCCTTGGGGCGTGGGGCCGGCAAAGTTCATCCGCCTGCCTCGGAATGGGTGGAGACTTTGCCCGCACTCTCCCCGTGACAAAAATAGGCCGCGGGCAAAGCTGCGCCCATAAAAGAACAGCCGAACCCCTTGGCGCCAAGTTCGTCCTGCGGAAAAATGCCCAAAAAAGGGGTGTGCTATAGCCTTGGGGCGTGGGGCCGGAAAGTTCGTCCGCCGGACACAGAATGGGCCGCGACTTTGCCCACCCCCTCCCCGCGACAAAAATAGGCCGCGGGCACAGCCGCGCCCAAAAAAGAGCAGCCGAACCCCATGGAGCCAAGTTCGTCCTGCGGAAAAATGTCCAAAAAGGGGGTGGGCTATAGCCTCGGGGCATGGGGTGGCGAACTTCTTCCGCCTTCCTTGGAATGGGCCGAGACTTTGTCCGCCCCCTCCCCACGACAAAAATAGGCCGCGGACACAGCCGCGCCCAAAAAAGAGCGGCCAAACCCCTTGGCGCCAAGTTCATCCTGCAGAAAAATGCCAAAAATAGGGGTGTGCTATAGCCTTTGGGCGTGGGGCTGGCGAACTTCGTCCGCCATCCTCGGAATGGGCCGAGACTTTGCCCAGCCCTCCCCACAACAAAAATAGGCCGCGGGCACAGCCGCGCCCAAAAAAGAGCAGCCGAACCCCTTGGCGCGAAGTTCGTCCTGCGGAAAAATGCCTAAAAAAGGGGTGTGCTATAGCCTTTGGGCGTGGGGCCGGCGCACTTCGTCCGCCTTCCTCGTAATGAGCCGAGACTTTGGCCAACCCCTCCCCGCGACAAAAATATGCCGCGGGCAGAGCCGCGCCCAAAAAAGAGCAGCCGAACCCCTTGGCGCCAAGTTCGTCGTGCGGAAAAATGCCCAAAAAAGGGTTGTCCTATAGCCTTTGGGCGTGGGGGAGGCAAAGTTCATCCGCCTTCCTCGGAATGGGCTGAGACTTTCCCCGCCCCCTCCCCGCAACAAAAATAGCCCGCGGTCACAGCCGCGCCCAAAAAAGAGCAGCGGAACCCCTTGGCGCCAAGTTCGTCCTGCGGAAAAATGCCCAAAAAAGGGGTGGGCTATAGCCTTGGGGCGTGGGGCTGGCGCACTTCGTCCCCCTTCCTTGGAGTGGGCTGAGACTTTGCCCACCCCCTCCCCGGGACAAAAATACGCCGGGGGCACAGCCGTACCCAAAAACGATCAGCCAAACCCCATGGCGCCAAGTTCGTCCAGCGGAAAAATGCCCTAAAAGGGGGTGGGCTATAGCCTTGGGGCGTGGGGCAGGCGAACTTCGTCCGCCGCACTCGGAATGGGCCGAGACTTTTCCCACCCCCTCCCTGCGACAAAAATAGGCCGTGGGCACAGCCGCGGCCAAAAAAGAGCAGTCGCACCCCTTGGGGCCAAGGTCGTCCTGTGGAAAAATTCCCAAAAAAGGGGTGTGCTATAGCCTTGGGGCGTGGGGCGGCCGAAGTTCGTCCGCCGGACTCGGAATGGGCCGAGACTTTTCCCACCCCCTCCCCGCGACAAAAATAGGCCGCATACATAGTCGCGCCCAAAAAATAGCAGCCGAACTCCTTGGCGCCAAGTTCGTCTTGCGGAAAAATGCCCAAAAAAGGGGTGGGCTATAGCCTTGGGGCATGGGGCTGCCGACCTTCGTCGGCCTTCCTCGGAATGGGCCGAGACTTTGCCCACCCCCTCCCCGCACCAAAAATAGGCTGCGGGCACAGCGGCGCCCGAAAAAGAGCAGCCGAATCCCTTGGCGCCAAGTTCGTCCTGCGGAAAAATGCCCAAAAAGGGGGTGTGCTATAGCCTTTGGGCGTGGGGCCGGCGAACTTCGTCTGCCTTCCTCGGAATGGGCCGAGACTTTGCCCACCCCGTCCCCGCGACAAAAATAGGCCGCAGGCACAGCCGTGCCCAAAAAACAGCAGCCGAACCCCCTGGCGCCAAGTTCGTCCTGCGGAAAAATACCCAAAAAAGGGGTGGGCTATAGCCTTGGGGCGTGGGGCCAGCAAACTTCGTCCGCCTTCCTCGAAACGGGCCGAGACGTTGCCCAGCCCCTCCCCACGACAAAAATAGGCCGCGGGCACAGCCGCGCCCAAAAAAGAGCAGCCGAACCCCTTGGCGCGAAGTTCGTCCTGCGGAAAAATGCCCAAAAAAGGGTTGTGCTATAGCCTTTGGGCGTGGGGCCGGCGAACTTCGTCCACCTTCCTCGAAATGGGCCGAGACTTTGGCCAACCCCTTCCCGCGACAAAAATATGCCACGGGCATAGCCGCGCCCAAAAAAGAGCAGGCGAACCCCTTGGCGTCAAGTTCGTCCTGCGGAAAAATGCACCAAAAAGGGTTGTCCTATAGCCTTTGGGCGTGGGGGAGGCAAAGTTGATCCGCCTTCCTCGGAATGGGCCGAGACATTGCCCACCCCCTCTCGGCGCCTAAACTAGGCCGCGGGAATAGCCGCACCGCAAAAAGAGCAGTCGAAACCCTTGGCGCCAAGTTCATCCTGCGGAAAAATGCCCAAAAAAGGGGCGTGCTATAGCCTTGGTGCGTGCGGCTGCCGAAGTTCCTCTGCCGGACTCAGAATGGGCCGAGACTTTGGCAACCCCCTCCCCGCGACAAAAGAAGGCCACGGACACAGCCGCGCCCAAAAAACAGCTGCCGATCCCCTTGGCGCCATGTTCGTCCTGCGAAAAAATGCCCAAAAAAGGGGTGTGCTATAGCCCTTGGGTGTGGGGCCGGCAAAGTTCATCCGCCTTCCTCGAAATGGGCCGAGACTTTGCCCACCCCCTCCCCGCGCCAAAAATAGGCCACTGGCACAGCCACGCCCAAAAAAGAGCAGCCGAACCCCTTGGCGCCAAGTTCGCCCTGCGGAAAGATGCCCAAAAAAGAGGTTTGCCATAGCTTTGGGGCGTGGGGTGGGCGAACTTCGTCCGCTGGACTCGGAATGTGCCGAGACTTTGCGCACCCCCTCCCCACGACAAACATAGGCCGCGGGCACTGCCGCCCCCAAAAAAGAGCAGTCGAACCCCTTGGCGCCAAGTTCGTCCTGCGGAAAAATGCCCAAAAAAGGGGTGTGCTGTAGCCTTGGGGCGTGTGGCTGCCGAAGTTCGTCTGCCGGACTCGGAATGGGCTGAGACTTTTACTACCCCCTCCCCACGACAAAACTAGGCCGCGGGCACAGCCGTACCCAAAGAAGAGCAGCCGAACCCCTTACTGCCAAGTTCGTCCTGCGGAAAAATGCCCAAAAAAGGGGTGTGCAATAGCCTTAGGGCGTGCGGCTTGCGAACTTCGTCCGCCGGACTCGGAATGTGCCGAGAATTTGCCCACCCCCTCCCCACAACAAAAATAGGCTGCGGGCACAGCGGCGCCCAAAAAAGAGCAGCCGAATCCCTTGGGGCCAAGTTCGTCCTGCAGAAAAATGCCCAAAACGGGGTTGGGCTATAGCTTGGGGCGTGGGGCTGGGCAACTTCGTCTGTCGGACCCGGAATGGGCTGAGACATTTCCCACCCCCTCCCCATGACAAAAATAGGCCGCGGGCACAGCCGCGCCCAAAAAATAGCAGCCGAACCCCTTGGCGCTAAGTTCGTCCTGCGGAAAAATGCCCAAAAAGTTGATGGGCTATAGCCTTGGGGCGTGGGGCTGGCGAACTTGGTCCGCCGGACACAGAATGTGCCGAGACTTTGCCCACCCCCTCCCCACGACAAAAATAAGCCGCGGGCACAGCCGCCCTCAAAAAAGAGCAGCCGAACCCCTTGGCGCCAAGTTCGTCCCGCCGAAAAATGCCTAAAAAAGGGGGTGGGCTATAGCCTTGGGGCGTGGGGCTGACGAACTTCGTCTGTCGGACTCGGAATGGGCTGAGACATTTCCCACCCCCTCCCCATGACAAAAATAGGCCGCGGGCACAGCCGCGCCCAAAAAATAACAGCCGAACCCCTTGGCGCTAAGTTCGTCTGGCGGAAAAATGCCCAAAAAGTTGATGGGCTATAGCCTTGGGGCGTCGGGCCGGCGAACTTGGTCCGCCGGACTCGGAATGGGCCGAGACTTTGCCCACCCCCTCCCCGCGACAAAAATAGGCCGCGGGCACAGCCTCGCCCAAAAAAGAGCAGCCGAACCCCTTGGCGCCAAGTTCGTCCCGCGGAAAAATGCCTAAAAAAGGGAGTGGGCTATAGCCTTGGGGCGTGGGGCTGGCGAACTTCGTCCGTCGGACTCGGAATGGGCCGAGACATTTCCCACCCCCTCCCCATGACAAAAATAGGCCGCGGGCACAGCCACGCCCAACAAATAGCAGCCGAATCCCTTGGCGCTAAGTTCGTCCTATGAAAAAATGCCCAAAAAAGGTTGTGCTCTAGCCCTGGGGCAAGGGGCTGCCGAAATTCGTCCGCCGGACTCAGAATGGGCCGAGAATTTTCCCACCCCCTCCCCGCGAGAAAAATAGGCCGCGGGCACAGCCGCGCCCAAAAAAGAACCCCTTGGCGCCAAGTTCGTCTTGCGGAAAAATGCCCAAAAAAGGGGTGTACTATAGCCTTGGGGCATGGGGCTGCGGAAGTTAGACCGTCCGACTCGGAATGGGCCGAGACATTTCCCACCCCCTCCCCATGACAAATATAGGCCGCGGGCACAGCCGTGCCCAAAAAGGAGCTGCCGAACCCCTTGGCGCCGTAGTTCGTCCTGCGGAAAAATGCCCAAAAAAGGGGTGTGCTATAGCCTTCGGGCGTGGGGCCGGCAAAGTTCATCCGCCTCCCTCGGAATGGGCCGAGACTTTGACCACCTCCTCCCCACGATAAAAATAGGCCGCGGGCACAGCCGCGCCCAAAAAAGAGCAGCCGAACCCCTTGGCCCCAAGTTCGTCCTGCGGAAAAATGCCCAAAAAAGGGGTGGGCTATAGCCTTGGGGCGTGGGGCCCGCACACTTCGTCCGCCGGACTCAGAATGGGCCGAAGATTTGCCCACCCCCTCCCCGCGACAAAAATAGGCCGCGGCCACAGACGCGCACAAAAAATAGCAGCCGAACCCCTTGTCGCTAAGTTCGTCCTGCGGAAAAATACCCAAAAAGGGGGTGGGCTATAGCCTTGGCGCGTGGGGCCGGCCCACTTCGTCCGCCGGACTCGGAATGGGCCGAGACATTTCCCACCCACTCCCCGTGACAAAATAGGCCGCGGGCACAGCCGCGCCCAAAAAAGAGCAGCCGAACCCCTTGGCGCCAAGTTCGTCCTGCGGAAAAATGCCCAAAAAAGGGGTGTGCTATAGCCTTGGGGCATGGGGCTGCCGAAGTTCGTCCGCCGCACTCGGAATGGGCCGAGACTTTACCCACCCCCTCCCCACGCCAATAATAGGCCGCGGGCACAGCCGCGCCCAAAAAAGAGCAGTCGAACCCCTTGGCGCCAAGTTGGTCCTGCGGAAAAATGCCCAAAAAAGGGGTGTGCTATAGCCTTGGGGCGTGGCGCTGCCGAAGTTCGTCCGCCGGACTTGAAATGGGCCAAGACTTTGCCCACCCACTCCCCACAATAAAAATAGGCCGCGGGCACAGCCGTGCCCAAAAAAGAGCAGCCGAACCCCTTGGCGCCAAGTTTCTCCTGCGGAAAAATGCCCAAAAAAGGGGTGGGCTACAGCACTGGGGCGTGGGGCCGGCGCACTTCATCCGCCGGACTCGGAATGGGCCGAGACTTTGCCCACCCCCTCCCCTCGCCAATAATAGGCCGCGGGCACAGCCGCGCCCAAAAAAGAGCAGTCGAACCCCTAGGCGCCTAGTTCATCCTGCGGAAAAATGCCCAAAAAAGGCGTGTGTTATAGCCTTGGGGCGTGGGGCTGCCGAAGTTCGTCCGCCGGACTCCAAATGGGCCGAGACTTTGCCCACCCCCTCCCCGCAATAAAAATAGGCCGCGGGCACAGCCGCGCCCAAAAACGAGCAGCCGAACCCGTTGGCCCCAAGTTCGTCGTGCGGAAAAATGCCCAAAAAAGGGGCGGGCTATAGCCTTGGGGCGTTGGGGTGGCGAACTTCGTCCGCTAGACTCGGAATGTGCCGAGACTTTGCCCACCCCCTCCCCGCAACACAAATAGGCTGCCGGCATAGCTGCGCCAAAAAAGGAGCAGCCGACCCCTTGGCGCAATGTTCGTCCTGCGAAAAAATGCCCAAAAAAGGGGTGTGCTATAGCCTTGGGCCGTGGGGCTGCTGAAGTTCGTCCACCGGACACGGAATGGGCCGAGACTTTGCCCACCCCCTCCCCGCAACACAAATAGGCTGCCGGCACAGCCGCGCCAAAAAAGGAGCAGCCGACCCCTTGGCGCAATGTTCGTCCTGTGGAAACATGCCCAAAAAAGGGGTGGGCTATAGCCTTGGGGCGTGGGGCCAGCGAAGTTCGTCCGCCGGACTCGGAATGGGCCGAGACTTTGCCCACCCCCTCCCTGCACCAAAAATAGTCCGCGGGCACAGCCGCGCCCAAATACGAGCAGCGAACCCGTTGGCGCCAAGTTCGTCCTGCGGAAAAATGTCCAAAAAAGGGGCGGGCTATAGCCTTGGGGCGTTGGGCTGCCGAAGTTCGTCTGCCGGACTCGAAATGGGCCGAGACTTTTCCCACCCCCTCCCTGCGACAAAAATAGGCCGCGGGCACGGCCGCGCCCAAAAAAGAGCAGCCGAACCCATTGGCGCCAAGTTCGTCCTGCGGAAAAATGCCCAAAAAAGGGGTGGGCTATAGCCTTGGGGCGTGGGGCTGGCGCACTTCGTCCGCTGGACTCGGAATGGGCCGAGACTTTGCCCACCCCCTCCCCGCAACACAAATAGGCCGCGGGCACAGCCCAGCCCAAAAAAGAGCAGCCGAACCCGTTGGCGCCAGGTTCGTCCTGCGGAAAAATGCACAAAAAAGGGGTGTGCTATAGCCTTGGGGCGTGGGGCTGGCGCACTTCGTCCGCCGGACTCGGAATGGGCCGAGACTTTGCCCACCCCCTCCCCGCAACACAAATAGGCCGCGGGCACAGCCCAGCCCAAAAAAGAGCAGCCAAACCCGTTGGCGCCAGGTTCGTCCTGCGGAAAAATGTCCAAAAAAGGGGTGGGCTATAGCCTTGGGGCGTGGGGCTGGCGCACTTCGTCCGCCGGACTCGGAATGGGCCGAGACTTTGCCCACCCCCTCCCCGCAACACAAATAGGCCGCGGGCACAGCCCAGCCCAAAAAAGAGCAGCCGAAACCCTTGGCGCCAAGTTCGTCCCGCGGAAAAATGCCCAAAAAAGGGGTGGGCTATAGCTTTGGGGCGTGGAGCCGGCGAAGTTCGTCCGCCGGACTCTGAATGAGCCGAGACTTTGCCCTCCCCCTTCCTGCACCAAAAATAGGCTGCGGGCACAGCCGCGGCCAAAAAAGGAGCAGCCGACCCCATGGCGGCAAGTTCGTCCTGCGGAAAAATGCCCAAAAAAGGGGTGGGCTACAGCCTCGGGGCGTTGGGCTGCCGAAGTTTGTCTGCCGGACTCGAAATGGGCCGAGACTTTTCCCACCCCCTCCCCACGACAAAAATTGGCCGCGGGCACAGCCGCGCCCAAAAAAGAGCAGCCAAACCCCTTGGCGCCAAGGTCGTCCTGCGGAAAAATGCCCAAAAAAGGGGTTTGCTATAGCCTTGGGGCATGGGGCTGCCGAAGTTCGTCCGCCGGACTCGGAATGGGCCGAGACTTTGCCCGCCCCCTCCCCGCAACAACAATAGGCCGCGGGCACAGCCGCGCCAAAAAAGGAGCAGCCGACCCCTTGGCGGCAAGTTCGTCCTGCGGAAAAATGCCCAAAAAAGGGGTGGGCTATTGCCTTGGGGAGTTGGGGTGGCGAACTTCCTCCGCTAGGCTCGGAATGTGACGAGACTTTGCCCACCCCCTCCCCGGGACAAAAATAGGCCGCGGGCACAGCAGCGCCCAAAAAAGAGCAACCGAACCCTTTGGCACCAAGTTCATTCTGCGGAAAAATGCCCAAAAAAGGGGTGTGCTATAGACTTTGGGCGTGGGGCCGGCAAAGTTCATCCGCATTCCTCGGAATGGGCCGAGACTTTGGCAAGCCCCTCCCCGCGCCAAAAATAGGCCGCGGGCACAGCCGCGCCCAAAAAAGAGCAGCCGAACCCCATGGCGCCAAGTTCGTCCTGTGGAAAAATGCCCAAAAAAGGGGTGTTCTATAGCCTTCGGGTGTGGGGCCGTCAAAGTTCGTCCGCCGGACTCGGAATGGGCCGAGACAATTCCCACCCCCTCCGCATGACAAAAATAGGCCGCGGTCAAAGCCGCGCCCAAAAAGGATTAGCCGAACCCCTTGGCGCCAAGTTCGTCCTGTGGAAAAATGCCCAAAAAAGGGGTGGGCTATAGCCTTGGGGCATGGGGCTGGCGCACTTCGTCCGCCATCCTCGGAATGGGCCGAGACATTGCCCACCCCCTCCCCGTGACAAAAATAGACCGCGGGCACTGCCGCCCCAAAAAAAGAGCAGCCGAGCCCCTTGGCGCCAAGTTCGTCCTGCGGAAAAATGCCCAAAAAAGGGGTGGGCTATAGCCTTGGGGCAAGGGGCTGGCAAACTTCGACCGCCGGACTCGGAATGGGCCGAGAGTTTTCCCACCCCCTCCCTGCGACAAAAATAGGCTGCGGGCACAGCCACGCCCAAAAAAGAGCAGCCGAACCCCTTGGCGCCAAGTTTGTCCGGCGGAAAAATGCCTAAAAAAGGGGTGGGCTATAGCCTTGGGGCGTTGGGCGGGCGAACTTCGTCCGCCATACTCGGAGTAGGCCGAGACGTTGCCCACCCCCTCCCCGCGACAAAAATAGGCCGAGGGCACAGCCGCGCCCAAAAAAGAGCAGCCGAACCCCTTGGCGCCTAGTTCGTACTGCGACAAAATGCCCAAAAACGGGGTGGGCTATAGCCTTGGGGCGTGGGGCTGGCGAACTTCGTCCGCCGTCCTCGGAAAGGGCAGAGACTTTGGCCACCCCCTCCCCGTGACAAAAATAGGCCGTGGGCACAGCCGCGCCCAAAAAAGAGCAGTCGAACCCCTTGGCGCCAAGTTCGTCCTGCGGAAAAATGCCCAAAAAGGGTGTGGGCTATAGCCTTGGGGCGTGGGGCGGGCGAACTTCGTCCGCCTTCCTCGGAATGGGCCGAGAATTTTCCCACCCCCTCCCCACGACAAAAATAGGCCGCCGGCACAGCTGCGCCCAAAAAAGAGCAGCCGAACCCCTTGGCGCCAAGTTCGTCCTGCAGAAAAATTCCCAAAAAGTTGATGGGCTATAGCCTTGGGGCGTGGGGCCAGCGCACTTCGTCCGCCGGACTCGGAATGCGCCAAGGCTTTGCCCACCCCCTCCCCCCGACAAATATAGGCCGCGGGCACAGCCGAGCCGAAAAAAGAGCACCGAACCCCTTGGCGCTAAGCTCGTCCTACGGAAAAATGCCCAAAAAGGGGGTGGGCTATTGCATTGGGGCATGGGGCGGGCGATCTTCGTCCGCCGGACTCGGAATGGGCCGCGACTTTGCCCACCCCCTCCCCGCGATAAAAATAGGCCGCGGGCACAGCCGCGCCCAAAAAAGAGCGGTCGAACCCGTTGGCGCCAAGTTCGTCCTGCGGAAAAATGCCCAAAAAAGGGGTGTGCTATAGCCTTGGGGCGTGGGGCGGGCGAACTTCGTCCGCCGGACTCGGAATGTGCCGAGACTATGCCTACCCCCTCCCCATGACAAAAATAGGTTGCGGGCACAGCCGCACGTAAAAAAGAGCAGCCGAACCCCTTGGCGCCAAGTTCGTCCTGCGGAAAAATGCCCAAAAAAGGGGTGGGCTACAGCCTCGGGGCGTTGGGCTGCCGAAGTTCGTCCGCCGGACTCAGAATGGGCCGAGCCTTTGCCCACACCCTCCCCGCGACAAAAATAGGCCGCGGGCACAGCCGCGCCCAAAAAAGAGCACCCGATGGCCTTGGCGCCAAGTTCGTCCGGCGGAAAAATGCCCAAAAAGGGGGTGGACTATAGCCTTGGGGCGTGGGGCGGGCGGACTTCGTCCGCCGGACTCGGAATGGGCCAAGGCTTTTCCCACCCCCTCCCTGCGGCAAAAATAGGCCGCGGGCACAGCCGCGCCCAAAAAAAAGCAGCCGAACCCCATGGCGCCAAGTTCGTCCTGCGGAAAAATGCCCAAAAAAGGGGTGGGCTATAGCCTTGGGGCGTGGGGCTGCTGAAGTTCATCCGCCGGACTCGGAAAGGGCCGAGACTTTTCCCACCCCCTCCCCGCGATGAAAATTGGCCGCGGGCACAGCCGCGAGCAAAAAAGAGCAGTCGAACCCCTTGGCGCCAAGTTCGTCCTGCGGAAAAATGCCCAAAAAAGGGGTGTGCTATAGCCTTGGGGCGTGGGGCGGGCGAACTTCGTCCGCCGGACTCGGAATGTGCCGAGACTATGCCTACCCCCTCCCCATGACAAAAATAGGTTGCGGGCACAGCCGCACGTAAAAAAGAGCAGCCGAACCCCTTGGCGCCAAGTTCGTCCTGCGGAAAAATGCCCAAAAAAGGGGTGGGCTACAGCCTCGGGGCGTTGGGCTGCCGAAGTTCGTCCGCCGGACTCAGAATGGGCCGAGCCTTTGCCCACACCCTCCCCGCGACAAAAATAGGCCGCGGGCACAGCCGCGCCCAAAAAAGAGCACCCGATGGCCTTGGCGCCAAGTTCGTCCGGCGGAAAAATGCCCAAAAAGGGGGTGGACTATAGCCTTGGGGCGTGGGGCGGGCGGACTTCGTCCGCCGGACTCGGAATGGGCCAAGGCTTTTCCCACCCCCTCCCTGCGGCAAAAATAGGCCGCGGGCACAGCCGCGCCCAAAAAAAAGCAGCCGAACCCCATGGCGCCAAGTTCGTCCTGCGGAAAAATGCCCAAAAAAGGGGTGGGCTATAGCCTTGGGGCGTGGGGCTGGCGCACTTCGTCCGCCGGACTCGGAATGGGCCGAGACCTTGCCCACCACCTCCCAGCGAAAACAATAGGCCGCTGGCACAGCCGCGCCCAAAAAAGAGCAGCCGAACCCCTTGGCACCAAGTTCGTCCTGCGGAAAAATGCCCAAAAAAGGGGTGGGCTATAGCCTTAGGGCGTGGGGCTGGCGACCTTTGTCCGCCGGACTCGGAATGGGCCGAGCCATTGCCCACACCCTCCCCGCGACAAAAATAGGCCGCGGGCACAGCCGCGCCCAAAAACTAGCACCCGAAGGCCTCCGCGCCAAGTTCGTCCTGCGGAAAAATGCGCAAAAAGTGGGTGGGCTATATCCTTGGGGCGTGGGGCAGGCGAACTTCGTCCGCCGGACTCGGAATGGGCCGAGCGTTTGCCCACCCCCTCCCCACAATAAAAATCGGCCGCGGGCACAGCCGCGCCCAAAAAAGAGCACCCGAAGGCCTTGGCGCCAAGTTCGTCCTGCGGAAAAATGCCCAAAAACGGGGTGGGCTATAGCCTTGGGGCGTGGGGCGGGCGGACTTCGTCCGCCGGACTCGGAATGGGCCAAGACTTTTCCCACCCCCTCCCTGCGACAAAAATAGGCCGCGGGCACAGCCGCGCCCAAAAAAAAGCAGCCGAACCCCTTGGCGCCAAGTTCGTCCTGCGGAAAAATGCCCAAAAAAGGGGTGGGCTATAGCCTTGGGGCGTGGGGCTGGCGAACTTCGTCCGCCGGACTCGGAATGGGCCGGGACTTTGCCCACCCCCTCCCCACGCCAAAAATAGGCCACGGACACAGCCGCGCACAAAAAAGAGCAGTCGAACCCCTTGGCGCCAAGTTCGTCCTGCGGAAAAATTCCCAAAAAAGGGGGTGTGCTATAGCCTTGGGGCGTGGGGCTGCTGAAGTTCATCCGCCGGACTCAGAAAGGGCCGAGACTTTGCACACCACCTCCCCGCGATGAAAATAGGCCGCGGGCACAGCCGCGAGCAAAAATGAGCAGTCGAACCCCTTGGCGCCAAGTTCGTCCTGCGGAAAAATGCCCAAAAAAGGGGTGTGCTATAGCCTTGGGGCGTGGGGCTGCCGAAGTTCGTCCGCCGGCATCGGAATGTGCAGAGACTTTTCCCACCTCCTCCCCGTGACAAAAATAGGCTGCGGGCACAGCCGCGCCCAAAAAAGAGCAGCCAAACCCCTTGGCGCCAAGTTCGTCCTAAGGAAAAATGCCCAAAAAAGGGGTGGGCTAAAGCCTTAGGGCGTGGGGCTGGCGACCTTCGTCCGCCGGACTCGGAATGGGCCGAGACCTTGCCCACCCCCTCCCCGCGAAAAAAATAGGCAGCTGGCACAGCCGCGCCCAAAAAGGAGCAGCCGAACCCCTAGGCACCAAGTTCGTCCTGCGGAAAAATTCCCAAAAAAGGGGTGGGCTATAGCCTTAGGGCGTGGGGCTGGCGAACTTCGTCCGCCGGACTCAGAATGGGCCGAGCCTTTGCCCACACCCTCCCCGCGACAAAAATAGGCCGCGGGCACAGCCGCGCCCAAAAAAGAGCACCCGAAGGCCTTGGCGCCAAGTTCGTCCTGCGGAAAAATGCCCAAAAAGGGGGTGGGCTATAGCCTTGGGGCGTGGGGCGGGCGGACTTCGTCCGCCGGACTCGGAATGGGCCAAGACTTTTCCCACCCCCTCCCTGCGGCAAAAATAGGCCGCGGGGCACATCCGCGCCCAAAAAAAAGCAGCCGAACCCCATGGCGCCAAGTTCGTCCTGCGGAAAAATGCCCAAAAAAGGGGTGGGCTATAGCCTTGGGGAGTGGGGCTGGCGCACTTCGTCTGCCGGACTCGGAATGGGCCGAGACCTTGCCCACCCCCTCCCAGTGAAAACAATAGGCCGCTGGCACAGCCGCGCCCAAAAAAGAGCAGCCGAACCCCTTGGCACCAAGTTCGTCCTGCGGAAAAATGCCCAAAAAAGGGGTGGGCTATAGCCTTAGGGCGTGGGGCTGGCGAACTTTGTCCGCCGGACTCGGAATGGGCCGATCCATTGCCCACACCCTCCCCGCGACAAAAATAGGCCGCGGGCACAGCCGCGCCCAAAAACTAGCACCCGAAGGCCTCGGCGCCAAGTTCGTCCTGGGGAAAAATGCGCAAAAAGTGGGTGGGCTATATCCTTGGGGCGTGGGGCAGG
>JAQOOD010000070.1:0-102681 GCA_029633175.1 Citrus glauca | reverse complement strand
AAATTGGTTGGGCTATAGCCTTGGGGTGTGGCGCTGGCCAACTTCGTCCGCCGGACTCGGAATGGGGCGAGACTTTGCGAGGCCCCTCTGTGTGCCAAAAATAGGCCGCGGGCACAGCCGTGCCCCAAAACGAGCGCCGGACGCCTGGGGCGCCAAGTTCGACCTGCGGAAAAAAGGCCAAAAAACGGGTGGGCTATAGTCTTGGGGTGTGGGGCTGGCCAACTTCGTCCGCCGGACTCGGAATGGGGCGAGACTTTGCGAGGCCCCTCCGTGTGCCAAACATAGACCGCGGGCACAGCCGTGCCCCAAAACCAGCGCCCGACGCCTGGGGCGCCAAGTTCGTCCTGCGGAAAAATGGCCACAAATTGGGTGGGCTATAGCCTTTGGGTGTGGGGCTTGGCAACTTCGTCCGCCGGACTCGGAATGGGGCGAGACTTTGCGAGGCCCCTCCGTGTGCCAAAAATAGGCCGCGGGCACAGCCGTGCCCCAAAACGAGTGCCCGACGCCTGGGGCGCCAAGTTCGTCCTGCGGAAAAAAGGCCAAAAAATGGGTGGGCTATAGTCTTGGGGTGTGGGGCTGGCCAACTTCGTCCGCCGGACTCGGAATGGGGCGAGACTTTGCGAGGCCCCTCCGTGTGCCAAAAATAGACCGCGGGCACAGCCGTGCCCCAAAACCAGCGCCCGACGCCTGGGGCGCCAAGTTCGTCCTGTGGAAAAATGGCCACAAATTGGGTGGGCTATAGCCTTGGGGTGTGGGGCTGGCCAACTTCGTCCGCCGGACTCAGAATGGGGGGAGACTTTGCGAGGCCCCTCCGTGTGCCAAAAATAGGCCGCGGGCACAGCCGTGCCCCAAAACGAGCGTCCGACGCCTGGGACGCCAAGTTCGTCCTGCGGAAAAAAGGCCAAAAAACGGGTGGGCTATAGTCTTGGGGTGTGGGGCTGGCCAACTTCGTCCGCCTGACTCGGAATGGGGCGAGACTTTGCGAGGCCCCTCCGTGTGCCAAAAATAGACCGCGGGCACAGCCGTGCACCAAAACCAGCGCCCGACGCCTGGGGCGCCATGTTCGTCCTGCGGAAAAATGGCCACAAATTGGTTGGGCTATAGCCTTGGGGTGTGGCGCTGGCCAACTTCGTCCGCCGGACTCGGAATGGGGCGAGACTTTGCGAGGCCCCTCTGTGTGCAAAAAATAGGCCGCGGGCACAGCCATGCCCCAAAACGAGCGCCGGACGCCTGGGGCGCCAAGTTCGTCCTGCGGAAAAAAGGCCAAAAAACGGGTGGGCTATAGTCTTGGCGTGTGGGGCTGGCCAACTTCGTCCGCCGGACTCGGAATGGGGCGAGACTTTGCGAGGCCCCTCCGTGTGCCAAAAATAGACCGCGGGCACAGCCGTGCCCCAAAACCAGCGCCCGACACCTGGGGCGCCAAGTTCGTCCTGCGGAAAAATGGCCACAAATTGGGTGGGCTATAGTCTTGGGGTGTGGGGCTGGCCAACTTCGTCCGCCGGACTCGGAATGGGGCGAGACTTTGCGAGGCCCCTCCGTGTGCCAAAAATAGACCGCGGGCACAGCCGTGCCCCAAAACCAGCGCCCGACGCCTGGGGCACCAAGTTCGTCCTGCGGAAAAATGGCCACAAATTGGGTGGGCTATAGCCTTGGGGTGTGGGGCTGGCCAACTTCGTCCGCCGGACTCGGAATGGGGCGAGACTTTGCGAGGCCCCTCCGTGTGCCAAAAATAGACCGCGGGCACAGCCGTGCCCCAAAACGAGCGCCCGACGCCTGGGGCGCCAAGTTCGTCCTGCGGAAAAAAGGCCAAAAAACGGGTGGGCTATAGTCTTGGGGTGTGGGGCTGGCCAACTTCGTCCGCCGGACTCGGAATGGGGCGAGACTTTGCGAGGCCCCTCCGTGTGCCAAAAATAGACCGCGGGCACAGCCGAGCCCCAAAAAGAGCGCCCGACGCCTGGGGCGCCAAGTTCGTCCTGCAGAAAAGTGGCCACAAATTGGGTGGGCTATAGCCTTGGGGTGTGGGGCTGGCCAACTTCGTCCGCCGGACTCGGAATGGGGGGAGACTTTGCGAGGCCCCTCCGTGTGCCAAAAATAGGCCGCGGGCACAGCCGTGATCCAAAACGAGCGCCCCGACGCCTGGGACGCCAAGTTCGTCCTGCGGAAAAAAGGCCAAAAAACGGGTGGGCTATAGTCGTGGGGTGTGGGGCTGGCCAACTTCGTCCGCCGGACTCGGAATGGGGCAAGACTTTGCGAGGCCCCTCCATGTGCCAAAAATAGACCGCGGGCACAGCCGAGCCCCAAAACCAGCGCCCGACGCCTGGGGCGCCAAGTTCGTCCTGCGGAAAAATGGCCACAAATTGGGTGGGCTATAGCCTTGGGGTGTGGGGCTGGCCAACTTCGTCCGCCGGACTCGGAATGGGGGGAGACTTTGCGAGGCCCCTCCGTGTGCCAAAAATAGGCCGCGGGCACAGCCGTGATCCAAAACGAGCGCCCGACGCCGGGGACGCCAAGTTCGTCCTGCGGAAAAAAGGCCAAAAAACGGGTGGGCTATAGCCTTGGGGTGTGGGGCTGGCCAACTTCGTCCGCCGGACTCGGAATGGGGCGAGACTTTGCGAGGCCCCTCGGTGTGCCAAAAATAGGCCGCGGGCACAGCCGTTCCCCAAAACGAGTGCCGGACGCCTGGGGCGCCAAGTTCGTCCAGCGGAAAAAAGGCCAAAAAACGGGTGGGCTATAGTCTTGGGGTGTGGGGCTGGCCAACTTCGTCCGCCGGACTCGGAATGGGGCGAGACTTTGCGAGGCCCCTCCGTGTGCCAAAAATAGACCGCGGACACAGCCGTGCACCAAAACCAGTGCCCGACGCCTGGGGCGCCAAGTTCGTCCTGCGGAAAAATGGCCACAAATTGGGTGGGCTATAGCCTTGGGGTGTGGCGCTGGCCAACTTCGTCCGCCGGACTCGGAATGGGGCGAGACTTTGCGAGGCCCCTCCGCGTGCCAAAAATAGGCCGCGGGCACAGCCGTGCCCCAAAACGAGCGCCCGACACCTGGGACGCCAAGTTCGTCCTGCGGAAAAAAGGCCAAAAAACGGGTGGGCTATAGTCTTGGGGTGTGGGGCTGGCCAACTTCATCCGCCGGACTCGGAATGGGGCGAGACTTTGCGAGGCCCCTCCGTGTGCCAAAAATAGACCGCGGGCACAGCCGAGCCCCAAAACGAGCGCCCGACGCCTGGGGCGCCAAGTTCGTCCTGCAGAAAAGTGGCCACAAATTGGGTGGGCTATAGCCTTGGGGTGTGGGGCTGGCCAACTTCGTCCGCCGGACTCGGAATGGGGGGAGACTTTGCGAGGCCCCTCCGTGTGCCAAAAATAGACCGCGGGCACAGCCGTGCACCAAAAGCAGCGCCCGACGCCTGGGGCGCCAAGTTCGTCCTGCGGAAAAATGGCCACAAATTGGGTGGGCTATAGCCTTGGGGTGTGGGGCTGACCAACTTCGTCCGCCGGACTCGGAATGGGGGAACACTTTGCGAGGCCCCTCCGTGTGCCAAAAATAGGCCGCGGGCACAGCCGTGCCCCAAAACGAGCGCCCGACGCCTGGGACGCCAAGTTCGTCCTGCGGAAAAAAGGCCAAAAAACGGGTGGGCTATAGTCTTGGGGTGTGGGGCTGGCCAACTTCGTCCGCCGGACTCGGAATGGGGCGAGACTTTGCGAGGCCCCTCCATGTGCCAAAAATAGACCGCGGGCACAGCCGAGCCCCAAAACCAGCGCCCGACGCCTGGGGCGCCAAGTTCGTCCTGCGGAAAAATGGCCACAAATTGGGTGGGCTATAGCCTTGGGGTGTGGGGCTGGCCAACTTCGTCCGCCGGACTCGGAATGGGGGGAGACTTTGCGAGGCCCCTCCGTGTGCCAAAAATAGGCCGCGGGCACAGCCGTGATCCAAAACGAGCGCCCGACGCCGGGGACGCCAAGTTCGTCCTGCGGAAAAAAGGCCAAAAAACGGGTGGGCTATAGTCGTGGGGTGTGGGGCTGGCCAACTTCGTCCGCCGGACTCGGAATGGGGCGAGACTTTGCGAGGCCCCTCCGTGTGCCAAAAATAGACCGCGGGCACAGCCGTGCACCAAAAGCAGCACCCGACGCCTGGGGCGCCAAGTTCGTCCTGCGGAAAAATGGCCACAAATTGGGTGGGCTATAGCCTTGGGGTGTGGCGCTGGCCAACTTCGTCCGCCGGACTCGGAATGGGGCGAGACTTTGCGAGGCCCCTCTGTGTGCCAAAAATAGGCCGCGGGCACAGCCGTGCCCCAAAACGAGCGCCGGACGCCTGGGGCGCCAAGTTCGTCCTGCGGAAAAAAGGCCAAAAAACGGGTGGGCTATAGTCTTGGGGTGTGGGGCTGGCCAACTTATTCCGCCGGACTCGGAATGGGGCGAGACTTTGCGAGGCCCCTCCGTGTGCCAAAAATAGACCGCGGGCACAGCCGTGCCCCAAAACCAGCGCCCGACGCCTGGGGCGCCAAGTTTGTCCTGCGGAAAAATGGCCACAAATTGGGTGGGCTATAGCCTTGGGGTGTGGGGCTTGCCAACTTCGTCCGCCGGACTCGGAATGGGGCGAGACTTTGCGAGGCCGCTCCGTGTGTCACGAATAGGCCGCGGGCACAGCCGTGCCCCAAAACGAGCGCCCGACGCCTGGGACGCCAAGTTCGTCCTGCGGAAAAATGGCCACAAATTGGGTGGGCTATAGCCTTGGGGTGTGGCGCTGGCCAACTTCGTCCGCCGGACTCGGAATGGGGCGAGACTTTGCGAGGCCCCTCCGCGTGCCAAAAATAGGCCGCGGGCACAGCCGTGCCCCAAAACGAGCGCCCGACGCCTGGGACGCCAAGTTCGTCCTGCGGAAAAAAGGCCAAAAAACGGGTGGGCTATAGTCTTGGGGTGTGGGGCTGGCCGACTTCGTCCGCCGGACTCGGAATGGGGGGAGACTTTGCGAGGCCCCTCCGTGTGCCACAAATAGGCCGCGGGCACAGCCGTGCCCCAAAACGAGCGCCCGACGCCTGGGACGCCAAGTTCGTCCTGCGGAAAAAAGGCCAAAAAACGGGTGGGCTATAGTCTTGGGGTGTGGGGCTGGCCAACTTAGTCCGCCGGACTCGGAATGGGGCGAGACTTTGCGAGGCCCCTCCGTGTGCCAAAAATAGGCCGCGGGCACAGCCGTGCCCCAAAACGAGCGCCGGACGCCTGGGGCGCCAAGTTCGTCCAGCGGAAAAAAGGCCAAAAAACGGGTGGGCTATAGTCTTGGGGTGTGGGGCTGGCCAACTTCGTCCGCCGGACTCGGAATGGGGCGAGACTTTGCGAGGCCCCTCCGTGTGCCAAAAATAGACCGCGGACACAGCCGTGCACCAAAACCAGTGCCCGACGCCTGGGGCGCCAAGTTCGTCCTGCGGAAAAATGGCCACAAATTGGGTGGGCTATAGCCTTGGGGTGTGGCGCTGGCCAACTTCGTCCACCGGACTCGGAATGGGGCGAGACTTTGCGAGGCCCCTCCGCGTGCCAAAAATAGGCCGCGGGCACAGCCGTGCCCCAAAACGAGCGCCCGACGCCTGGGACGCCAAGTTCGTCCTGCGGAAAAAAGCCCAAAAAACGGGTGGGCTATAGTCTTGGGGTGTGGGGCTGGCCAACTTCGTCCGCCGGACTCGGAATGGGGCGAGACTTTGCGAGGCCCCTCCGTGTGCCAAAAATAGACCGCGGGCACAGCCGAGCCCCAAAACCAGCCCCCGACGCCTGGGGCGCCAAGTTCGTCCTGCGGAAAAGTGGCCACAAATTGGGTGGGCTATAGACTTGGGGTGTGGGGCTGTCCAACTTCGTCCGCCGGACTCGGAATGGGGGGAGACTTTGCGAGGCCCCTCCGTGTGCCAAAAATAGACCGCGGGCACAGCCGTGCACCAAAAGCAGCGCCCGACGCCTGGGGCGCCAAGTTCGTCCTGCGGAAAAATGGCCACAAATTGGGTGGGCTATAGCCTTGGGGTGTGGGGCTGACCAACTTCGTCCGCCGGAATCGGAATGGGGGAAGACTTTGCGAGGCCCCTCCGTGTGCCAAAAATAGGCCGCGGGCACAGCCGTGCCCCAAAACGAGCGCCGGACGCCTGGGGCGCCAAGTTCGTCCAGCGGAAAAAAGGCCAAAAAACGGGTGGGCTATAGTCTTGGGGTGTGGGGCTTGCCAACTTCGTCCGCCGGACTCGGAATGGGGCGAGACTTTGCGAGGCCCCTCCGCGTGCCAAAAATAGGCCGCGGGCACAGCCGTGCCCCAAAACGAGCGCCCGACGCCTGGGACGCCAAGTTCGTCCTGCGGAAAAAAGGCCAAAAAACGGGTGGGCTATAGTCTTGGGGTGTGGGGCTGGCCAACTTCGTCCGCCGGACTCGGAATGGGGCGAGACTTTGCGAGGCCCCTCCGTGTGCCAAAAATAGACCGCGGGCACAGCCGAGCCCCAAAACCAGCGCCCGACGCCTGGGGCGCCAAGTTCGTCCTGCGGAAAAATGGCCACAAATTGGGTGGGCTATAGCCTTGGGGTGTGGGGCTGGCCAACTTCGTCCGCCGGACTCGGAATGGGGCGAGACTTTGCGAGGCCCCTCCGTGTGCCAAAAATAGACCGCGGGCACAGCCGTGCCCCAAAACGAGCGCCCGACGCCTGGGGCGCCAAGTTCGTCCTGCGGAAAAAACGCCAAAATCCGGGTGGGCTATAGCCTTGGGGTGTGGGGCTGGCCAACTTCGTCCGCCGGACTCGGAATGGGGCGAGACTTTGCGAGGCCCCTCCGTGTGCCAAAAATAGACCGCGGGCACAGCCGTGCACCAAAAGCAGCGCCCGACGCCTGGGGCGCCAAGTTCGTCCTGCGGAAAAATGGCCACAAATTGGGTGGGCTATAGCCTTGGGGTGTGGGGCTGACCAACTTCGTCCGCCGGACTCGGAATGGGGGGAGACTTTGCGAGGCCCCTCCGCGTGCCAAAAATAGGCCGCGGGCACAGCCGTGCCCCAAAACGAGCGCCCGACGCCTGGGACGCCAAGTTCGTCCTGCGGAAAAAAGGCCAAAAAACGGGTGGGCTATAGTCTTGGGGTGTGGGGCTGGCCAACTTCGTCCGCCGGACTCGGAATGGGGCGAGACTTTACGAGGCCCCTCCGTGTGCCAAAAATAGACCGTGGACACAGCCGTGCACCAAAACCAGCGCCCGACGCCTGGGGCGCCAAGTTCGTCCTGCGGAAAAATGGCCACAAATTGGGTGGGCTATAGCCTTGGGGTGTGGCGCTGGCCAACTTCGTCCGCCGGACTCGGAATGGGGCGAGACTTTGCGAGGCCCCTCCGCGTGCCAAAAATAGGCCGCGGGCACAGCCGTGCCCCAAAACGAGCGCCCGACGCCTGGGACGCCAAGTTCGTCCTGCGGAAAAAAGGCCAAAAAACGGGTGGGCTATAGTCTTGGGGTGTGGGGCTGGCCAACTTCGTCCGCCGGACTCGGAATGGGGCGAGACTTTGCGAGGCCCCTCCGTGTGCCAAAAATAGACCGCGGGCACAGCCTAGCCCCAAAACCAGCGCCCGACGCCTGGGGCGCCAAGTTCGTCCTGCGGAAAAATGGCCACAAATTGGGTGGGCTATAGCCTTGGGGTGTGGGGCCGGCCGACTTCGTCCGCCGGACTCGGAATGGGGGGAGACTTTGCGAGGCCCCTCCGTGTGCCAAAAATAGGCCGCGGGCACAGCCGTGATCCAAAACGAGCGCCCGACGCCTGGGACGCCAAGTTCGCCCTGCGGAAAAAAGGCCAAAAAACGGGTGGGCTATAGTCGTGGGGTGTGGGGCTGGCCAACTTCGTCCGCCGGACTCGGAATGGGGCGAGACTTTGCGAGGCCCCTCCGTGTGCGTAAATAGACCGCGGGCACAGCCGTGCACCAAAACCAGCGCCCGACGCCTGGGGCGCCAAGTTCGTCCTGCGGAAAAATGGCCACAAATTGGGTGGGCTATAGCCTTGGGGTGTGGCGCTGGCCAACTTCGTCCGCCGGACTCGGAATGGGGCGAGACTTTGCGAGGCCCCTCCGTGTGCCAAAAATAGGCCGCGGGCACAGCCGTGCCCCAAAACGAGCGCCGGACGCCTGGGGCGCCAAGTTCGTCCTGCGGAAAAAAGGCCAAAAAACGGTTGGGCTATAGTCTTGGCCTGTGGGGCTGGCCCACTTCGTCCGCCGGACTCGGAATGGGGCGAGACTTTGCGAGGCCCCTCCGTGTGCCAAAAATAGACCGCGGGCACAGCCGTGCCCCAAAACGAGCGCCCGACGCCTGGGGCGCCAAGTTCGTCCTGCGGAAAAATGGCCACAAATTGGTTGGGCTATAGCCTTGGGGTGTGGCGCTGGCCAACTTCGTCTGCCGGACTCGGAATGGGGCGAGACTTTGCGAGGCCCCTCCGCGTGCCAATAATAGGACGCGGACACAGCCGTGCCCCAAAACGAGCGCCCGACGCCTGGGACGCCAAGTTCGTCCTGCGGAAAAAAGGCCAAAAAACGGGTGGGCTATAGTCTTGGGGTGTGGGGCTGGCCAACTTCGTCCGCCGGACTCGGAATGGGGCGAGACTTTACGAGGCCCCTCCGTGTGCCAAAAATAGACCGTGGACACAGCCGTGCACCAAAACCAGCGCCCGACGCCTGGGGCGCCAAGTTCGTCCTGCGGAAAAATGGCCACAAATTGGGTGGGCTATAGCCTTGGGGTGTGGCGCTGGCCAACTTCGTCCGCCGGACTCGGAATGGGGCGAGACTTTGCGAGGCCCCTCCGCGTGCCAAAAATAGGCCGCGGGCACAGCCGTGCCCCAAAACGAGCGCCCGACGCCTGGGACGCCAAGTTCGTCCTGCGGAAAAAAGGCCAAAAAACGGGTGGGCTATAGTCTTGGGGTGTGGGGCTGGCCAACTTCGTCCGCCGGACTCGGAATGGGGCGAGACTTTGCGAGGCCCCTCCGTGTGCCAAAAATAGACCGCGGGCACAGCCTAGCCCCAAAACCAGCGCCCGACGCCTGGGGCGCCAAGTTCGTCCTGCGGAAAAATGGCCACAAATTGGGTGGGCTATAGCCTTGGGGTGTGGGGCCGGCCGACTTCGTCCGCCGGACTCGGAATGGGGGGAGACTTTGCGAGGCCCCTCCGTGTGCCAAAAATAGGCCGCGGGCACAGCCGTGATCCAAAACGAGCGCCCGACGCCTGGGACGCCAAGTTCGCCCTGCGGAAAAAAGGCCAAAAAACGGGTGGGCTATAGTCGTGGGGTGTGGGGCTGGCCAACTTCGTCCGCCGGACTCGGAATGGGGCGAGACTTTGCGAGGCCCCTCCGTGTGCGTAAATAGACCGCGGGCACAGCCGTGCACCAAAACCAGCGCCCGACGCCTGGGGCGCCAAGTTCGTCCTGCGGAAAAATGGCCACAAATTGGGTGGGCTATAGCCTTGGGGTGTGGCGCTGGCCAACTTCGTCCGCCGGACTCGGAATGGGGCGAGACTTTGCGAGGCCCCTCCGTGTGCCAAAAATAGGCCGCGGGCACAGCCGTGCCCCAAAACGAGCGCCGGACGCCTGGGGCGCCAAGTTCGTCCTGCGGAAAAAAGGCCAAAAAACGGTTGGGCTATAGTCTTGGCCTGTGGGGCTGGCCCACTTCGTCCGCCGGACTCGGAATGGGGCGAGACTTTGCGAGGCCCCTCCGTGTGCCAAAAATAGACCGCGGGCACAGCCGTGCCCCAAAACGAGCGCCCGACGCCTGGGGCGCCAAGTTCGTCCTGCGGAAAAATGGCCACAAATTGGTTGGGCTATAGCCTTGGGGTGTGGCGCTGGCCAACTTCGTCTGCCGGACTCGGAATGGGGCGAGACTTTGCGAGGCCCCTCCGCGTGCCAATAATAGGACGCGGACACAGCCGTGCCCCAAAACGAGCGCCCGACGCCTGGGACGCCAAGTTCGTCCTGCGGAAAAAAGGCCAAAAAACGGGTGGGCTATAGTCTTGGGGTGTGGGGCTGGCCAACTTCGTCCGCCGGACTCGGAATGGGGCGAGACTTTGCGAGGCCCCTCCGTGTGCCAAAAATAGACCGCGGGCACAGCCGAGCCCCAAAACCAGCGCCCGACGCCTGGGGCGCCAAGTTCGTCCTGCGGAAAAATGGCCCCAAATTGGGTGGGCTATAGCCTTGGGGTGTGGGGCTGGCCAACTTCGTCCGCCGGACTCGGAATGGGGGGAGACTTTGCGAGGCCCCTCCGTGTGCCAAAAATAGGCCGCGGGCACAGCCGTGATCCAAAAGGAGCGCCCGACGCCTGGGACGCCAAGTTCGTCCTGCGGAAAAAAGGCCAAAAAACGGGTGGGCTATAGTCGTGGGGTGTGGGGCTGGCCAACTTCGTCCGCCGGACTCGGAATGGGGCGAGACTTTGCGAGGCCCCTCCGCGTGCCAAAAATAGACCGCGGGCACAGCCGTGCACCAAAAGCAGCGCCCGACGCCTGGGGCGCCAAGTTCGTCCTGCGGAAAAATGGCCACAAATTGGGTGGGCTATAGCCTTGGGGTGTGGGGCTTGCCAACTTCGTCCGCCGGACTCGGAATGGGGCGAGACTTTGCGAGGCCCCTCCGTGTGCCAAAAATAGGCCGCGGGCACAGCCGTGATCCAAAAGGAGCGCCCGACGCCTGGGACGCCAAGTTCGTCCTGCGGAAAAAAGGCCAAAAAACGGGTGGGCTATAGTCGTGGGGTGTGGGGCTGGCCAACTTCGTCCGCCGGACTCGGAATGGGGCGAGACTTTGCGAGGCCCCTCCGTGTGCCAAAAATAGACCGCGGGCACAGCCGTGCACCAAAAGCAGCGCCCGACGCCTGGGGCGCCAAGTTCGTCCTGCGGAAAAATGGCCACAAATTGGGTGGGCTATAGCCTTGGGGTGTGGCGCTGGCCAACTTCGTCCGCCGGACTCGGAATGGGGCGAGACTTTGCGAGGCCCCTCCGCGTGCCAAAAATAGGCGGCGGGCACAGCCGTGCCCCAAAACGAGCGCCCGACGCCTGGGACGCCAAGTTCGTCCTGCGGAAAAAAGGCCAAAAAACGGGTGGGCTATAGTCTTGGGGTGTGGGGCTGGCCAACTTCGTCCGCCGGACTCGGAATGGGGCGAGACTTTGCGAGGCCCCTCCGTGTGCCAAAAATAGACCGCGGGCACAGCCGAGCCCCAAAACCAGCGCCCGACGCCTGGGGCGCCAAGTTCGTCCTGCGGAAAAATGGCCACAAATTGGGTGGGCTATAGCCTTGGGGTGTGGCGCTGGCCAACTTCGTCCGCCGGACTCGGAATGGGGCGAGACTTTGCGAGGCCCCTCTGTGTGCCAAAAATAGGCCGCGGGCACAGCCGTGCCCCAAAACGAGCGCCGGATGCCTGGGGCGCCAAGTTCGTCCTACGGAAAAAAGGCCAAAAAACGGGTGGGCTATAGTCTTTGGGTGTGGGGCTGGCCCACTTCGTCCGCCGGACTCGGAATGGGGCGAGACTTTGCGAGGCCCCTCCGTGTGCCAAAAATAGACCGCGGGCACAGCCGTGCACCAAAAGCAGCGCCCGACGCCTGAGGCGCCAAGTTCGTCCTGCGGAAAAATGGCCACAAATTGGGTGGGCTATAGCCTTGGGGTGTGGCGCTGGCCAACTTCGTCCGCCGGACTCGGAATGGGGCGAGACTTTGCGAGGCCCCTCCGCGGGCCAAAAATAGGCCGCGGGCACAGCCGTGCACCAAAAGCAGCGCCCGACGCCTGGGGCGCCAAGTTCGTCCTGCGGAAAAATGGCCACAAATTCGGTGGGCTATAGCCTTGTGGTGTGGGGCTGGCCAACTTCGTCCGCCGGACTCGGAATGGGGGGAGACTTTGCGAGGCCCCTCCGTGTGCCAAAAATAGACCGCGGGCACAGCCGTGCCCCAAAACCAGCGCCCGACGCCTGGGGCGCCAAGTTCGTCCTGCGGAAAAATGGCCACAAATTGGGTGGGCTATAGCCTTGGGGTGTGGGGCTGGCCCACTTCGTCGGCCGGACTCGGAATGGGGGGAGACTTTGCGAGGCCCCTCCGTGTGCCAAAAATAGGCCGCGGGCACAGCCGTGATCCAAAACGAGCGCCCGACGCCTGGGACACCAAGTTCGTCCTGCGGAAAAAAGGCCAAAAAACGGGTGGGCTATAGTCGTGGGGTGTGGGGCTGGCCAACTTCGTCCGCCGGACTCGGAATGGGGCGAGACTTTGCGAGGCCTCTCCGTGTGCCAAAAATAGACCGCGGGCACAGCCGTGCACCAAAACCAGCGCCCGACGCCTGGGGCGCCAAGTTCGTCCTGCGGAAAAAAGGCCAAAAAACAGGTGGGCTATAGTCTTGGGGTGTGGGGCTGGCCAACTTCGTCCGCCGGATTCGGAATGGGGCGAGACTTTTCGAGGCCCCTCCGTGTGCCAAAAATAGACCGCGGGCACAGCCGAGCCCCAAAACCAGCGCCCGACGCCTGGGGCGCCAAGTTCGTCCTGCGGAAAAATGGCCACAAACTGGGTGGGCTATAGCCTTGGGGTGTGGGGCTGGCCAACTTCGTCCGCCGGACTCGGAATGGGGGAAGACTTTGCGAGGCCCCACCGTGTGCCAAAAATAGGCCGCGGGCACAGCCGTGATCCAAAACGAGCGCCCGACGCCTGGGACGCCAAGTTCGTCCTGCAGAAAAAAGGCCAAAAAACGGGTGGGCTATAGTCGTGGGGTGTGGGGCTGGCCAACTTCGTCCGCCGGACTCGGAATGGGGCGAGACTTTGCGAGGCCTCTCCGTGTGCCAAAAATAGACCGCGGGCACAGCCATGCCCCAAAACCAGCGCCCGATGCCTGGGACGCCATGTTCGTCCTGCGGAAAAAAGGCCAAAAAACGGGTGGGCTATAGTCTTGGGGTGTGGGGCTGGCCAACTTCGTCCGCCGGAGTCGGAATGGGGGGAGACTTTGCGAGGCCCCTCCGTGTGCCAAAAATAGGCCGCGGGCACAGCCGTGATCCAAAACGAGCGCCCGACGCCTGGGACGCCAAGTTCGTCCTGCGGAAAAAAGGCCAAAAAACGGGTTGGCTATAGTCTTGGGGTGTGGGGCTGGCCAACTTCGTCCGCCGGACTCGGAATGGGGCGAGACTTTGTGAGGCCCCTCCGTGTGCCAAAAATAGACCGCGGGCACAGCCGTGCACCAAAAGCAGCGCCCGACGCCTGGGGCGCCAAGTTCGTCCTGCGGAAAAAAGGCCAAAAAATGGGTGGGCTATAGTCTTGGGGTGTGGGGCTGGCCAACTTCGTCAGCCGGACTCGGAATGGGGCGAGATTTTTCGAGGCCCCTCCGTGTGCCAAAAATAGACCGCGGGCACAGCCGAGCCCCAAAACCAGCGCCCGACGCCTGGGGCGCCAAGTTCGTCCTGCGGAAAAATGGCCACAAATTGGGTGGGCTATAGCTTTGGGGTGTGGGGCTGGCCAACTTCGTCCGCCGGACTCGGAATGGGGGTAGACTTTGTGAGGCCCCTCCGTGTGCCAAAAATAGGCCGCGGGCACAGCCGTGATCCAAAACGAGCGCCCGACGCCTGGGACGCCAAGTTCGTCCTGCGGAAAAAAGGCCAAAAAACGGGTGGGCTATAGTCGTGGGGTGTGGGGCTGGCCAACTTCGTCCGCCGGACTCGGAATGGGGCGAGACTTTGCGAGGCCCCTCCGTGTGCCAAAAATAGACCGCGGGCACAGCCGTGCACCAAAACCAGCGCCCGACGCCAGGGGCGCCAAGTTCGTCCAGCGGAAAAATGGCCACAAATTGGGTGGGCTATAGCCTTGGGGTGTGGCGCTGGCCAACTTCGTCCGCCGGACTCGGAATGGGGCGAGACTTTGCGAGGCCCCTCTGTGTGCCAAAAATAGGCCGCGGGCACAGCCGTGCCCCAAAACGAGCGCCCGACGCCTGGGGCGCCAAGTTCGTCCTGCGGAAAAAAGGCCAAAAAATGGGTGGGCTATAGTCTTGGGGTGTGGGGCTGGCCAACTTCGTCCGCCGGACTCGGAATGGGGCGAGACTTTGCGAGGCCCCTCCGTGTGCCAAAAATAGACCGCGGGCACAGCCGTGCACCAAAAGCAGCGCCCGACGCCTGGGGCGCCAAGTTCGTCCTGCGGAAAAAAGGCCAAAAAATGGGTGGGCTATAGTCTTGGGGTGTGGGGCTGGCCAACTTCGTCAGCCGGACTCGGAATGGGGCGAGATTTTTCGAGGCCCCTCCGTGTGCCAAAAATAGACCGCGGGCACAGCCGAGCCCCAAAACCAGCGCCCGACGCCTGGGGCGCCAAGTTCGTCCTGCGGAAAAATGGCCACAAATTGGGTGGGCTATAGCTTTGGGGTGTGGGGCTGGCCAACTTCGTCCGCCGGACTCGGAATGGGGGTAGACTTTGCGAGGCCCCTCCGTGTGCCAAAAATAGGCCGCGGGCACAGCCGTGATCCAAAACGAGCGCCCGACGCCTGGGACGCCAAGTTCGTCCTGCGGAAAAAAGGCCAAAAAACGGGTGGGCTATAGTCGTGGGGTGTGGGGCTGGCCAACTTCGTCCGCCGGACTCGGAATGGGGCGAGACTTTGCGAGGCCCCTCCGTGTGCCAAAAATAGACCGCGGGCACAGCCGTGCACCAAAACCAGCGCCCGACGCCTGGGGCGCCAAGTTCGTCCAGCGGAAAAATGGCCACAAATTGGGTGGGCTATAGCCTTGGGGTGTGGCGCTGGCCAACTTCGTCCGCCGGACTCGGAATGGGGCGAGACTTTGCGAGGCCCCTCTGTGTGCCAAAAATAGGCCGCGGGCACAGCCGTGCCCCAAAACGAGCGCCCGACGCCTGGGGCGCCAAGTTCGTCCTGCAGAAAAAAGGCCAAAAAATGGGTGGGCTATAGTCTTGGGGTGTGGGGCTGGCCAACTTCGTCCGCCGGACTCGGAATGGGGCGAGACTTTGCGAGGCCCCTCCGTGTGCCAAAAATAGACCGCGGGCACAGCCGTGCCCCAAAACCAGCGCCCGATGCCTGGGGCGCCAAGTTCGTCCTGCGGAAAAATGGCCCCAAATTGGGTGGGCTATAGCCTTGGGGTGTGGGGCTGGCCAACTTCGTCCGCCGGACTTGGAATGGGGCGAGACTTTGCGAGGCCCCTCCGTGTGCCACAAATAGGCCGCGGGCACAGCCGTGCCCCAAAACGAGCGCCCGACGCCTGGGGCGCCAAGTTTGTCCTGCGGAAAAAAGGCCAAAAAATGGGTGGGCTATAGTCTTGGGGTGTGGGGCTGGCCAACTTCGTCCGCCGGACTCGGAATGGGGCGAGACTTTGCGAGGCCCCTCCGTGTGCCAAAAATAGACCGCGGGCACAGCCGTGCCCCAAAACCAGCGCCCGATGCCTGGGACACCAAGTTCGTCCTGCGGAAAAAAGGCCAAAAAACGGGTGGGCTATAGTCTTGGGGTGTGGGGCTGGCCAACTTCGTCCGCCGGACTTGGAATGGGGCGAGACTTTGCGAGGCCCCTCCGTGTGCCAAAAATAGACCGCGGGCACAGCCGAGCCCCAAAACCAGCGCCCGACGCCTGGGGCGCCAAGTTCGTCCTGCGGAAAAATTTCCACAAATTGGGTGGGCTATAGCCTTGGGGTGTGGGGCTGGCCAACTTCGTCCGCCGGACTCGGAATGGGGGGAGACTTTGCGAGGCCCCTCCGTGTGCCAAAAATAGGCCGCGGGCACAGCCGTGCCCCAAAACGAGCGCCCGACGCCTAGGACGCCAAGTTTTTCCTGCGGAAAAAAGGCCAAAAAACGGGTGGGCTATAGTGTTGGGGTGTGGGGCTGGCCAACTTCGTCCGCCGGACTCGGAATGGGGGTAGACTTTGCGAGGCCCCTCCGTGTGCCAAAAATAGACCGCGGGCACAGCCGTGCCCCAAAACCAGCGCCCGACGCCTGGGGCGCCAAGTTCGTCCTGCGGAAAAATGGCCACAAATTGGGTGGGCTATAGCCTTGGGGTGTGGCGCTGGCCAACTTCGTCCGCCGGACTCGGAATGGGGCGAGACTTTGCGAGGCCCCTCTGTGTGCCAAAAATAGGCCGCGGGCACAGCCATGCCCCAAAACGAGCGCCGGACGCCTGCGGCGCCAAGTTCGTCCTGCGGAAAAAAACGCCAAAATCCGGGTGGGCTATAGCCTTGGGGTGTGGGGCTGGCCAACTTCGTCCGCCGGACTCGGAATGGGGCGAGACTTTGCGAGGCCCCTCCGAGTGCCAAAAATAGACCGCGGGCACAGCCGTGCACCAAAAGCAGCGCCCGACGCCTGGGGCGCCAAGTTCGTCCTGCGGAAAAATGGCCACAAATTGGGTGGGCTATAGCCTTGGGGTGTGGGGCTTGCCAACTTCGTCCGCCGGACTCGGAATGGGGCGAGACTTTGCGAGGCCCCTCCGTGTGCCACAAATAGGCCGCGGGCACAGCCGTGCCCCAAAACGAGCGCCCGACGCCTGGGGCGCCAAGTTCATCCTGCGGAAAAAAGGCCAAAAAATGGGTGGGCTATAGTCTTGGGGTGTGGGGCTGGCCAACTTCGTCCGCCGGACTCGGAATGGGGCGAGACTTTGCGAGGCCCCTCCGTGTGCCAAAAATAGACCGCGGGAACAGCCGTGCCCCAAAACCAGCGCCCGATGCCTGGGGCGGCAAGTTCGTCCTGCGGAAAAATGGCCCCAAATTGGGTGGGCTGTAGCCTTGGGGTGTGGGCCTGGCCAACTTCGTCCGCCGGACTCGGAATGGGGCGAGACTTTACGAGGCCCCTCCGCGTGCCAAAAATAGGCCGCGGGCACAGCCGTGCTCCAAAACGAGCGCCCGACGCCTGGGACGCCAAGTTCGTCCTGCGGAAAAAAGGCCAAAAAACGGGTGGGCTATAGTCTTGGGGTGTGGCGCTGGCCAACTTCGTCCGCCGGACTCGGAATGGGGCGAGACTTTTCGAGGCCCCTCCGTGTGCCAAAAATAGACCGCGGGCACAGCCGAGCCCCAAAACCAGCGCCCGACGCCTGGGGCGCCAAGTTCGTCCTGAGGAAAAATTTCCACAAATTGGGTGGGCTATAGCCTTGGGGTGTGGGGCTGGCCAACTTCGTCCGCCGGACTCGGAATGGGGGGAGACTTTGCGAGGCCCCTCCGTGTGCCAAAAATAGGCCGCGGGCACAGCCGTGCCCCAAAACGAGCGCGGGACGCCTGGGGCGCCAAGTTCGTCCTGCGGAAAAAAGGCCAAAAAACGGATGGGCTATAATCTATGGGTGTGGGGCTGGCCAACGTCGTCCGCCGGACTCGGAATGGGGCGAGACTTTCCGAGGCCCCTCCGTGTGCCACAAATAGGCCGCGGGCACAGCCGTGCCCCAAAACGAGCGCCCGACGCCTGGGGCGCCAAGTTCGTCCTGCGGAAAAAAGGCCAAAAAATGGGTGGGCTATAGTCTTGGGGTGTGGGGCTGGCCAACTTCGTCCGCCGGACTCGGAATGGGGCGAGACTTTGCGAGGCCCCTCCGTGTGCCAAAAATAGACCGCGGGCACAGCCGTGCACCAAAACCAGCGCCCGACGCCTGGGGCGCCAAGTTCGTCCTGCGGAAAAATGGCCACAAATTGGGTGGGCTATAGCCTTGGGGTGTGGGGCTGGCCAACTTCGTCCGCCGGACTCGGAATGGGGCGAGACTTTGCGAGGCCCCTCCGTGTGCCAAAAATAGACCGCGGGCACAGCCATGCCCCAAAACGAGCGCCCGACGCCTGGGGCGCCAAGTTCGTCCTGCGGAAAAAACGCCAAAATCCGGGTGGGCTATAGCCTTGGGGTGTGGGGCTGGCCAACTTCGTCCGCCGGACTCGGAATGGGGCGAGACTTTGCGAGGCCCCTCCGTGTGCCAAAAATAGACCGCGGGCACAGCCGTGCCCCAAAACGAGCGCCCGACGCCTGGGGCGCCAAGTTCGTCCTGCGGAAAAAACGCCAAAATCCGGGTGGGCTATAGCCTTGGGGTGTGGGGCTGGCCAACTTCGTCCGCCGGACTCGGAATGGGGCGAGACTTTGCGAGGCCCCTCCGTGTGCCAAAAATAGACCACGGGCACAGCCGTGCACCAAAACCAGCGCCCGACGCCTGGGGCGCCAAGTTCGTCCTGCGGAAAAATGGCCACAAATTGGGTGGGCTATAGCCTTGGGGTGTGGCGCTGGCCAACTTCGTCCGCCGGACTCGGAATGGGGCGAGACTTTGCGAGGCCCCTCTGTGTGCCAAAAATAGGCCGCGGGCACAGCCGTGCCCAAAAACGAGCGCCGGATGCCTGGGGCGCCAAGTTCGTCCTGCGGAAAAAAGGCCAAAAAACGGGTGGGCTATAGTCTTGGGGTGTGGGGCTGGCCAACTTCGTCCGCCGGACTCGGAATGGGGCGAGACTTTGCGAGGCCCCTCCGTGTGCCAAAAATAGACCGCGGCCACAGCCGTGCACCAAAACCAGCGCCCGACGCCTGGGGCGCCAAGTTCGTCCTGCGGAAAAATGGCCACAAATTGGGTGGGCTATAGCCTTGGGGTGTGGCGCTGGCCAACTTCGTCCGCCGGACTCGGAATGGGGCGAGACATTGCGAGGCCCCTCTGTGTGCCAAAAATAGGCCGCGGGCACAGCCGTGCCCAAAAACGAGCGCCGGATGCCTGGGGCGCCAAGTTCGTCCTGCGGAAAAAAGGCCAAAAAACGGGTGGGCTATAGTCTTGGGGTGTGGGGCTGGCCAACTTCGTCCGCCGGACTCGGAATGGGGCGAGACTTTGCGAGGCCCCTCCGTGTGCCAAAAATAGACCGCGGACACAGCCGTGCACCAAAACCAGCGCCCGACGCCTGGGGCGCCAAGTTCGTCCTGCGGAAAAATGGCCACAAATTGGGTGGGCTATAGCCTTGGGGTGTGGCGCTGGCCAACTTCGTCCGCCGGACTCGGAATGGGGCGAGACTTTGCGAGGCCCCTCCGCGTGCCAAAAATAGGCCGCGGGCACAGCCGTGCCCCAAAACGAGCGCCCGACGCCTGGGACGCCAAGTTCGTCCTGCGGAAAAAAGGCCAAAAAACGGGTGGGCTATAGTCTTGGGGTGTGGGGCTGGCCAACTTCGTCCGCCGGACTCGGAATGGGGCGAGACTTTGCGAGGCCCCTCCGTGTGCCAAGAATAGACCGCGGGCACAGCCGTGCCACAAAACCAGCGCCCGATGCCTGGGGCGCCAAGTTCGTCCTGCGGAAAAATGGCCCCAAATTGGGTGGGCTATAGCCTTGGGGTGTGGGGCTGGCCAACTTCGTCCGCCGGACTCGGAATGGGGCGAGACTTTGCGAGGCCCCTCCGTGTGCGAAAAATAGACCGCGGGCACAGCCATGCCCCAAAACGAGCGCCCGACGCTTGGGGCGCCAAGTTCGTCCTGCGGAAAAAACGCCAAAATCCGGGTGGGCTATAGCCTTGGGGTGTGGGGCTGGCCAACTTCGTCCGCCGGACTCGGAATGGGGGGAGACTTTGCGAGGCCCCTCCGTGTGCCAAAAATAGGCCGCGGGCACAGCCGTGCCCCAAAACGAGCGCCCGACGCCTGGGACGCCAAGTTCGTCCTGCGGAAAAAAGGCCAAAAAACGGGTGGGCTATAGTCTTGGGGTGTTGGGCTGGCCAACTTCGTCCGCCGGACTCGGAATGGGGCGAGACTTTGCGAGGCCCCTCCGTGTGCCAAAAATAGACCGCGGGCACAGCCGTGCACCAAAACCAGCGCCCGACGCCTGGGGCGCCAAGTTCGTCCTGCGGAAAAATGGCCACAAATTGGGTGGGCTATAGCCTTGGGGTGTGGCGCTGGCCAACTTCGTCCGCCGGACTCGGAATGGGGCGAGACTTTGCGAGGCCCCTCCCCGTGTGCCCTGCTTGGGAACTTTCCTTAAAATTTGAAATGATGATACAAGGATTTAGCTGCTGCTTGAACCCTTTACCTGGAGGTCAAAATCACAAATAAAATTTCAAACCCACCACTGAGCCACCATGAATTGTTGTAACTTTGGGCACAAATATTATTTAAATGGAAAAGTAAAATATAAATTTATAATAAAACAATTAATTAATGACTTGACATCCTAATTGGATATTTAAGTTGTTGTTTTCTATGGTTGAATCAAAATTAAAACGTCTTAGGGTAAAAAAAAATTAGGTTTAAAAAGTTCTGGGTACAAAAAATGTGTCAAAACATGAGAAAAATGTAAAATTAAGGGTTCAAAGAACCCCCCAAGCTCCTCTGGAACTTGACCACCACATTCGTCTCGAAAAGTTATGCAGTTTAAAAAAAAAAACATCTCAATCGGACCTCCGAGCACAAAGTTATCGCATTTCAAAGATTTTGACCCTTTCCAAACAGTTCTTCAAGCGCCAATGGCACTAAAACGCACCGTTTCTTTTAGCTTAGTATAAAGTGGACCTTTCGTCACATACCCGCACAAATGAAGTACAATTTTTCAACTTCCCGCCAAAAAACATTTTATCCTCTCTAGTTCGCACTGATTGTTTCTCTTTTCCCTCGTCTCCTCTCGGGCAACCAGTAGTAGCCGATGCTTCCGGTGCTTTATCATGGGCAGCTTGCATTGCTACAAGGTATGGTGCTGTCCGTAGACAATTCGGTTCAGAGAATGATGGCCCTCAGGACCCAGGTATTGCTATAGAACCCAATCCTTTTTAATATTATTGAAAAATATTTTAATGTTTGGGCATCTACCTTTTATATGCTTGCGGCAAACAAAATTTCTGGTGATTGGCATTAGTGGTTAGGCTCCCTTGCCTTGCAATTGCGTATGTATTTCCAATGATCTTTCTTACTCTGATTTAGATGGCGAAGGTTTTACGCTAACTTTTTAGAATGCCAATTTTTGAATGGTTTTCTAGTACTGTTCAAGCTGCAGCCTTTACTTCGTTAATCCTTTTTTGCTTTTTAAAAGAATGATTTAACCTTGCCAACTTTTGATTCTACTTTAGATGCTGCGGAGTCTACAGACAACGGTTTAAGGAATCAACTTTAGAGAGTGGAGTCCTCCAAAATTAGAAAGAGTAAAGAGTAGCACAAGAGAAAACAGAGGAATTGTGTTTTCAATTTAAGGGAGCTGTCCTTTTCTTATTCATTCATTTCTTTAAATACTCCTTCAAGAGAGCTATAGACAAATTCGAGAAACGACTAAGAATATTTTCTCTAACAAACTTGACAGGACAGCAAAATAGAATTGCAAGAATAAGCAAATAACAAATTCAGCACAATATCTTAAGAATATCTAAGTGCTGTAATCGATTGCACCATCATTCACGAAAAAAATCTTGAAACTTGAAGGGGATTTTGGGCTGTCTCTTGGGCCTAGCTTGAGCAACCGGCTGTATAGTGGTTGTATCAGTTTAGGCACACAAAGATGACTCAACAGTGAACGAAACCCTGAAAATTCGTTCTTAAATCATTTGCCCAAGTTCTTTCTATCAAGAAAGTAGTTGCAACTTCTTCGATGTGCCGAGAATATTTGAAAAGATTAGTGTCTTCTATTATTTATTTCTTCTATTTGTACTCATTATAGGATAATTTCTTCTAAGTCTCTCCCATAGTTGTTTTGGCGTCAATGTCGATAGAATACATCTACGATACGCGATTGATTCTTTCTTACAACCAAATCTTATCTTCTCTCTGGAGCTGATACAAAATACAATTAATATCTAACTTGTCAAACTACCCCCAACATGTTCATTTTGCATATCAGTAGGAGCATCCACAGACAGAAATGAAAGGTATTATAATTCTGCTGATGTTTCGTGCCAAAAATCAACCATGTGCCAAAAGTCAACCATATTAAACACGAATTAGCCGAATAAACCATTGAGAGGAAAAGCACATATATGTGGAGGAAGGAGGAATCTGACGTGACTACTCAAATCTAATTACAAACTACTCAAACACTAGAAGCAACTCCTTAAATCTAATTACAAACTATTCAGACACTAAAAGCAACTCTTTAAATCTAATTACAGACAACTCATTGGCCATAAGTGCATAACTTTACAACTTAATTTGTCTTAGTTAAACAAAATGCAACCCCTTGCAGACTTGGAAAGATTGAGACTTGACACTCTTCTTCTCCTTCGATATCCCATCCACCAGGAAATTGGAATCCTTGGCCAAATCTCCACCTGATTTTGCCTGGGAGTGTACTTTGGCTTAACGATAAAATTCAGTAATGCTACGCTGAACCCCCTTTGGTTTTGGTGATTCTAACTTCCCATTGGACTCTTCAAATCTCAAAATTGCTAATCATTTGCTAATCTTTAATTCGTAATCATTAACTTTAATTCCTTTAGACATGTAACTTTTACTCCACAATGCTGACCGACAAACTCAGAAATTGAATTCATTCTCATCTACTGTTTCTTATGTATGCCGGGTCTAATATTTCTTCTGGATTTAATAGTGGACAACGGAGCCAAAATAACAGCTACGATGCTACATGTTATTAGACAAAACTTGTCATTGTTGCATAAGTTAAGACAAACCCACAAACTTCTACATTTCATTTAGAAGTTATTGTAAAGAAAACTATGGAAAACAATAATTAACATTTGATTTACGTGACACACTTGATAATACGTATGATTTCCATTCATGATGATTTGCATTTCATGGTAGAAAATAATAAAAAAAATCAAAATTAAAGCTGATAAATAATTTTTACCCCCTCCACAGAGTAATTCACAAAACTCTGAAGCAATGTTGACAATTCTCTCTCTCGGGTATTATTTCAAACACCTTGACTTGACTCCAAAACCAATAGCATGCATAAATTCTAAAACAACACAAATCAACGAATAGTTATTTCGGAAAATTTCAAGAACCCCTATCTGAGACGGCTAATGGGATAAGCCTGATAAGTTTTACTTCTAGCCCAATAACCTGCAAAATGTTAAAGACTCTGTTTAATGGTCAAGTCCAAGCCGAGATCTTTTATTCAAATGGCTGCACATGAAACCTAAAGATGGATGATGATGGGCTACACATATCAATTTTAGCACAACAAATTTAAAGTTCAAAATAAATTTATAGTTCATCTTTTGACACCCTCAATTTCCTGAAAAGCCCCCACTTCCAACTGAAAAACCCCTCTATTCATTTGACATTTTCAATCATAATTATATTCAACCTAAAAGCAGAGACATATGTGGTTTCACACACCCCATGCAAGATACTTCACCTCTTTCTTACACGTGGTTTTTATTTGACTTCGTTCATTTCGATTTTTTTCTTTAAATTTATAGAGCTCTGACAATGAATACAATATAACATAACACTTTTTTTTTCAAGTTTTCCATGTTTAAGTAAGTGGCTTTCAAAAGTTTCGTTTGTGTTGTATTACTTAATTACAAAAAAGATGATTTTTTAAATTTAAAGATTAATTCCAACAACTAATTAAGTAAGATCAATCGGTAATATCAACACATTCAAAATTCCAGGTCTTTGTCAAAAGGGAAAAATTATAATTAAATTCATGTGAACACCCAATAAGGTTTTGGTACAAAAGGAATATATCACAATTTTTTATGTATTTTTTTCCTACAAGTTTAAGTGGTCAATTTCAAAAGAACTCAAAGGAATTGAGTTTCTCTTTCATGGCTTCTCTGCATGCTTAGGTTCTGTATAACTTTGTGAATTATCAATTTGTAGCTTGCATTTCTTTGTCTTGGTGTACTTATAAAGGACTTTTAACCAATAATCAATTTATTGAGTAGTACTATATATCCCAAACTTTAGATGGCCAGAATTCAAATAACAACATAGATTCTTTGCCACCATTTTTCAATCACATAAATGCTATTGAAAAATTAAAGAGATACTAAAAAAATGTAAGATTTTCCACCATTCAATTGGGCTTGATGCATTTTATTACACGTTTAGCCCTAAAAAGAAATGCATCACTATCAACTGTAACGCACGCATCTACATAACCTTCACTATTTAATTGTGCACACAGTGCTTCAGCCTCTCCATTCGCTTTTACAACATGCATTCCAAATATTTCAAGCATTCTTACAGTTATTTGCACAAACAAAATGAACAATGAATTAGATACAGTATTCAAATAAGCAATTACTGTTATCTTAAAAGGCTACACATATTGTAATTTCGATGATAACAAACATGTGTCTTAAGTGATATGATAAATATTGTATTTCACAATTTCACTAGTTCTTCAAAGATAATATTTATGCAAGTGAATCATGTGAAATTAAGTTCAAGACAATCAACAGACAACGGCTTGATCAAGAACAAATTTTAGCTCAACGGGGTCATTATTGTGACAAATTCTTGTAAAGCCGATATGATTTAATAAATGCATGGTTTAGTATTTGAAAAACTCAAGATTTTATAAACATTACTTTTCATAAAGGTTTTATATTTAAAGTTTTAAAAAACTTAAATTTCATATTTTCTTGTCAAATTTTATTGAAAAAAATTTAAAACTTATAAAATTACCAAAAAAATATATAAACACATAATATTTAAAAAATCTAAAATTTTGGTACCCGGACTAAAACCCCGACCGGTGCCGGGCTTAAGAAACCTAGCCCGGGCGTCTTAAAATTTCATCCGGGCTGGGCCCGAGCATTGCAATACCCTAAAACCCTAAACCCAGGTTTTGCCAACCTTACATGGGCCCCCTTATGCCTGCCTTGGAACTTTGACCTAGCCTTTTGCATGTGCTTTTCCACAAGCGACATGAGGCCGCCAAAGCAAACGAGAGTCGTTTTGGAGGCCCATAGTGGTTTTGGCGGAATTTTTTCTAAAATTAAAAAAAATGATTTTTTCTGCATAATTTTGGAATAAATTCCCAACAAACTATCAGAGCCTCCTCGAGGCAATGGGTCATTGCTTGGAGGCACTCCCACTGCACTCCCTTTTGCAGGCGCCTTCCTACATGTGATTTGGGCTTGCAGAAAAAAAAAACATGATTCATTTTGGAGCTAAAAAATTCCCAAAAAAATTAACTTGTGTTGGTGCATTCTACATAATTTTGGAATAAATTCCCAAAAAATTAACAGAGCCTCCCCACATAGATGGGGTACTACTTGTGAGCACTCCCATTGGCCAAAGGGATATCCTGGGGGAAAGAAATATGGTTAATTTTGGAAAGAAACAAGGGGCTACCTTGGAACTTTGACCCAGCCTTCTGCACCCTCCTTCCCACAGGCAATGGGAGGTCGCCAGAAAAAACGGGAGTCGTTTGGGAGCCCCGAGTGGTTTTGGAGGATTTTTTTTCTAAAATCCCCGCGGTGGTGGGGCACTTCTTGGGAGCACCCACGTTGGCCCAAGGGATGTTCCAGGGGAAAGAAAAAATGTTATTTTTGGAGAGAAACACAACTCCTCCCCTCAGGCCCCAAGGCAATATGCTATAGCACATCCACTTTGTCCTTTCCTCATGGGCCTCCCTAGGGCTTCCTAGGAACTTTGACATGGCCTTCTGAATGTGTCTTCCCATACACGACGTGAGGTCGCCTAAAAAAAGGGGAGTCGTTTTAGAGCCTTGGGATGGTTTTGGTGGAATTTTTTCAAAAATCCCAAGAAAATTTTTTTAATAAATTGTCGAAAAACTATCTGAGCCTCCCTGCGGCGGTGGGGCACTTCTTGGGAGCACTCATGCTGGCCCAAGATCCCAGGGGAAAGTAATAAGGTTACTTTTGTAGAGAAATACAACTCCTCCCCTCAGGCCCCAAGGCCAAAGGCTATAACGCACTTGTTTTGACCTTTCCTCATGGGCCTTCCTTTGGGCAGCCTTGGAACCTTGACTCAGCTTTCCGCATGGGCTTTCCCATGGACAATGTGAGGTCACCGGGAAAAATGGGAGTCGTATTTGAGCCTCAGAGTAGTTTTGCAGATTTTTTTTTAATTTCAAGAAAAAGCGATTTTTCTACATATTTTGGGGATAAATTTCCAAAAAATTATCAGACCCTCTCCGCAGCGGTGGGGCATTGCTTGGGGGCACTCCTCCCGACCTAAGAGATGTTCCAGGGGTAAAAACATGGTTGCTTTTGGAGAGAAACCCAACTCCTCCCCTCAAGCCCCGAGGCCAGAGGCTATGTCACACTTGTTTTGGCCTTTCCTCATGGGCCCCCCTTGGCAGCCCTAGAACTTTGACCCGGCCTTCTGCACATGCCTTCCCACGGGAGACATGAGGCCGCCACAAAAGAGGGGAGTCATTTTCAAGCTTCAATGTGTTTTTACAGAATTTTTTCATAAATTTCAAGAAAAACCGACTTTTTTCTTAGGGGTAATCCTGCTGGCATAATTTAATAATAAATTCCCAAAAATTTATCGGAGCCTCCCCGCGGCAGTGGGGAATTGCTTGGGGGCACTTCTGTTGACCTAAGAGATGTCCCATGGGAGAAAAATATGGTTGCTTTTAGAGAGAAACTCAACTCCTCCTTTTAGGCCTTGAGGCCAAAGGCTATATCACACTCTTTTTGGCCTTTCCTCATGGGCTGCCTTGGATCTTTTCCCCGACGTTTTATGCGCACCTTCCCACGGGCGACGTGAGGCCGCTAGAGAAAATAGGAGTCGTTTTTGGGCTGTAAATTGGATTTGGCGAATTTGTTTATAAAATTCCCAGAAAAACCAATTTTTTCTACATATTTTTTGAATAAATTCTCAAAAAACTATCAAAGCCTCCCCTCGACAATGGGGCACTACTTGGGGGCACTCATGCTGGCCCAAGGGATATCCCAGGGGAGAAAAATAGGGTTACTTTTGGAAAGAAACCCAAGTCCTTCCCCCATATCCCAAATGGGATAGCTCTACACGATCAGAGACATCCTCCATAGCTTTACAGAATAAGCACAAAACTTCATCAATGTAAAAATGCAATAGATATGTGATATCAATAAATTAAAAATAAAGGGGGAGAAGGACATTTAATCGATTCTCATACGTAAAAGAATAAATCTATATCAAAAGATCTTCAAGCTACTTTCTGACATTTACGAGTATTTCAATAGGGATAGTCAACCTTTTGATTGAAAATTGATCATGGAAAATTAAGGCGAATGATAATTAAAGGGAACAAACAAAACATTAATAGCCTATATAAGAGACCAAATTTGTCACAAGTACTAAGAATCCCAAAACCTTGGCCATTGTTAAGATATCCCTTTTTAACATGAGCTTAAACAATGTCAAACATCTGCTAATCGCATGATGAAAGCTAATTGTCACTCTTTTTTAACTTTAATATTTATTTTTTTAAATGCTTGAACCTTGTAATGAGCTCAGATGACTCTGTACCCCACTAAAGAACATATAATTTGTATCTTTCTATTACAATAAATAGAAAACCCTATGCTTCACCCCGATATGAGCACAAAACATAAAATAAAATCAAACCACAACAAATATTAGCACTATAATTGTATAACTCTTAGAAGAATAAAAATGGCAACTCACATGAGGGCAAAAAAGTTAAAGCGTTGCAATTCTTCCATATATCGGAACATATCCAACTTAGGCTAAACACGAAAACAGATAACACCAACAAACCTTGCCTGGTATAAAGTGAATACGTTTTCTCATTCTATTAGGGGAAAACATAGCTCAACACACTCAAGCTCTAATTGAAGCACTAATGGGTACATTAATGCAAAAAGAAGAGTGGTTGATCGAGTGGTTCAAAAAAAGAGTTTTTTGTTATGCCAAGAATACTTTATCAAGTGGAAGGGTCTGCCTGAGAACGAAGCAAGTTGGGAGCCCTCAAACAATTTGTAGCCCCGCCATGCCAACAATTCTTCGTCAAGTGGAAGGGTCTACTCGAGAAGGAAGCATGTTGGGGCTCGTAAATGATTTGTCGACAAGGACGTCTTCGGATTAAGGCAGGGAGAATGTCATGGCTAAGGCCTCCAAGTAGCATGGCCTGGCCCATGGATGATTCTAAACTCATGTAGTGTGTAGATATTTCTCATGTGCTTATTATGGGTAGGTTGTGGGTTAATGCTTTCAGAGAGAAACGCAACTCCTCCCCTCAAGCCCCAAGGCTAAAGGCTGTAGCATACCCATTTTGGCCTTTCCTCATGGGCTTCCCTGTTGTTGCCTTAGTACTTTGACCCGAACTTCTACATGCACCTTCACACGGGTGATGCGAGGTCGCTAGAAAAAACAAGAGTCGTTTTGGAGCCCTGGAGTAGTTTTGGCGGAATTTTGTTTTTCAAATTCCAAATAAAAATGATTTTTCCTACATAAATTTCGAACAAATTCCCAAAAAAAAAAACCAAAGCATCCCCGTGGCGATGGAGCACTGCTTGGGGGCAGTCCCACTAGGGTTGGCAAAATCTGGATCTGGATCCACCTTTAAATATCTGTATTCGGATCCGCATCCGAATCCAGAAAAAATTATGCGGATCCGGATGCGGATAATATCCGCAACGAATGCGGGCAGATTTTTTGGATACTCGGATCCGCAAAAAGTAAAATTAAATAATTTAAAATATAATTTTAAAAGTCAACAATTTAAATAATAATATTAAATAAAATTCAATTATAATCCAATAGTTAACAATTCAACATGAATTACATACAATAACATCACAAATCTACAAATAAAAATATCACAACATAAACCAAACATAAAAAATAACATAAATTCAATTACACCACCATTAAAATTCACAAATAAAAGTAATGCATTTAATTTATGTAATTAAACCAAAACCCTAAGTAAAATAATTGAAGTAAATCTGAAATTAAAGTAATTAAGGAAGATGACAAACTACATTTATGCATAATGACAATAATTAATTTAAAACCTAAAATAATAATAATAATAATAGTGTTGATGTTTGCCCCAGGTCAAACCTCAAAAATAAACAAAACAGCATCGTTTTGTTTTTTTTTTCTTTTTTGCTTCTCCAAAACACTGTCGTTTCACTTACCATTTCCAAAACCTAGGAAGATATAATCCAGCCATTCGCGATTCCTTTCTTTTTTTCTTCCTTACCAAAAAAATCATTACTTTCCATCCTCGACCAAGATCCAGCCATTCGGGATCCACAGTAGAATGCTTCATCCTCTTCGTCTTAAGCTTAACTGAAGAAAGTGATTAACAAAGAACGCACCCATTTAGTAAAGATCAAGACCAACAGCAGCTAAGTTTCGGCTGCGAAATTTGTACTTGAAAGTCGAGTTTCAACTAGTAAGCTGAGTTTTGCCGGAACAAGACCAACAACAGCTGCGAAGTTTCGGCAGAGCAAGATTAACATTGTGCCTGAAAGCTTGAATTTTTGAAGCTTGAATTTATTTTTTCGGTGCTGTCTTCTTTACAGCATTTTTTTATTTTTTTAATTTTTTCCTGCGTTTTTACAACATTGTAATATTGTAACATTGAATTTGTTTTTTTAGTTCTCATATTCTTGATTTGTCTCATTTCCGTTCTCATGTTTGTATGAAATTTTGTTTTGGGTGATATTGCTGTTATTTGACAATTACGTTAATATAATGGGTATTAAGCTGAGTATTTGTTTCTATATTGCATTTTCAATGTTGATTAATGAGCCAGGCATTTTTTTGTATATCCAAACCTTATACTGCAAAAGCTGTATCATTTGACCTGTACAATTTGACAAATTCTTTTCATTAGATTTCAAACCTTAATTTTCATTGTCATCCTCAAGAAATCAATAAGATATGTTGTATACAGCCTTGAGTTGACGGAGTGATGAATGTGGAGAAGTTTCTATTACTAATACTCTTGTTAATTACCATTTGTTGGTTTTGAATTATTCAACTTAAATACCTTACCATTTGCCGAGAATTTGTTTCTATGTTGCATTTTGCATGTTGAGTTATTTCATTGTGTTTTTAAAATTTTTTTTCTAAATTTAATGAATTTACGATAAATAACTAATAAGATATTGAATTATTTTAATTTGCAGCAATTAATGGATAATTTCGAACAAGTGGAGGAGGTTGATGAAGTTGGGGAATTGCAGGATTTACAGGGGGCTGATTTGGAAGAAAACAATGAGGAATTGGTGGTGGAAATGTTGTTGAGCCAACGGTTGGGATGTCTTTTGATAGTCCTGATGAAATGTTTGAATACTATAAAGCTTATGTCCTATAAGAGGGGTTTCCAGTGATGCAGAGATCTTGTAGAAAAGGGGATGATGGGAGTTTGAGATATGTGACATTTACTTGTGGGAGAAACGACAAGTCAAAAGCCAAATCCACTAATGTTTTGCGGCTTCAACCAAACCAAAAAATTGGAGGACATTTGGATTTTGTTTGTGGAAAATAGGTAATTGGAAATTTGATCCTTGAAGACAACCATGCCTTGAGTTCGAGTAAGAGTAGGTATTATCGATGCAACCGTACCATTAGTCCTTTTGTTAAAAAGCAACTTGAAATAAATGAAGAAGTTGGAATTAAAATGGCTCAAATTTTTAAGTCGATTGCTGTCAGGGCTGGTGGCTTTGAAAATGTGTCATTTTTAGAAAGAGATGCTAGAAATCATGTCAGAGGTATTTTCAGAAAATGCAAACAAAAAATGATGAGTTTTTCTTCAGTATTGACCTAGATGAGGAGGGTGAGTTAAAAAATGTATTTTGGACAGATCTAAGGAGCAGGGCAGCCTCTAAGGACTTTAGGGATATTGTCACATTTGATACCACATATCTTACAAATAAGTATGGCATGCCATTTGCTCCTTTTGTAGGAGTTAATCATCATGGTCAATTTACGTGGTTATTTGACACATGGCTATCATGTATGTCTGGGTGTCCTCCCCTTGGAATCATTACAGATCAAGATAAAGCGATAAAAAATGCAATTCAAATTGTTTTTTACAAATATTAAGCATCGTTGGTGTTTGTGCATATATTGACAAAGGTGCTTGAGAAGTTGGGAAGGTATGTAGAATATCATGCCATTAGAGTTACATTGCTTTCTGTTGTTTATGATTCACATACTCCTGTTGAATTCGAGGAAGCTTGGCATGATATGTTAGATAAATATGATCTTAGTAATAATCAGTGGCTGAATGGATTATATAAGGAAAGAAATCGTTGGATTCCATGTTTCGTGAAAACTACTTTTTGGGCTAGAATGTCAACCACTCAACGTAGTGAGAGTATGAATGCGTTCTTTGATGGGTATGTTAACTCGAAAACAACTTTGAAGCAATTTGTGGAGAAATATGAGAAAGCAATGGAAAGTAAAATTAAGAAAGAATAGCAAGCAGATGCACGGAGTTTTAGCCAACGGTTGCCATGTCGTACCAATTTTGCAGTGAAAAACAAGTTGAAGTAGTGTACACTATTTCAAAGTTTTAGGAATTTCAGCAAGAATTGATGAATAAGATATATTGTAAGGTTTTCAATTGTGGTGGGTCGGATTATGAAGTTATTGAAAATGATGAAAAGAGTAGAGAAAAGACTTTTAAAGTCAATTTTGAAAAAGATGAAGATGAATGGGGTGAGACTTTGCGAGGCCCCTCCATGTGCCAAAAATAGGCCACGGGCACAGCCGCGCCCGATGGTTGTGGCGCCCAAACCCTCCACCGGAAAAAGGGAAAAAAAACGGGAGGGCTATAGCCTTGGGGAGTGGGGCTGCCGAAGTTCATTCGCGGGACTCGGTATGAGGCAACACTCTGCGATGCCCCTCCATGTGCCAAAAATAGGCTGCGGGTGCAGCCGCACCCAAAACTAAGCGTCTGAAGGTCGGGGCGCCAAAACCCTCCAGCGGAAAAAGGAAAAAAAATAGTGGGCTATAGCTTTGGGGGTGGAGCTGGCAAAGTTCGTCTGCTGGACTCGGAATGGGCCGATACTTTCCGAGCCCCTCCGTGTGCCAAAAATAGGCCACGGGCAAAGCCGCGCCCAAAAATAAGCGTCCGAAGGTCGGGTTACCAAAACCCCCAGCGGAACGGGTCGAGACTTTGTGAGGCCCCTCCGTGTGCCAAAAGTAGGCCGCCGGCGCGGGCGGGGTGCCAAAACCCCCTACCGGAAAAAAGCCAAGAAAACGGATGGGCTATAGCCTTGAAGGTTGGGGCTTCCGTAGTTCGTCCGCCGGACTCGGAATGGGGCGAGACTTTGTGAGGCCCCTCCGTGTCCCAAAAATAGGGCGCGGGCACAGCCGCGCCCAAAACCAACCGCCCAAAGGTCAGGGCGCCAAAACCCCCCAGCGGAAAAAATTCAAAGAAAACGGGTGGGCTATAGCCCTGGGGGGCTGCCGATGTTCGTCCGCTGGATTTGGAATGGGGCGAGACTTTGTGACGCCCCTCCGCGTATCAAAAATAGGCCGCGGGCACGACCGCACCCAAAAACAAGCGCTCGAAGGTTGGGGCTCCAAAACACCCCAGCAGAAAAAGGCCAAGAAAACGGGTGGGCTATAGCCTTGGGGGGTGGGGCTGCCGAAATTCGTCCGCCGGACTCGGAATAAGGCGAGTCTTTGTAAGGCCCCTCCATGTGCCAACAATAGGCCGCGAGCACAGCCGCGCCCAAAAATAAGCGCCCGAAGGTTGGAGTGCCAAACCCCCCCAGCTGAAAACGGCCAAAAACCCGGGTGGGCTATAGCCTTGGGGGGTGGGGCTGGCGAACTTTGTCCGCCGGACTCGAAATGGGGTGAGCCTTTGCGAGGGCCCTCCGCGTGCCAAAAATAGGTCGTGGGCACAGCCTTTGGGGGTGGGGCTGGCGAAGTTCGTCCGCTGAACTCGGAATGGGGTGAGACTTTGTTTGGCCCCTCCGTGTGCCAAAAACAAGCCGTGGGCACAGCTGTCCCAAAAATAATTGCCCGATGGTCGGGGCACCGAAACCCCCCAACAGAAAAAGCCCAAGAAAATGGGTGGGCTATAGCCTTCGGGGGTGGGGTTGGTGAACTTTGTCCGCCGGACTCAAAATGGGGCGAGCCTTTATGAGGCCCCTCCGCATGTCAAAAATAGGTCGTGGGCACAGCCGCGTCCAAAAGAAAGCACCCGAAGGTCTGGGCGTCAAAACCCCCAAGCGGAAAGAGGCAAAAAAAAGGGTGGGCTATAGCCTTTTGCGGGTGGGGTTGGCAAGTTCGTCCGCCGGACTTGGAATGGGGTGAGACCTTGCGAGTCCCTCTGTATGCCAAAAATAGGTCACAGGCACAGCCACGCCCGATGGTGGGGGCGCCCAAACCCCCCACCGGAAAAAGGGCCAAAAAACGGGTGGGCTATAGCCTTGGGGGGTGGGGCTGCCGAAGTTCGTCTGCCGGACTCGGAAAGGGCCGAGACTTTGTGAGGCCCCTCCGTGTGCCAAAAATAGGCTGCGGGCATAGTCAATCCCAAAAATAAGTGCCCGAAGGTCGGGGCGCCAAAACCCCCAAGCAGGAAAAGGCCAAGAAAATGGGTGGGCTATAGCCTTGGGGGGGGCTGCCGAAGTTCATCCGCCGGACTAGGAATTGGGCGAGACTCTATGAGGCCCCTATGTATTCCAAAAATAGGGCGCGGGCACAGCCACGCCCAAAAACAACTGCCCAAAGGTCGGGCCGCCAAGACCCCCCAGCGGAAAAAGGTCAAAAAAATGGGTGGCCTATAGCCTTGGGGGGTGGGGCTGGCGAACTTCGTCCGCCGGACTCAGAATGGGGTAAGACTTTACGAGGGGCCTCCGTGTCCCAAAAATAGGCTGCAAGCACAGCCGCACCAGGAAATTATCGCGCGAAGGTCGGGACGCCAAAACCCTCCAGCGGAAAAAGGCCAAAAAAAGGGGTGATTTATAGCCTTGGGTGGTGGGGCTGCCGAAGTTCGTCCACCGGACTCAAAATGGGGTGAGACTTTGTGCGGCCCCTCTGTGTACCAATAATAGGCCGCGGGCACATCCGTGCCCAAAAACAAGCGCCCCAAGGTCGGGGCACAAAAACCCCCCTGCGGAAAAAGGCCAAGAAAAGGGGTGGCCTATAGCCTTGGGGAGTGGGGCTGCCGAAGTTCATCCGCTAGAGTCGGAATGAAGCGTGACTTTGTGATGACCCTCTGTGTGCCAAAAATAGGCTTCGGCTGCAGCCGTGCCCAAAAATAAGTGTTCGATAGTCGGGGCGCCAAAACCCCCAGCGGAAAAAGGAAAAGAAAAGGGTGGGCTATAGCCTTGGGGTATGGGGTTGGCAAAGTTCGTCCGCCAGACTCGGAATGGGGCGAGACATAGCGAGGGCCCTTTGTGTACTAAAAATAGGCTGCAGGCACAGCCACGCCCAAAATATAAGCGCCCGATGGCCGGGGCGCCGAAACCCCTAGCGGAAAAAGGCCAAAAAAAGGGTGGGCCATAACCTTGGGATATGGGGCCGGCGATGTTCCTCCGCCGGACTCGGAAAGGGGCGAGACTTTGCGAGGCCCCTCCGTGTGCCAAAATAGGCTGTGGGCACAGCCGCACTCGAAGGTCGGGGTGCCATAGCCCTCAGTGGAAAAAGACCAAAAAAACGGGTGGGCTATAGCCTTGGGGGGTGGGGCTGCCGAATTTCGTCCGCCGGACTCGAAATGGGGTGAGACTTTGTGAGGCCCCTCCATGTACCAATAATAGGCCGTGGGCACAGCCGCGCCCAAAAACAAGCGCCCCAAGGTTGGGCACCAAAACCCCCTAGTGGAAAAAGGCCAAGAAAATGGGTGGGCTATAACCTTCGGGGGTGGGGCTGCAGAAGTTCATCCGCCGGACTCGGAATGGGGCGAGACTCTATGAGGCCCCTCCATGCTCCAAAAATAGGGCATAGGCACAGCCGCGTCCAAAAAGAACCACCTAAAAGTCGGGGTGGCAAAATCCCCCAGTGGAAAAAAGCCAAGAAAACGGGTGGGCTATAGCCTTCGGGGGTGGGTTGACGAAGTTCGTCCGCCAGACTCAGAATGGGGAGAGACTTTGTGAGGTCCCTCCGTGCCCCAAAAATAGGCCGCGGGCACAGCCACACCCAAAAACAAGCGCCCGAAGGTCGGGGCACCAAAACCCCCCGGCGGAAAAAGGCCAAGAAAACGGGTGGGCTATAGCCTTGGGGGGTGGGGCTTTCGTAGCTCGTCTCCCGGACTCGGAATGGGGCGAGACTTTGTGAGGTGCCTCAATGTACCAACAATAGGCCGCGGGCACAGCAACACCCAAAAATAAGCTCCCAAAGGTCGGGGCGCCAAAACCCCCCAGCGGAAAAAGGCCAAAAAAAGGGTGGCCTATAGCCTTGGGGGGTGGGGCTGGCGAAGTTCGTCCGCCGGACTTGGAATGGGGCGAGACTTTACGAGGGGTCTCTGTGTCTCAAAAATAGGCAGCAAGCACAGCCGCACCAAAAAATTAACGTCCGAAGTTTGGGACGCCAAAACCCCCCAGCGGAAAAAGGCCAAAAAAACGGGTGGGTTATAGCCTTGGGGGGCGGGGCGGGCGAAGTTCGTCCGCTAGACTCAGAATGGACGAGACTTTGTGAGCACCCTCCGTGTGCCAAAAATAGACCGCGGTCACAGCTGCGCCCAAAAATAAGTGCCCGAAGGTCGGCGTCCCAAAAGCCCTTGCGGAAAAACGGCCAAAAACCGAGTGGGCTATAGCCCTGGTGGGGGGGGGGGTGGGCGAAGTTCGTCCGCCGGACTCAGAATGGGGGAAGACTTTGCAAGCACCCTCCGTGTGCCAAAAATAGACCGCGGGCACAGCCGCACCCAAAAATAAGTGCCCGAAGGTCGGCGTCCCAAAAGCCCCCATCGGAAAAAAGGCCAAAAAAATGGGTGGGCCATAGCCTTGGTGGGGGGGGCGTACGAACTTCGTCCGCCAGACTCAGAATGGGGTGAGACTTTACGAGGGACCTCCGTGTGCCCGCGGGGAGTTGTGGGCACTGCCGCGCCCAAAAATAAGTGCCTGAAGGTCAGGGTGCCAAAACCCCCCAGCGGAAAAATGACCAAAAAACGGGTGGGCTATAGCCTTGATGGGAAGGAGGCGGGCGAAGTTCGTCCGCCAGACTCGGAACGGAGCGAGGCTTTACGAGTGTGCTCCGTGTGCTAAAAATAGGCCATGGGCACAGCCGCGCCCGAAGGTCGGCCTCCCAAAATTCTCCGGTGGAAAAATGGCCAAAAAACGTGTAGGCTGTAGCCTTGGTGGAGGGGGGGGGCGAGCGAACTTCGTCCGCCGGACTCGGAATGGGGCGAGACTTTGTGTGCAGCCTCCGTGTGACAAAATATCATCGCGGGCACAGCCGCACCCAAAAATAAGCCCCCGATGGTTGGCATCCCGAAACGCCCCAGCGGAAAAATGGCAAAAAAAATGGTGGGGCACCTTGGTTGACTGGTGGGCGAAGTTTGTCAGCCAGACTTGGAATGGGCCGAGACTTTACGAGCACCCTCCGTGGGTCAAAAATAGGCCACGGGCACAGCCCCGCCCAAAAATAAGCACCCAAAGGTCAGGGCACCAAAACTCCCTAGCGGAAAAAGACCAAAAAAACGGGTGGGTTATAGCCTTGGGGGGTGGGGCCGTCGAAGTTCGTACGCCGGACTCGGAATGGGGCGAGACTTTGCGAGTACCCTCCATGTGCCAAAAAGAGACCGCGGGGACAGCCACGCCCAAAAATAAGCGCCCAAAGGTTGGCGTCCCGAAAGCCCCAGTGGAAAAACGGCCAAAAACCAGGTGGGCTATAGCCTTGGTGGGGGGCGGACAAAGTTCATCTGTCGGACTCAGAATGGGGCGAGACATTGCAAGTGCCCTCTATGTACCAAAAATTAACTACGGGCACGGCCGCACCCAAAAATAAGTGCCCTAAGGTCGGCGTCCCAAAAGCCCCCAGCGGAAAAAAGGCCAAAAAACGGGTGGGCTATAGCCTTGATGGGGGGCAGGCGAACTTCGTCCGCCGGACTCAGAATGGGGCGGGGCTTTGCGAGTGCGCTCTGTATGCCAAAAATAGGCCGCGGGCACAGCCGTACCCGAAGGTCGGCGTCCCAAAACACCCCAGTGAAAAATGGCCAAAAAACGGGTGGGCTGTAGCCATGGTGGGGGGGCGGGCGAACTTCGTCCGCGGGACTCGGAACGGGGTGAGACTTTGCGTGCGGCCTCCGTGTGACAAAATATCATCCTGGGTGCAGCCGTGCCCAAAAATAAGCCCCCGATGATCGGCGTCCCAAAACCCCCCAGCGGAAAAATGGCCAAAAAACGGTTGGGCTATAACCTTGGTGGGGTGGGTGGGCGAAGTTTGTCAGCCGGGCTCGGAATGGGCCGAGACTTTGGGAGTGCCCTCCATGTGTCAAAAATAGGCCACGGGCACAGCCGCGCCCAAAAATAAGTGCCTGAATGTCGGCGTCCCAAAACCCCCTAGCATAAAAATGGCCAAAAATCGGGTGGGCAATAGCCTTGGTGGGGTGGCAGGCGAACTTCGTCCGCCGGACTCAGAATGGGGCAACACTTTGCGAGACCCCTCCGTGTGCCAAAAATAGGCCACGGGCACAGCCGCGCCCAAAAATAAGCACCCGAAGGTCAGGGCGCCAAAACCCCCCAGCGGAAAAAGGCCAAAAAAACGGGTGGCCTATAGCCTTGCAGGGTGGGGCAGGCGAAGTTCGTCCGCCGGACTCGGAATGGGGTGAGACTTCGTGCGGGGCCTCTGTGTGCCAAAAATAAACCGTGGGCACAGCTACACCCAAAATTAAGCGCCCGAAGGTCGGGGCGCCAAAGTCCCCCAGCGGAAAAAGGCCAAAAAAACGGGTGGCCTATAGCCTTCGAGGGTGGGGCTGGCGAAGTTCGTCTGCCGGATTCGGAATGGGGCAAGACTTTAAGAGGGGCCTCCTTGTGCCAAACATAGGCCACGAGCACAGCCACGCCTAAAAATAAGTGCCCAAAGGTCGGGGCGCCAAAACACCCCAGTGGAAAAAGGCCAAAAAAAGGGGTGGCCTATAGCCTTGGGGGGTGAGGCGGGCAAAGTTCGCCCGCCAGACTCGGAATGGGTGAGACATTGTGAGCGCCCTCTATGTGAAAAAAATACACCACAGGCACAGCCGCACTCAAAAATAAGCGTCCGAAGGTCAGCTTCCCAAAACCCCCCATTGGAAAAAGGCCAAAATAACGGGTGGCCTATAGCCTTGACGGGTGGGTCTGGCGAAGTTCATCCGCCGGACTTGTAATGGGGTGAGACTTTAAGAGGGGCCTCTGTGTGCCAAAAAATGGCCGCGGGCACAGCCGTGCTCGAAGGTCGGGGTGCCAAAACCCCCCAACGGAAAAAGGCCAAAAAAAGGGGTGGCCTATAGCCTTGGTGGGCGGGGGGAAGTTCATCCGCCGGACTCGAACTGGAGCGAGACTTTGCGACTGCATTCCGTGTGCCAAAAATAGGCCGTGGGCACAGCCGTGCCCGAAGGTCGGCATCACAAAACCCCCCAGTGGAAAAATGGCCAAAAAAAGGGTGCGCTATAGCCTTCGTGGGGGTGGGGGGCCAAGTTCGTCCGCCGGGCTCAGAATGGGGCGAGACTTTGCGAGGGGCCTCCTTGTGCCAAACATAGGCCACGAGCACAGCCGCGCCCAAAAATAAGTGCCCAAAGGTCGGGGCGCCAAAACACCCCAGCGGAAAAAGGCCAAAAAAAGGGGTGGCCTATAGCCTTGGGGGGTGAGGCTGGCAAAGTTCGCCCGCCGGACTCGGAATGGGGTGAGACATTGTGAGTGCCCTCCGTGTGCCAAAAATACACCACAGGCACAGCCGCACCCAAAAATAAGCATCCGAAGGTCGGCTTCCCAAAACCCCCCATTGGTAAAATGGCCAAAAAACAGGTGGGCTATAGCCTTAGAGGTTGAGCGGGCGAAGTTCGTCCGCCGGATTCGGAATGGGGCAAGACTTTGTGAGGGGCTTCCATGTGACAAAAATAGGCCGCGAGCACAGCCGTACCCAAAAATCAGTGCCCGAAGGTCGGGACACTAAAACCCCCCAGCGGAATAAGGCCAAAAAAAAAGCGTGGCCTATAGCCCTGGGGGGTGGGGGGTGGCGACGTTCGTCCGCCGGACTCGGAATGGACCGAGACTTTGCAATGGGCATCCGTGTGTCAAAAATAGGGTGAGGGTACAGCCGCACCCAAAAATAAGGGTCCGAAGGTAGGGGCGCCAAAACCCCCAACGGAAAAAGGCCAAAAAAATGGGTGGCCTATAGACATGGAGGGTGGGGCGGGCGAAGTTCGTACGCCGGACTCGGAATGGGTCGAGACTTTGCGAGGGGCCTCCGTAGGCCAAAAACAGGCCGCGGGCAAAGCCGCGCCCAAAAATAAGTGCCCGAAGGTCGGGGCGCCATAACCCTCTGTGAAAAAAGGCCGAAAAAAGGCCAAAAAAATGGTGGACTATAGCCTTGGGGGCTGGGGCAAGCGAAGTTCGTCTGTTGGACTCGGAATGGGGCGAGACTTTGCGAGCGCCCTCTGTGTGCCAAAAATAGGCCGCGGGCAAAGCCGCGCCCAAAAATAAGTGCCCGAAGGTCGGCGTCCCAAAACCCCCTTGCGGAAAAATGGCCAAAAAACGAGTGGGCTATAGCCCTCGTGGGGGGGGCGGGCGTAGAGCTGGCAAAATTTGACACGACTTGATTACCCGACACGAACACGACATAAATAAATGCGTATGGATCATCAAATTTAACACGATTATTAAATGGGTCGGGTCCAAGTCAACACGATATTTTTTCATGTCGGGTTAGAGTTAAAATTCTTGACCCATTTACCCGATCAATGACCCCTATTATATTTTTTATTTCAAAATAATTTACATATTCTTATCAATAAAACTCAAATATTAGAGATGATTTTCTTTTTTTTATTCTTTAAAAGGGTGAATATAAATACAGTGTTTAATTTATAAATTGTTAAATGCATTTAAAGCCTCAATAGTGTAAATGTGTAATATATAGGTAGATATGTATATTTTATAATATCAATAAATTATGTATGTATATATGATAGTGTGTAAATATTTTATGTAACTTTTGTTCAATATACAGATATTAAACGGGTTATTGGGTAACCCGATTATTTTTCCGTGTCGGGTTTGGATCTCAATATTTTGACATGATTATTAAATGGGCCGGGTTTGTGTCGACCTAAATTTGACACGACATGAAGTTGACACGACACGATGGCCCGTTTTGCCAGCTCTAGGCGGGTGAACTTCGTCCGCAGGACTCAGAAAGGGGCGAACTTTGCAAGCACCCTCCGCGTGCCAAAAATATACCGCGGCACAGCCGCACCCAAAAATAAACGCCCCAAGGTCGGCGTCCCAAAAGGCCCTAGCAGAAAAAAGGCCAAAAAACGGGTGGGCTATAGCCTTGGTGGGGGGGGGGGGGCGGGCACAACCGCGCCCAAAAATAAGTGCCCAAAGGTCGGCGTCCAAAAACCCCCCACGGGTAAATGGCCAAAAAATGTGTGGACTATAGCCTTGGTGGGGGCGGGCGAAGTTCTTCCGCTAGAGTCGGAATGGGGCAACACTTTGCGAATGCCCTCCATGTGACAAAAATAGGCCACGGGCACAGCCGCGCCCATAAATAAGTGCCTGAAGGCCGGGGAACCAAACCCCCCCAGCGGAAAAATGGCCAAAAAATGGGTGAGCTATAGCCTTGGTGGGGGGGTGGGCGAAGTTCGTCCGCCGGACTCAGAGTGGGGCAAGACTTTGCGAGCGCCCTCCGTGTGCCAAAAATAGGCCGGGGCACATCCTCGCCCAAAAATAAGCACCCCAAGGTCAGCATCCCAAAACCCCCCAGCGGAAAAATGGCCAAAAAACGGGTGGACTATAGCCTTGGCGCAGGGGCGGGCGAACTTCATCCGCTGGACTCAGAATGGGGTGAGACTTTGCGAGCACCCTCCATGTGCCAAAAATAGACCGCAGGCACAGCTACGTCCAAAAATAAATGCCCTAAGGTCGGCGTCCCAAAAGCCCCCAGTGGAAAAAAATGCCAAAAAACGAGTGGGCTATAGCCTTGGTGGGGGGGCGAGCACAGCCGCGCCCAAAAATAAGTGCCCGAAGGTCGGCGTCCCAAAACCCCCTACAAAGAAATGGCCAAACAATGTGTGGACTATAGCCTTGGTGGGGGCAGGCGAAGTTTGTTTGTTGGAGTCGGAATGGGGCGAGACTTTACGAATGCCCTCCGTGTGACAAAAATGGGCCACGGGCGTAGCTGTGCCCATAAATAAGCACCCGAAGGCTGGGGGGCCAAAACCCCCCAGTGAAAAAATGGCCAAAAAAACGAGTAGGCTATAGCCTTGGGGGGAGGGGCATGCGAAGTTCGTCCGCGGACTCGGAATGCGGGGAGACATTGCGAGCGCCCTCCGTGTGCCAAAAATAGGCCGCGGACACAGCCGCACCCAAAGGTCGGCAACCCAAGACCCCCCAGCGGAAAAATGGCCAAAAAATAGGTGGGCTATAGCCTTGGTGGAGGGGGCGAAATTCATCCGCCGGACTCGGAATGGGGCGAGACTTTGCGAGGGGCCTCCATGAGCCAAAAATAGGCTACGGGTAAAGCCGCACCCAAAAATAAGCGCCTGAAGGTCGGGCCGCCAAAACCCCCCAGTGGAAAAAGGCCAAAAAAAGGGGTGGCCTATAGCCTTGGTGGGTGGGGCTGGCGAATTTCGACCGCCGGACTCGGAATGGGGCAAGACTTTGCGATAGGCATCCCTGTGCCAAAAATAGGCCACGGGCACAGCCGCACCCAAAAATAAGTGCCTAAAGGTCAATGCGCCAAAACCTCCCGACGGAAAAATGCCAAAAAAACGGGTGGCCTATAGCCTTGGGGGGTGGGGCGGGCGAAGTTCGTCTGCCGGACTCGGAATTGGGTGAGACTTTGTGAGTGTCCTCCGTGTGCAAAAAATAGGCCACAGGCACAGCCGCGCCCAAAAATAAGCACCCGAAGGTCTGCATCCCAAAACCCCCCAGCGGAAAAAGGCCAAACAAACGGGTGGGCTATAACCTTGGTGGGGGGGTGAAGTTCGTCCGCTGGACTCGGAATGTGGCGAGACTTTGAGAGGGGCCTCCGTGTGCCAAAAATAGGTAACGGGTTCCGAATGTCAGGGCACCAAAACCCCCCTGCGGAAAAAGGCCAAAAAAAGGGTGGGCTATAGCCTTGGGGGGTGGGGCAGGCGAAGTTCGTCCGCCGAACTCGGAATGGGGTGAGACTTAGTGAGCGCCCTCCATGTGCCAAAAATAGGCCGCGGGCACAGCCACGTAAAAAAGTAATTGCCCGAGGGTCGGCATCCCAAAACTCCCCAGCGTAAAAATGGCCAAAAAACGGGTGGGCTATAGCCTTAGTGGGGGGCGGGCAAACTTTGTCTGCTGGACTCGGAATGAGGCGAGACTTTGCGAGCACCCTCCGTGTGCCAAAAATAGACTGCGGGCACAGCCGTGCCCAAAAATAAATGCCCCAAGGTCAGCATCCCAAAAGCCCCCAGTGGAAAAAATGCCAAAAAACGGGTGGGCTATAGTCTTGGTGGGGGGGCAGGCACAGCCGCGCCCAAAAATAAGTGCCCAAAGGTCGGTGTCCCAAAAAACTCCAGTGGAAAAATGGCCAAAAAACGGGCGCACTATAGCCTTGGTGGGGGGGGGGGGGGGGGGGGGGGGGGGCGGGCGAACTTCGTCCGCCGGACTTGGAATGGGGTGAGACTTAGCGAGAGCCCTCCATATGCTAAAAATAGGCCGCGGGCACAGCCGCACCCAAAAGCAGGCACCCGAAGGTTGGCGTCCCAAAAGCCCCCAGTGCAAAGGCCAAAAAACAGGTGGGCTATAGCCTTGTGGGGGGGGGCGGACGAACTTCGTCTGCCGGACTGGAAATGGGGCGAGACTTTGCGAGGGGGCCTCCGTGTTCCCACAGGGAGTCGTGGGCACTGCCGCGCCCAATAATAAGCCCCCAATGGTCGGGGTGCCAAATCCCCCCTGTGGAAAAATGGCCAAAAAGCGGGTGGGCTATAGCCTTGGTGGGGGGGCGGGCGAAGTTCATCCGCCGGACTCGGAATGGAGCGAGACTTCGTGAGTGAGCTCTGTGTACCAATAATAGGCCACAGCCACAGCCGCGCCCTAAAATAAGCACCCAAAGATCGGCGTCCCAAAACCCCCCAGTGGAAAAATGGCTAAAAAATGGGTGGGCTATCGTCTTGGTTGGGGGTGGGCGAAGTTTGTCAGTCGGACTCGGAATGGGGTGAGACTTTGCGAGCACCCTCCGTGTGCCAAAAATAGGCCACAGGCACAGTCACACCCAAAAATAAGTGCCCGAAGGTCGGCATCGCAAAACACCCCAGTGGAAAAATGGTCAAAAAACGGGTCGGCTATAGCCTTGGTGTGGGGGTGGGCAAACATCGTCCCCAGACTCGGAATGGGGCGAGACTTTGCGAGCACCCTCCGTGTGCCAAAAATAGACCGCGGACACAGCCGTGCCCAAAAATAAGCACCCGAAGGTCGGCATCCCAAAACCCCCCAGCAGAAAAATGGCCAAAAAACGGGTGGACTATAGCCTTGGTTGGGGCGGGCAAAGTTCGTCCGCTAGAGTCAAAATGGGACGAGACTTTGCGAACGACCTCTATGTGCCAAAAATAGGCTGCAGGCACAGCCGTACCCTTAAATAAGCACCTGAAGGTCGGTGTCCCAAAAGCCCCCAGCGGAAAAATGGCCAAAAAACGAGTGCGCTATAGCCTTGCTGGGGGGGCGAAGTTTGTCCGCCGGACTAGGAATGAGGCGAGACTTTGCGAACGCCCTCCATGTGCCAAAAATAGACCACAGGCACAGCCGCGCCTAAAAATAAGCACCTGAAGGTCGGTGTCACAAAAGTCCCCAGTGGTAAAAACAAGCACCTGAGGGGGGGCGGGTGAACTTCGTCCGCCGGGCTCGGAATGGGACGAGACTTTTTGAGGGGCCTCCATGTGCCAAAAATAGGCCGAGGGCACAGCCGCTCCCAAAAATAAGTGCCCAAAGGTCGGGGCGCCAAAACCCCCTGGCGGAAAAAGGCCAAAAATACGGGTGGGCTATAGCCTTGGGGGGTGGGGTTGGCGAAGTTCGTCCGCCGCACTTGGAAGGGGGCGAGGCTTTGCGAAGCCCGTTGTGTGCCAAAAATAGGCCGCGGGCACAGCCATACCCAAAAATATGCTCCCGAAGGTCTGGGCATCAAAACCCCCAAGCGGAAAAAGGAAAAAACGGGTAGGCTATAGCCTTGGGGGGCAGGGCTGGCGAATTTTGTCCGCCGGACTCAGAATGGGGTGAGACTTTGCGAGGCCCCTCCGTCTGCCAAATATAGGCCACGGCCACAGCCGCACCCGAGGTGCCCAAACACCCCACCAGAAAAAGGGTAAAAAAAGGGGTGGGCTATAGCCATGGGGAGTGGGGCTGCCGAAGTTAGTCCGCCGGACTCAAAATGGGATAGACACTGCGATGCCCCTCTGTGTGCCAGAAATAGGCTGCGGGTGCAGCCACACCCAAAAATAAGCGACCGAAGGTCGGGGCACCAAAACCCCCTTGCGGAAAAAGGAAAAAAAAAAGGTGGGCTATAGCCTTGGGGGGTGGAGCTGGCAAAGTTTGTCCACCAGACTCAGAATGGGCCAAGACATTCCGAGCCCCTCCATGTGTCAAAAATAAGCCGCGGGCAAAGCCTTGTCCAAAAATAAGCGTCCGAAGGTTGGGGCGCCAAAGCCCCCCAGGGGAATGGGTTGAGACTTTGTGAGGCCCCTCCGTGTGCCAAAAATAGGCCGCCGGCTCAGAGCGCGGCGCCAAACCCCCCAGGAGAAAAAGGCAAGGAAACCTTGGGGGGTGGGGCTTCCATAGTTCGTCTGCCAGACTTGGAATGGGGCGAGACTTTGTGAGGCCCCTCCGTGTCCCAAAAATAAGCCGCCGGCACAGCCACACCCAAAGGGCGGGGTGCCAAAACTCCCAAGTGGAAAAGGCCAAGAAAACGGGTAGGCTATAGCCTTGGGGGGTGGGGCTGCCAAAGTTCGTCCGCCGGATTCAGAATGGGGTGAGACTTTACGGGGCCCCTCCGTGTATCAAAAATAGGTCGCGGGCACAGCTGCACCCAAAAACAAGTACCCGAAGGTTGGAGCGCCAAAACCTCCAGCGGAAAAAGGCCAAGAAAATGGGTGGGCTATAGCCTTGGGAGGTGGGGCTGCCGAAGTTCATCCGCCGGACTCGGAATGGGGCGACACTTTGCGAGGCCCCTTCATGTGCCAAAAATAGGCCACGGGCACAGCCATGCCCCAATACGAGCGCTCGAAGGTCAGGGCGCCAACAACCCCCAGCGGAAAAGGGCCCAAAAAATGGGTGGGCTATAGCCTTGAGGGGTGGGGCTGGCGAAGTTCGTCCGCTGGATTCGGAATAGCGAGCCCCTCCATGTGCCAAAAATAGGCCGTGGAAACAGCCGTGCCCCAAAACGAGCTCCCGAAGGTCGGGGCGCCAACATCCCCCAGCGAAAAAAGGCCAAGAAAACGTGTGGGCTATAGCCTTGGGGGGGTGGGGCTGGCAAAGTTCGTCCGCTGGACTCAGAATGGGGCGAGACTTTGTAAGGCTCCTCCGTGGCCAAAAATAGGCAGCGGGCGCAGCCACGCCCAAAAACAAGCGCCCGAAGGTTAGGGCATTATTTATTGAAAGTGATCTTATCACTTCAATAAATTATTTAATCAAATAAATAAATAGCTAAATTAATTAATTTTCAGAATTAATTAATTAACCCCATTTTGATCAAATCAAATAGTTAAATGTGGGCTTCTCTTGTAACATGTTCTAATACTTTCACTTAATCCATATTGGATCCAATAAAAGCCCATAATTCTAAACCCAAATTTGGTCTAGAATTCCATAATCATATATGAACCCAAACATGTCCAAAATGGTCATTTTACGTGCTCGACATTCCATAATGTTTAATTGAGGATTTATGAAATTTATTTTGTTCCTTAAAGTATTTATGGAACATCTAAATTTCTATCTTAAATCATATTTAAGATATATTTATATTTATATTCATTCTCAATGAATTATAATATTAATATTGATTTTCCTAAAAATAGGAAATTTAACTTCTCATTTTCTAGTAACTTCTTTTTCATTTCTATATTGTGTGTGACCTTTTAGGTTCTTAATTATAAGGTAGTAGAACTATTTTAATGATAACTCTTTATTCATTAAATGATGCTAAACTCTTTAGTCATCAATAGAACCTTTCTAATGACCTTAAGATGCATTGGTAATATGCTTTACCAATATTGATCTTAAGGTTTCTATAAGTCATGAGTGACACCTAGCAGTATATCACAACTATCCACATAACAAGAATTGTTCGATCTATAGAACATATTCCATTGTATCTCTATGTCTTGGTCTCTTCATCATCCATGTCCAGAGAAAAGCACGGCCTATGGTTTATTATGTTAAGCAGTTGTGCTTTATCTCAAAATAAATATAAATGAACTTAGCATGAAAATATAATTTGAACTCCTTCAAATATATTTCACCTTGGCCGAGGATTTCTCATGCTAATTCATATTATCTCATAAGGACATCATTTTCGTATATTACAAAGTGATGAATTCCATGTTGGCCATACACTTGTCTTCATACATAGTCAACCATGACAGCTATTGCTAGATCTCTTCCGTGATTAGGAATCAATCTTTATGCCTCAGGCCTAAAGACCATTACTAAACATAGTATCTAATACAATGTATAATAAGCCATTAACACTCAAAACCATATGGCTTACTATATTTGGTCAAGTTCAGTAAACTCGTTCTTTTAACAAGTACCTATGTGTTTGACTTGACATCTCATGTCAATGATATGAAACTCACCATCCATTTTAGTATCACATACCATAAGGAGTCATAACACATACTAGTGTTTATAGGAATTTATAATGTCCAATCATAAATCCACCACTAGGAACTATTTTATAAGTATACTACAAAGGATGCACGTTTCATATTCTCGACATACTCGAGAATGTGTTCCTTAACTATTTTACTTCTTGGACTATATTCATTAAATTAATATATGAACATTGATCACTTTGCATTTTATAAATATCAAAATGCTATTCAAATATAATCATTCCCTAAACAATCAAATCACCATTCGATTGGCCTTTAGGGCATATTACTAACAGCCCAAACCCCCCACCGGAAAAAGGGCAAAAAAAAGGGTGGGCTATAGCCTTGGGGAGTGGGGCTGCCGAAGTTCGTCCGCCGGACTCGGAATGGGGCAAGACTTTGCGATGCCTCTCCGTGTGCCAAAAATAGGTTGTGGGTGCAGTTGTACCCAAAAATAAGCGTACGAAGGTCGGGGCGCCAAAACCCCCTGCGGAAAAAGGAAAAAAAAGGGTGGGCTATAGCCTTGGGGGGTGGGGCTGGCCAAGTTCATCCCCCGGACTCGGAATGGGGCGAGACTTAGCAAGGCCCCTCTGTTTACCAAAAATAGGACACGGGCACAGCGACGCCCAAAATATAACGTCCAATGGCCGGGGCGTCAAAACCCCCCAGCGGAAAAAGGCCAAAAAAAGGGTGGGCCATAACCTTGGGAAGTGGGGCCGGCGAAGTTCCTCCGTAGGACTCGGAAAGAGGCGAGACTTTGTGAGGCCCCTCCGTGAGCCAAAAATAGGCTACAAGCATAGCCGTGCTAGAAGGTCAAGGCGCCATAGCCCTCAGCAGAAAAAGGCCAAAAAAACGAGTGGGCTATAGTCTTGGGGGGTGGGGCTGCCGAAGTTCGTCTGCCGGACTCAAATTGGGGTGAGACTTTGTGAGGCCCCTCCGTGTACGAATAATAGGCCATGGGCACAGCCGCACCCAAAAACAAGCGCCCCAAGGTCGGGGCACCAAAATCCCCCCCGGAAAAAGGCCAAGAGAACGGGTGGGCTATAACCTTGGGGGATGGGGCTGCAGAAATTCTTCTGCCGGACTCAGAATGGGCCAAGACTTTCTGAGGCCGTTCAGTGTGCCAAAAATAGGCCACGGGCACAGTTGCTCCCAAAAATAAGCGCCCGAAGGTCAGGGCTCCAAAACCCCCCAGCGGAAAAAGGCCAAGAAAACGGGTGGCCGATAGCCTTGGGGGGTGGGGCTGCCGAAGTTTGTCCGCCGGATTCAGAATGGGACGAGACTTTACGAGGCCCCTCCGTGTACCAAAAATAGGCCGCAGGCACAACTGCACCAAAAAACAAGCACCCAAAGGTTGGGGCGCCGAAACCCTCCAGCGGAAAAAAGCCAAGAAAATGGGTGGGCTATAGCCTTGGGGGGTGGGTTGCCGAAGTTCATCCGCCGGACTCGGAATGGGGCGAGACTCTATGAGGCCCCTCTGGGTTCCAAAAATAGAGCGCGGGCACAACCGTGCCCAAAAACAACCGCCCGAAGGTCGGGTGCCGAAACCCCCCGGCGGAAAAAAGCCAAGAATACAGGTGGGCTATAGCCTCAGGGGGTGGGTTGCCGAAGTTCGTCCGCCGGACTCAGAATGGGGTGAGACTTTGTGAGGCACCTCCGTACGCCAAAAATAGGCCGCAGGCACAGCCGCGCCCAAAAACAAGCGCCCGAAGGTTGGGGCGCCGAACCCCCCAGTGGAAAAAGGCCAAGAAAATGGGTGGGCTATAGCCTTGGGGGGTGGGGCTGCTGAAGTTCATCCGCCGGACTCGAAATTGGGCGAAACTTTGCGAGCCCCCCCTGCCCTAAAATTAGGCCACACGCAAGCCGCGTCCAAAAATAAGTGCCCGAAGGTCGGGGCATCAAAACCCCCCGGCAGAAAAAGGCCAAGAAAACGGATGGGTTATAGCCTTGGCGGGTGGGGCTTCCATAGTTCGTCCGCCTGACTCGGAAGGGGGTGAGACTTTGTAAGGCCCCTCTGCGCGCCAAATATAGTCTGCAGGCACAAATGCACCCTAAAATAAGCGCCCGAAGGTCGGGGCATCAAAACCCCCCGGCAGAAAAAGGCCAAGAAAACGGATGGGTTATAGCCTTGGCGGGTGGGGCTTCCATAGTTCGTCCGCCTGACTCGGAAGGGGGTGACACTTTGTAAGGCCCCTCTGCGCGCCAAATATAGTCTGCAGGCACAAATGCACCCTAAAATAAGCGCCCGAAGGTCGGGGCACCAAAACCCCCCAGCTGAAAAAGGCCAAAAACCAGGGTGGGCTATAGCCTTGTGGGGTGGGGCAGGCGAAGTTCGTCCGCCGGACTCAGAATGAGGTGAGACTCTGCGAGGCCCCTCCATGAGCTAAAAATAGGCCGTGGACGCAGCCACGCCCAAAAACAAGTGCCCGAAGGTCGGGGTGCCAAAACCCCCAGTGGAAAAAAGCCAAGAAAACGGGTGGGCTTTAGCCTAGGGGGGTGGGTTGCCGAAGTTCGTCCGCCAGACGCAGAATGGGGCAAGACGTTGTAAGGCCCCTCCGTGTGGTAAAAATAGGCCGCGGGCATAGCTGCGCCCCAGAACGAGAGCCCGAAGGTCGGGGCGCCACCACCCCCCAGCGGAAAAGACCAAGAAAATGGGTGAGCTATCGCCTTGGGGGTGGGGCTGCCGAAGTTCATCCGCGGGACTCGGAATGGGGCGAGACTTTGTGAGGCCCCTCCGTATCCCAAAAATAGGGTGCAAGCACAGCCGTACCCAAAAACAAGTGCCCGAAGGTTAGGGCACCAAAAACCCCCAGCGGAAAAAAGCCAAGAAAACGGGTGGGCTATAGCCTTGGGGGGTGGGTTCCCGAAGTTCGTCCACCGGACTCGGAATGGGGCGAGACTTTGTGAGGCCACTCCGTGTCCCAAAAATAGGCCGCGGGCATAGCCGCGCCCAAAAACAGGAGCCCGAAGGTCGGGGCACCAAAACCCCCGACGGAATAAGGCCAAGTAAATGGGTGGGCTATAGCCTTGCGGGGTGGGGCTTCCATAGTTCTTCCGCCGGACTCGGAAAAAGGCGAGTCTTTGCAAGGCCCCTCCATGTGCCAACAATAGGCCGCGAGCACAGCCGCGCCCAAAAATAAGCACCCGAAGGTCGGGGCATCAAAACCCCCCAGCCGAAAAAGGCCAAAAACCCGGGTGGGCTATATCCTTGGGGGGTGGGGCTGGCGAAGTTCGTCAGCCGGACTCAAAATGGAGTGAGACTTTGTGAGGCCCCTCCTTGTACCAGAAATAGGCCATAGGCACAGCCGCACCCAAAAAATAAGCGCCCGATGGCCGGGGCGCCAAAACCCCACAGCGGAAAAAGGCCAAAAAAAGGGTGGGCCATAGCCTTGGGATGTGGGGACGGCGAAGTTCCTCCGCCGGCCTCAGAATGAGGTGAGACTTTGCAAGGCCCCTCTGTGCGCTAAAAATAGGCCATGGGCACAGCTGCGATCAAAGGTCGGGGCGCCATAAAAAAAGGGGTGGGCTATAGCCTCGGGGGGTGGGGCTACCGAAGTTAGTCCGCTAGACTCGGAATGGGGCGAGACATTGCGAGGCCCCTCCGTGTTCCAAAAATAGGGCACGGGCACAGCCGTGCCCAAAAGCAAGCGCCCAAAGGTCGGGATGCCAAAACCCCCCAGTGGAAAAAAGCGAAGAAAACGGGTGGGCTTTTGCCTTGGGGGTGGGTTGCCGAAGGTCGTCCGCTGGACTCAGAATGCGGTTAGACTTTGTGAGGCCCCTCCATGTAGCAAAAATAATCCGAGGGCACAGCCGCACCCAAAAACAAGCCCCTGAAGGTCAGGCCACTAAAATCCCCCAGCAGAAAAAGCCAAAGAGAACGGGTGGGCTATGGCCTTGGGGGGTGGGGCTGTCGAAGTTCGTCCACAGGACTAAGAATGGGGTGAGTCTTTGCGAGGCCCCTCTCTGTGCCGACAATAGGCCACGGGCATAGCCGAGCCTGATGGTCGGCGTCCCAAAACCCCCCAGCGGAAAAAAGGCCAAAAAATGTGTGGGCAATAGCCTTGGTGGGGGCGGGCAAAGTTCGTCCGCTGGAGTCAGAAGGGGGCGAGACTTTGTGAACGCCTTTCGTGTGCCAAAAATAGGCCACATGCACAGCCGCGCCCATAAATAGGCACCCGAAGGTTGGCGACCCAAGAGCCCCTAGCGGAAAAATGGCCAAAAAATGGGTGGGCTATAGCCGTGGTGGGGGGGTAGGCGACGTTCGTCTGCCAGACTCGGAATGGGGCAGCACTTTGCGAGCGCCCTCCGCATGCCATAAATAGGCCATGGGCAAAGCCACGGCCAAAAATAAGCTCCCGAAGGTTGGGGCACCAAAACCCCCCAGCGGAAGAAGGTCAAAAAAATGGGTGGCCTATAGCCTTGGGGGATGGGGCTGGCGAAGTTCATTCGCCAGACTCGGAATGGGGCGAGACTTTGCAAGGGGCCTCTGTGCGCCAACAATAGGTCACGGGCATAGCCATACCCAAAAATAAGCTCCCGAAGGTCGGGGCGCCAATACCCCCAGCGGAAAAAGGCCAAAAAAACGGGTGGGTTATAGCCTAGGGGGTGGGGCGGGCGAAGCTTGTCCGTTGGACTCGGAATAGGGCGAGACTTTGCGAGCACCCTCCGTGTACCAAAAATAGACCATGGTCACAGCCGCGGCCAAAAATAAGTGCCCGAAGGTGGGCGTCCCAAAAGCCCCTGTGGAAAAACGGCTAAAAACCGGGTGGGCTATAGCCTTGATAGGGGGGCCGAAGTTCGTCCGCCGCACTCAGATCGGGCGAGACATTGTAAGTGCCCTCCATGTGCCAAAAATAGACTGCGGCCACAGCCGCACCCAAAAATAAGTGCCCGAAGGTCGGTGTCACAAAAGCCCCTAGCTGAAAAAAGGCCAAAAAACGGGTGGGCTATAGCCTTGGTGGGGGGAGGCTGGCCAACTTCATCCACCGGACTCAGAATGGGGCAAGACTTTGCTAGCGCCCTCCGTGTGCCAAAAATTAACCACGGGCACAGCCGCGCCCAAAAATAAGTGCCCTAAGTCGGCATCCCAAAAGCCCCCAGCAGAAAAAAGGCCAAAAAATAGGTGGGCTATAGCCTTGATGGGGAGGGCGGGGCTTTGCGAGTGCGCTCCGTATGCCAAAAGTAGGCCGCGGGTACAGCGTGCCCAAAAATAAGCCCCTAATGGGCAGCATCCCAGAACCCCCTAGCGGAAACATGGCAAAAAAACGGTTGGGCTATAGCCTTAGTGGGGTGGGTGGGCGAATTTGTCAACCGGACTCGAAATGGGCCGAGACTTTGGGAGCACCCTCCGTGTGTCAAAAATAGGCCACGGGCACAGCCGTGCCCAAAAATAAGCACCCAAAGGTCGGCCTCCCAAAACCCCCCAGTGGAAAAATGGCCAAAAAACGAGTGGGCTATAGCCTTGGTCGGGGGGCGGGCAAACTTCGTCCGCCGGACTCAGAATGGGCCGAGACTTTGCAAGCGCCCTCCGTGTGACAAAAATAGACCAGGGGCACAGCTGTACCCAAAAATAAGAACCCGAAGGTCGGCGTCCCAAAAGCCCCCAGCGGAAAAAAGGCCAAAAAGCGGGTCAGCTATAGCCTTGGTGGGGCGGACTGGCGAACTTTGTCTGCCCCACTCGGAATAGGGTGAGAATTTGCGTGTGGCCTCCATGTGACAAAATATTGTCTCGGGCACAGCCACCCCCAAAAATAAGCACCCGAAGGTCAGTGTCCCAAAAACCCCCAGCGGAAAAATGGCCAAAAGATGTGTGGGCTACAGCCTTGGTGGGAGCAGGCGAAGTTTGTCTGCTGGAGTCGGCATGGGGCGAGATTTTGTGAACGCTCTCCGTGTACCAAAAATAGGCCACGGGCACAGCCACACCCATAAATAAGCACCAGAAGCTCAGCGTGTCAAAAGCCCCTAGTGGAAAAATGGCCAAAAACCGGGTGGGCTATAGGCTTGGTGGGAGGTGGGCGAAGTTCGTCCGCCGGACTCAGAATGGGGCGAGACTTTGCGAGCGGTCTCCATGTGCCAAAAATAGGCCATGGACACAGCCACACCAAAAAATAAGCGCCCGTAGTTCGGGTGCCAGAACCCCCCAGCGGAAAATGCCCAAAAAAACGGGTGGCCTATAGCCTTGGGGGATGGGGCTGGTGAAGTTCATCCGCCGGACTTGGATTGTGGCGGGACTTTGTGAGGGGCCTCCGTGTGCCAAAACTAGGCCGCATACACAGCTGTGTCCAAAAATAAGTGCCCAAAGATCGGGGCGCCAAAACCCCCCCGCGGAAAACGGCCAAAAAAATGGGTGGACTATAGCCTTGGGGGGTGGGGCGGGCGGAGTTCATCCGCCGGACTCGGAATGGGGCGAGACTTTGTGAGCAACCTCCGTGTGCCAAAAATAGGCTACGGCCACAGCCGTACCCAAAAATAAGCACCCGAAGGTCGGCGTCCCAAAACCCCCCGGCGGAAAAATGGCCAAAAAACGGGTGGGCTATAGCCTTGGTCAGGGGGCGGCAAACATCGTCCGCCGGACTCAGAATGGGGCAAGACTTTGCAAGCGCCCTCCGTGTGCCAAAAATAGACCACGGGCACAGCCGTACCCAAAAATAAGAGCCCGAAGGTCGACGTCCCGAAAGCCCCCAGAGGAAAAAAGGCCAAAAAGCGGGTCGGCTATAGCCTTGGTGGGGCGGGCTGGCGAACTTCCTCTGCCCGACTCGGAATAGGGCGAGAATTCGTGTGCGGCCTCCGTGTGACAAAATATTGTCCCGGGCACAGCCACGCCCAAAAATAAGCACCCGAAGGTCAATGTCCCAAAAACCCCCAGCGGAAAAATGGCCAAAAAATGTGTGGGCTATAGCCTTGGTGGGGGCGGGGGAAGCTTGTCTGTTGGAGTCAGCATGGGGCGAGAATTTGTGAACGCTCTCCATGTACCAAAAATAGGCCACAGGCACAGCCGCACCCATAAATAATCACCCAAAGCTCAGCGTCCCAAAAGCCCCCAGCGGAAAAATGGCCAAAAACCGGGTGGGCTATAGGCTTGGTGGGGGTGGGCGAAGTTCATCCGCCGGAATCGGAATGGGGCGAGCCTTTGCGAGGGGTCTCCATGTGCCAAAAATAGGCCACGGACACAGCTGCACCCAAAAGTAAGCGCCCAAAGTTCGGGCGCCAGAACCCCCCAGCGGAAAATGGCCAAAAAAACGGGTGGGCTATAGTCTTTGGGGGTGGGGCGGGCGATGTTCATCCGCTGGACTCGGAATGGGGCAAGACTTTACGAGGAGCCTCCGTGTGGCAAAAGTAGGCCACGGGCACAGCCGCTCCCAAAATTAAGCACCCAAAGGTCAGGGCACAAAAACCTCCCACTGGAAAAAGGCCAAAAAAACGGGTGGCCTATAGCGTTGGGGGGCGGCGCTGGCGAAGTTCGTCCGCTGGACTCGGAATGGGGCAAGACTTAGTGAGGGGCCTCCGTGTGACAACAATAGGCTACGGGCATAGCCGTACCCAAAAATAAGCGCCTGAAGGTCGGGGCACCAAAACCCCCCAGCGGAAAAAGGCCAAAAAAAAGGTGGCCTATAGCCTTGGGGGGTACGGCTAGCGAAGTTCGTCCGCCGGACTCGGAATGGGCCGAGACTTTGCGATGGGCATCCCTGTGCCAAAAATAGGCCGCGGGCACAGCCGTACCCAAACATAAGCGCCCAAAGGTTGGAGCGCTAAAACCCCCCAATGGAAAAAGGCTAAAAAAATGGGTGGCCTATAGCCTTGGAGGGTGGGGCGGGCGAAGTTCGTCCGCCGGACTCGGAATGGGGCGAGACTTTGCGAACGCCCTCCGTTGCCAAAAATAGGCCGCGAGCACAGCCGCGCCCAGAAATAAGCTCCCGATGGTCGGCGTCCCAAAACCCCCCTGCGGAAAAATGGCCAAAAAACGGGTGGGCTATAGCCTTGGTGGGGGGGCGGGCGTAGAGCTGGCAAAATTTGACACGACCCGATTACCCAACACGAACACGACATAAATAAATAGGTATGGATCATCAAATTTAACACGATTATTAAATGGGTCGGGTCCAGATCAACACGATATTTTTCCATGTCGGGTTAGGGTTAAAATTATTGACACACTTACCCGATCAATGACCCGATTATATTTTTTATTTTAAAATAATTTACATATTCTTATCAATAAAACTCAATTATTAGAGATGATTTTCTTTTTTTTATTCTTTAAAAGGGTGAATATAAATACAGTTTTTTATTTATAAATTTTGAAATACATTTAAATCCTCAATAGTGTAAATGTGTAAAAATTGATAGACATGTATATTTTATAATATTGATATATAATATTATACATATATATATGTAAATATAATTAAAACCTCAATAGTGTAAATGTGTAATATATAGGTAGATATGTATATTTTATAATATAGATAAATTATGTACGTATATATGTATGTACATACTTATGTATGATAGTGTGTAAATTTTGATGTAACTTTTGTTCAATATACAGATATTAAACGGATTATTGGGTAACCCGATTATTTTTCCTTGTCGGCTTTGGGTCTCAATATTTTGACATGATTATTAAATGGGCCAGGTTTGGGTTGACCTAAATTTGACACGATACAAAGCTGACACGACACGATGACCTATTTTGCCAACTCTAGGCGGGCAAACTTCGTCCGCCGGACTCGGAATGGGGCGAGATTTTGCGAGCACCCTCTATGTGCCAAAAATAGACCGTGGGCACAGCCGCTCCCAAAAATAAACGCCCCAAGGTCGACATCCCAACAGCCCCGAGCGGAAAAAAGGCCAAAAAACGGGTGGGATATAGCCTTGGTGGGGGGGGCACAGCCGCGCCCAAAAATAAGTGCCCGAAGGTCGGCATCGAAAAACCCCCTGCGGAAAAATAGCCAAAAAATGTGTGGACTATAGCCTTGGTGGGGGCGGGCGAAGTTCTTCCGCTGGAGTTGGAATGGGGCGAGACTTTGCGAATGCCCTCCGTGTTCAAAAAATAGGCCGCGGGCACAGCCGCGTCCCAAAATAAGCGCCCGAAGGTCTGCGTCCCAAAATCCCCCAGCAGAAAAAGGCCAAAAAACGGGTGGGGTATCGCCTTGGTGGGGGGGTGGGCGAAGTTCGTCCGCCGGACTTGGAATGGGGCGAGACTTTGCAAGCGCCCACCGTGTGCCAAAAATAGGCCGTGGGCATACCCTCGCCCAAAAATAAGCACCCCAAGGTCAGCGTCCCAAAACCCCCCAGCGGAAAAATGGCCAAAAAACGGGTGGACTATAGCCTTGGTGGGGGGGCGGGCGAACTTCGTCCGCCGGACTCGAAATGGAGTGAGACTTTGCGAGCACCCTCCATGTGCCAAAAATAGACCGCGGGCACAGCTGCGACCAAAATTAAACGCCCCAAGGTCGGCGTCCCAAAAGCCCCCAACGGAAAAAATGCCAAAAAATGGGTGGGCTATAGCCTTGGCGGGGGGTGGCGGCCACAGCCGCGTCCAAAAATAAGTGCCCCAAGGTCAGCGTCCCAAAACCCCCTGCGGAAAAATGACCAAAAAACGTGTGGACTATAGCCTTGGTGGGGACGGGCGAAGTTCGTCCGTTGGAGTCGGAATGGGGCGAGACTTCACGAATGCCCTCCATGTGACAAAAATAGGCCACGGGCGCAGCCGCGCCCATACATAACTGCCCGAAGGCCGGGGCACCAAACCCCCCCAACGACAAAAATGGCCAAAAAAAGGGTAGGCTATAACCTTGGGGAGCGCACGAAGTTCGTCCGCGGGACTCGGAATGGGGCGAGACATTGTGAGCGCCCTCCGTGTGCCAAATATAGGCCACGGGTATAGCCGTGCCCAAAAATAAGCACCCAAAGGTCAGCATCCCAAAACCCCCCCAGCGGAAAAATGGCAAAAAACGGGTGGGCTATAGCCTTGGTGGAGGGGGCGAAGTTCGTCCGCCGGACTCGGAATGGGGCTAGACTTTGCGAGGGCCTCCGTGTGCCAATAATAGGCCGTGGGCACAGCCGCGCCCAAAAATAAGGGCCTGATGGTCGGGGCGCGGAAACCCCCCAGTGGAAAAATGCCACAAAAAGGGGTGGCCTATAGCCTTGGTGGGTGGGGATGGCGATCTTCGTCCGCAGGGCCCTGAATGGGGCGAGACTTTGTGATGGGTATCCGTGTGCCAAAAATAGGTCGTGGGCACAGCCACACCTAAAAATAAGCACCTAAAGGTCGGGGCGCCAAAACCACCTAGCGGAAAAAGGCCAAAAGAACCGGTGGCCTATAGCCTTGAGGGGTGGGGCGGGCGAAGTTTGTCCGCCCGACTTGGAATCGGGTGAGACTATGCAAGCGCCCTCCGTGTGAAAAAATAGGCCACGGGCACAAAAAACGAGTGGGCTAAAGCCCAGGTGGGGGGGCGGGCGCACTTCGTCCGCCGGGCTCAGAATTGGGCGGGACTTTTTGAGGGGCCTCCATGTGCCCGCGAGGAGTCCAGGGCACTGCCATGACCACAAATAAGTGCCCGAAGGTTGGGGTGACAAAATCCCCCAGCAGAGAAATAGCCAAAAAACGGGTGGGCTATAGCCTTGGTGGGAGGGGGCGAAGTTAGTCCGCCGGATGCAGAATGGAGCGACACTTTGCGAGCGCCCTCCGTGTACCAAAAATTGGCCACGGGCACAGCCGTGCCCAAAAATAAACTCCCGAAGGTCGGCATCCCAAAAAACCCCAACGGAAAAAAGGCCAAAAAATGGGTGGCCTATAGCCTTGGGGGGTGGGGCAGGCAAAGTTCGTCCGCCGGACTCAGAATGGGCCAAGACTTTGTGATGGGCATCCATGTGTCAAAAATAGGCCACAAGCACAGCCGCACCCAAAAATAAGTGCCCGAAGGTCGGGGAGCCAAAACCCCCCAACGGAAAAAGGCCAAAAAAATGGGTGGCCTATAGCCTTGGAGGGTAGGGCGGGCGAAGTTCGTCCGCCGGACTCGGAATGGGGCGAGACTTTGTGAGGGGCCTCCGTATGCCAGAAATAGGCCGCGGGCACAGCCGCGCCCAAAAATAAGCCCCCGAAGGTCGGAGCGCCCAATCCCCCCTGCAGAAAAAGGCCAAAAAAAGGTGGATTATAGCCTTGGGGTGTGGGACGGGCGAAGTTTGTCCGCAGACTCGGAATGGGATGAGACTTTGCGAGCGCCCTCCGTGCACCAAAAATAGGCCGCGGGCACAGCCACGCCCAAAAATAAGCGCCCAAAGGTCGGCGTCCCAAAAGCCCCTGCGGAAAAATGGCCAAAAAACGGGTGGGCTATAGCCTTGGTGGGGGGGTGGGCGAACTTCGTCCGCCGGACTCGGAATGGGGCGGGACTCTGCGGGTGCCCTCCATGTGCCAAAATTGACTGCGGGCACACCCGCTCCCAAAAATAAGCGCCCGCAGGTCGGGGCACCGAAACCCCCCGCGGAAAAAGGCCAAAAAAACGGGTGGGCTATAGCTTTGGGGGGTGGGCCGGGCAAAGCTCGTCCGCGGGACTCGGAAAGGGGTTAGACTTTGCAACCACCATCCGTGTGCCAAAAATAGGCCGCGGGCACAGCCACACCCAAAAATAAGCACCCAATGGTTGGCGTCCCAAAACCCCCCAGCGGAAAAATTGACAAAAAATGGGTGAGCTATAGCCTTGCTGGGGGGGCGAGCGAACTTTGTCCGGCAGACTCGGAATGGGTCGAGACTTTGCGAGCATCCTCCGTGTTCCAAAAATAGGCCGCAGGGGCAGCTGTGCCTGAAGGCCGGCGTCCCAAAAACCGCCCAGTGGAAAAATGGCCAAAAAATGTGTGGGCTATAGCCTTAGTGGGGGGGCTGGCGATGTTCGTTCGCGAGATTCAGAATGGGGCGAGACTTTGTGACGGACCTCCATGCGCCAAAAATAAGCCACTGGCAGAGCCGTACTCGATGGTCGGGGTGCCAAAACCCCCAACGGAAAGAGGCCAAAAATAAGGGTAGCCAATAGCCTTGGGGGTGGGGCTGGCGAAGTTCGTCTGCTGGACGCGGAATGGGGCGAGACTTTGCGAGCACCCTCCATGTGCCAAAACTAGACCGCGGGCTCAGCCATGTCCAAAACTAAGTGCCCAAAGGTCGGGGTCCCAAAACCCCCCAGCGGAATAAGGCCAAAAAAAGGGGTGGCGTATAGGCTTGGGGGGTGAGGCTGGCGAAGTTTGTCCACCGGACTTTGAATGAGGCGAGACTTTACGAGGGGCCTCCATGTGCCAAAAATAGGCCGCGAGCATAGCCGCGCCCAAAAATAAGTGCCAGAAGGTCAATGCCCCAAAACCCCCCAACGGAAAAATGGCCAAAAAATGGGTGGGCTATAGCCTTGGTGGGGGGGCAGGAGAACTTCGTCCGCCAAACTCGGAATGGGATGAGACTTTGCGAGCACCCTCCGTGTTCCAAAAATAGGCCATGGGCACCGCTGCGCCTGAAGGTTGGCATCCGAAAAACCACCCAGCAGAAAAATGGCCAAAGAATGTGTGGGCTATAGCCTTGGTGGGGATGGGCGATGTTCGTCCGCTGGAGTCGGAATGGGGCGAGACTTTGTGAACACCCCCCGTGTGGCAAAAATAGACCACGGGCACAGCCGCGCCCATAAATAAGCACCCCAAGGTCGGCGTCCCAAAGGCCCCCAGTGGAAAAATGGCCAAAAAATGGGTGGGCTATAGCCTTGGTGGGGGGGCGCAGGTCATCCGCGGGACTCAGAATGGGGTGAGACTTTGCGAGCACCGTCTGTGTGCCAGAAATAGGCCGCAGGCACAGCCGTGCCCAAAAATAATTGTTCGAAGGTCGGCGTCCCAAAATCCCCCAGTGGAAAAATGGCCAAAAAATGGGTAGGCTATAGCCTTGGTGGGTGGGGCGCACGAAGCTCGTCCGCCGGACTCAGAATGGGGTGAGACTTTGTGAACGCCCTCCGTGTGCCAAAAATAGGCTGCGGGCACTGCCGCGCCCAAAAGTAAGTGCCCGAAGGTCAGCGTCCCAAAACCCCCCCAGTGGAAAAATGGCCAAAAAACGATTAGCCTATAGCCTTGGTGGGGGGGGCGAACTTCATCCGCCGGACTCAGAATGGGGCAAGACTTTGCGTGCAGCCACCGTGTGACAAAATATCACCCTGGGTGCAGCCGCACCCAAAAATAAGCCCCGAAGGTTGGCATCCCAAAACCCCCCAGCGGAAAAATGGCCAAAAAACGGTTGGGCTATAGCCTTGGTGGGGGAGGGGGGTGGGCGAAGTTTGTCAGCCAGACTCGAAATGGGGCAAGACATTGTGAGTGCCGTTCATGTGCCAAAAATAGACCACAGCCACGGCCGCGCCCGAAGGTCGGGGCTCCAAAACTTCCCAGCTGAAAAATGCCAAAAAAACAGGTGGCCTATAGCCTTGGGGGGTGGGGTTGGCAAAGTTCGTCCACCGGACTCAGAATGGGACGAGACTTTGTGAGGGCCTCCGTGTGCCAAAAATAGGCCATGGGCACAGCCACGGCCATAGATAAGCACCCGAAGGTTAGCATCTCAAAAGCCCCCAGTGGAAAAATGGCCAAAAAACGGGTGGGATATAGCCTTGGTGAGGGGGTGGGCGAAGTTCGTCCGCCGGACACGGAATGGGGTGAGGCTTTGCGACCGCCCTCCATGTGCAAAAAATAGTCCATGGACACAGCCACGCCCAAAAATAAGCACCCAAAGGTTGGGGTCCCAAAACCCCCCAGCGGAATAAGGCCAAAAAAACGGGTGGCCTATAGGCTTGGTGGGTGGGGCTAGTGAACTTCGTCCGCCGGACTTTGAATGGGGCAAGACTTTGCGAGGGACCTCCGTGTGCCAAAAATAGGTCACGGGCACAGCCACACCCAAGAAAAAGCGCCCAAAGGTCAGCGTCCCAAAACCCCCCAGCGGAAAAATGGCCAAAAAACGGGTGGGCTATAGCCTTGGTGGGGGGGGGCGGGTGAACTTCGTCCGCCGGACTCAAAATGGGGTGAGCCTTTGTGAGCACCCTCTGTGTTCCAAAAATAGGTCACAGCCACAACTACACCTGAAGGTCGGCGTCCCAAAAACCCCCCAGCGAAAAAATGGCCAAAAAATGTGTGGGTTTTAGCCTTTGTGGGGGGGCTAGCGAAGTTCGTTCGCTGGACTCGGAATGGGGTTAGACTTTGTGACGGGCCTCCATGTGCCAAAAATAAGTCACGGGCTGAGTCGCACCCGATGGTCAGGGTGCCAAAACCCCCCAGCGGAAAGAGGCCAAAAAATACGGGTGGCCTATAGCCTTGGGGGGTGAGGTTGGCGAAGTTCGTCCGCCGGACTCGGAATGGGATGAGACTTTGCGAGCGCCCTCCGTGTGCCAAAAATAGACTGCGGGCTCAGCCATGCCCAAAAATAAGGGGCCGAAGGTCGGGGTCCCAAAACTCCCTAGCAGAATAAGGCCAAAAAAACGGGTGGCCTATGGCTTGGGGGGTGGGCTGGCGAAGTTAGTCCGCCGGACTTTGAATGGGGCGAGACTTTGCGAGGGGCCTCCGTGTGCCAAAAATAGGTCGTGGGCACTTCCGCGCCCAAAAATAAGCGCCCGAAGGTCAGCGTCCCAAAACCCCCCAACAGAAAAATGGCCAAAAAAACGGGTGGGCTATAGCCTTGGTGGGGGGGGCGGGCGAACTTCGTCCGCCGGACTCAGAATGGGGCGAGACTTTGCGAGCGCCCTCCGTGTTCCAAAAATAGGCTGTGGGAATAGCTACGCTTGATGGTCGGTGTCCCAAAAACCCCCCAGTGAAAAAATGGCCAAAAAATGTGTGGGCTATAGCCTTGGTGGGGGCAGGCGAAGTTCGTCCGCTGGAGTCAGAATAGGGCGAGACTTTGTGAACGCCCTCCATGCGGCAAAAATAGACCGCGGGCACAGCCACACTCATAAATAAGTGCCCCAAGGTCGGGGTCCCAAAAGCCCCCAGTGCAAAAATGGCCAAAAAATGGGTGGGCTATAGCCTTGGTGGGGGAGTGGGCGAAGTTCGTCCACCGGACTCGGAATGCGGCAACACTTTTCGAGCGCCCTCCGTGTGCCAGAAATAGGCTGCAGGCACAGCCGCGTCCAAAAATAAGTGCCCGAAGGTCGGGGCGCCAAAACCCCCCAGCAAAAAATGGCCAGAAAAATGGGTGGCCTATAGCCTTGGGGGGTGGGGCTGGCAAAGTTTGTCCACCGAACTCAGAAGGTCAGGACGCCACAAGCCCCTAGAAGAAAAAAGGCCAAAAAAAACAGGTAGGCTATAGCCTTGGTGGGGGGGTTGGCGAAGTTTGTCCGCCAGACTCGAAATGGTGCGAGACTTTGCGAGGGGCCTCCATGCACCAAAAATAAGCCGCAGGCAGAGTCGTGCCCGAAGGTCGGGATGCCAAAAGCCCCCAGCGGAAAAAGGCCAAAAAAACATGTAGGCTATAGCCTTTGTTGGGGGGGTGGCAAAGTTTGTCCGCCAGACTCAGAATGGGGTGAGACTTTGCGAGGGGCCTCAGTATGCCAAAAATAAGCCGCGGGCAGAGTCATGCCTGAAGGTCGGGACGCCTAAAGCCCCCATTGGAAAAAGGCCAAAAAAACATGTAAGCTATAGCCTTGGTGGGGGGGAGGGTTGGCGAAGTTTGTCCGCCAGACTCGGAATGGTGCGAGACTTTGCGAAGGGCCTCCATGTGCCAAAAATAAACCGTGGTCAGAGTCGCGCCTGAATTTCGGGATGCCAAAACCCCCAGCGGAAAAAGGCCAAAAAAATAGGCAGGCTATAGCCTTTGTGAGGGGGTGGCAAAGTTTGTCCGCTGGACTCGGAATGGGGTGAGACTTTGTGAGGGGTCTCAATGCGCCAAAAATAAGCCACTGGCAGAGTCACGCCTGAAGGTTGGGATGCCTAAAGCCCCCAGTGGAAAAAGGCCAAAAAAACATGTAGGCTATAGCCTTGGTGGAGGGGGTTGGCGAAGTTTGTCCGCCAGACTCGGAATGGTGTGAGACTTTGCGAGGGGCCTCCATGCGCCAAAAATAAGCCATGGGCAGAGTTGTACCCAAATTTCGGGACGCCAAAAGCCCCCAGTGGAAAAAGGCCAAACAACAGGTAGGCTATAGCCTTTATGGGAGAGCTGGCAAAGTTTATCCGCTGGACTCGGAATGGGGCGAGACTTTGCGAGGGGTTTCAGTGTGCCAAAAATAAGCCGCGGACAGTCACATCTAAAGGTCGGGATGTCTAAAGCCCCCAGTGGAAAAAGGCCAAAAAAAAAGGTAGGCTATAGCCTTGGTGGGGGGGCTGGCGAAGTTTGTCTGCCGAACTCAGAATGGGGTGAGACTTTGCGATGGGCCTTCGTGCGCCAAAAATAAGTCATGGGTAGTGTTACACCTGAGGTTTGGTACGCCAAAAAGCCCCAGTGGAAAAAGACAAAAAAAAACATGTAGGCCATAGCCTTGGTGGGGGGGCTAGCGAAGTTTGTCCACCGAACTCGGAATGGGGTGAGACTTTACGGGAGGCCTCCATATGCCAAAACTAAGCCACGGGCACAGCCACACCCAAAAATAATCCCCCGAAGGTCGGGGCACCAGAAGCCCCCAGTGTTAAGAGGCCAAAAAAAGGGGTGGGCTATAGCCTTAGTGGGGGGGTTGGCGAAGTTCCTCCGCCGGACTCGGAATGGGGTGGGACTTTGAGAGGGATCTACATGTGCATGAAATAAACCACGGGCACAGCCGCACCCAAAAATAAGTGCCCAAAGGGGTGCCAAAAGCCCCCAGCAAAAAAATGCCAAAATACGAGTGGGCTATAGCCTTGGTGGGGGGCTGGTGAAGTTCGTTCGCTGGACTCAGAATGTGGTGAGACTTTGTGAGGGGCCTCCATGCGCCAAAATTAAGCCGCGGGCAGAGTCACGCCCGAAGGTCGGGATGCCAAAAGCCCCAGCGGAAAAAGGCCAAAAAAACAGGTATGCTATAGCCCTGGTGGGGGGCTGGCAAAGTTTGTCCGCCGGACTCAGAATGGATCGAGACTTTGTGAGGGGCCTCTGTGCACCCAAAAATAATCACCCGAAGGTAAGGGCACCAAAAGCCCCCAGGAAAAGGCCAAAAAATGGGGTGTGCTATAGCCTTGTTGAGGGGATGGCAATGTTCGTTCGCCGGACTCGGAATAGGGTGACACTTTGCGCGAGGACTCTGTGTGCCAAAAACAAGCCACGGGTGCATCCACACCCAAAAATAAGCACCCGGAGGATGGGACGCCAAAAGCCCCCTGCGGAAAAAGGCCAAAAACACGGGTGGGCTATAGCCTGGTGGGGGGCCTGGCGCACTTCGTCCACCGGACTCTGAATGGGGTGAGACTTTGCGAGTGGCCTCTAAGTGCCAAACATAAGTCGCGGACACAGCCGTGCCGAAAGATAAGCACCCAAAGGTCGGGGCGCCAAAAGCCCCTAGTGGAAAAAGGCAAAAAAAATGGGTGGGCTATAGCCTTGGTGGGTGGGGCTGGCGAAGTTCGTCCGCCGGACTCGGAATGGGGCGAGACTTTGCGAGGGGCCTCCATGTGCCTAAAATAAGCCATGGGCACAGCCGCGTCCAAAAATAAGCACCCGAAGTTCGGGGCGCCAGAAGCTCCCAGTGGAAAAAGGCCAAAAAAACAGGTGGGCTATAGCCTTGGTGGGTGGGTTGGCGAAGTTCGTCCACTGGACTCAGAATGGGGTGAGACTTTGTGAGGGGTCTCCGTGTGTCAAAAATAAGCCACAGGAATAGCAGTGCCCAAAAATAGGAGCCCGAAGGTCAGGGCGCCAAAAGCCACCAGCTGAAAAAGGCCAAAAAAACAGCTGGGCTATGCCTTGGTGGGGGGGGCAGCGAAGTTCGTCCGCCGGACTCGAAATGGGGCAAGACTTTGCAAGGCACCTCCATATGCCAAAAATAAGCTGCGGCCACAGCCACTCCCAAAAATAAGCACCCGAAGGTCGGGGCACCAAAAGCCCCCAACGGAAAAAGGCCAAAAATACAGGTGGGCTATAGCCTTGGTGGGGGGCTAGCAAAGTTCGTCCACCGGACTCAAAATGGGGTGAGACATTGCGAGGTGCCTCTGTGTGGGAAATTTATGCCACATGCACTGCCGCGCCCAAAAATAAGCACCCGAAGGGTGGGGCGCCAAAAGCCCCCAGTGGAAAAAGGCCAAAAAAAGGGGTGGGATATAGCCTTAGTTGGGAGGGCTGGCAAAGTTCGTCCGCCGGACTCAGAATGAGGTCGGACTTTGTGAGGGGCCTCTGTGTGCCAAAAATAAGTTGTGGGGACAGCCGCACCCAAAAATAAGGGCCCGAAGGTCGGGGCACCAAAAGCTCCCAGCGGAAAAAGGCGAAAAGAACGGGTGGGCTATTGCTTTAGTGGGGGGGCTGGTGATGTTCGTCTGCCAGACTCCAAATGGGGCGAGACTTTGCGAGGGCCCTCCGTGTGCCAATAATAAGTCACGGGCACACCCGTACCCAAAAATAAGTGTCCTAAGGTCAGGGCGCCAAAAGCCCCAAGCAGAAAAAGGCCAAAAAAACGGGTGGGCTATAGCCTTGGCGGGGGGGCTAGCGAAGCTCGTCCGGCGGACTCGGATTGGGGCGAGACTTTGCGAGGGGCCTCCATGTGCCAAAAATAAGCCATGGGTATAGTCGCACCCAAAATTAAGCGCCCGAAGGTCTGGGTGCCAAAAGCCCCCAGCGGAAAAAGGCCAAAAAAATGGGAGGGCTATGGACTTGGTGGGGGGGCTGGACTTGGTTGCGGAAATTGTTCTATAACGGCTAGTTTTCAGGTTTTAACTATAAAAACTCAACTCCAACTTCATTTTAAGGACTAATGCAAGCATAAACAAGATCATATAACATATATTGAGCTTCCAAATTACAAATCATCATAGATTGAATCATTATTGTGTTATTATTTGCATATCCACTCTTAAAGAGAGTTTTTGTTGTAATTTTCATTTCTTATCAAATTGTGAGTATACAACTGTGAGAAACACTTGGAGTGAAGAGATTGAGGAGATAATCTCTTGATTGTAAAGGTTCATTGACACCTTCGAAGTCAATTGTAAGAACTTGGAGCCTTGGGAGACTTGGATAGTGAAATCATCGAGCTTGGTTGGCTTGGAGGCATGGACGTAGGCGGGGATTGCCAAACCACATAAAAATATGTGTGTTTGTTTTTCTCTTCCCTTTACTCTTTTATTATTATGCTTGTTTGAATTTATTGTTTTCTATTCCATTAAGGTGTTACATTGATTTGTTGGGCGAATTGTATTGCATAAATTTTAAAATTTGAATTCACCCAGCCTCTTGGGTTGCATAACGTCCATTTAAAGGTCAGGCCGCCAAAAGGCCCTCGGGGCCCCGAGACAGGTGTGCTATAGCCTGGGTGGGAGGCGCAGGGACGTGGTGTCCGCGGGGCTCGGAATGGGATAGGGCTTTGCGAGGGGCCTCATAGCGCCCAAAGGGAGGCGCGTGAATATCCCCGCCCAAAAATAGTGGCCCCAGTTCAGGGTGCCAAATGGCCCCAGAGGCCCCGAGAAGAGTGTGCATAGCCTTGATGGGGGGCACGGGGGCGTGGCGTCCGTGGGACTCAGAATGGGCTGAAGATTTGTGAGGGGACTCATGGCACCCAAGGGGAGGCGACTGCAGATCCCCACCCAAAAATAGTGCCCACAAAGTCTCGTCCGAAGGTTGGGGCACCAAAAATAGTGCCCACATAGTCTGCGGGGGCTCCCGAAGGTCGTGACGTCCGAGACTGGTGTGCTATAGCCTGGGTGGGGGGCGCGGGGGCATGGCGTCTGTGGTACTCAGAATTGGGCGAGCCTTTGCGAGGGGCCTCAGATCGCCGGAGGGGAGGAGTGCCTAGATCCCCACCAAACAATAGTGCCCGCAATTCAGGGTGCCAAAAGGGCCCTGATGCCCCAAGACGGGAATGATATAGCCTGGGTGGGGGCGCGGTGGCATGTCATCTGCGGGACTCGGAATGGGGTGAGGCTTGCGAGGGGCCTCATTGTGCCCGAGGGTAGGCGCGTGCAGAGCCTCACCCAAAAGCAATGCCCGCAGGTCGGGGGGCCAAAGGCCCTAGTGGCACCGAGACGGGAGTGCTATAGCCTTTGTGGGGGACGCGGGGACTTGGTGTCAGCGGGACTCGGAATGGGGCGAGGCTTTGTGAAGGGCCTCATGGCACCTGAGGGGAGGCGCATGCAGATCCCTAACCAAAAATAGTGCCCGCAGGTCGGGGCACCAAAAGGCCAACGAGTCCTCAAGACGGGTGTGCTATAGCTTGGGTAGGGGCGTAGGGGCCTAGCATTTGTGGGACTCGAATTAGGGCTAGGCTTTGTGACGAGCCTTTTTGCGCCTGGGGGTAGGTGGATGCCGAGCCCTACCTAAAAATATTGCCCACAGGTCGGCGACCCGAAGGCCCTTGTGGCGCTGAGACAGGTGTGCTATAGCCTTAGTGGGGGGCGCGGGGGCGTGGCGCCCGCGGGACTCCGAATCTGTCAACGCTTTGCGAGGGGCCTCCGGCGCCCTGGGGGTGGTGCATGCAAAGCCCTACCAAAAAATAATGGTCGCAGGTCGGGGCGCCAAATGGCCCCCAGGGCCCCGAGACGGGTTTGTTGTAGCCTTGGTAGGGGGCGCAGGGGTGTGGCATCCGCGGGACTCGGAATGGGGCGTGGCATTGCTAGGGGCCTCATTGCTCTAGCGGGGAGGTGTGTGTAGAGTCCCGTCCAAAAATAGTGCCTGCAAGTCAGGGGACAAAAGGCCCTAGGGGCGCCGAGATGAGTGTCCTACAGCCTTGGCATAGGGCGTAGGGGTGCAGCATTCGCAGCACTCTGAATGGGGCAAGGCTTTGCGAGGAGCCTCATGTTGCCTGAGGGGAGGCGTACGCAAATCCCCGCTAAAAAGAATGCCTGCATGTTGGATCGGGTGAAGGCCCCCGATGCTCCGAGACAGCTGCGCTATAGCCTTGGTGGAGGGTGCGGGGGCATGACGTCCGCAGGGCTCGGAATGTGGCAAGGTTTTGCGAAGGGGCTCATGGCACCTAAGGGGAGACGTGCGCAGATCCCTGCCCAAAAAAAATGCCTGCAGGTCAGGGCACCAAAAGGCCCCCATGGCCCCGAGACTGGTGTGCTATAGCCTGGGTGGGGGGCGCGGGGGCATGGCATCCACGGGACTCAGAATTGGGTGAGGCTTTGTGAGGGGCCTTGGATCATTGGATGGGAGACGTGCTTAGATCCCCGCCAAAAAATAGTGTCCGCAGTTCGGGGTGCCAAAAGGGCCCCGATGCCCCAAGACGGGTGTGCTATAGCCTGGGTGGGGGTGTGGGGGCATGTCATCTGCAAGACTCAGAATGGGGTGAGGCTTTGCGAGGGGCCTCATTGTGCCTGGGGGGAGGTGCGTGCAGAGCCTCACCCAAAAACAATGCCCGCAGGTCGGGGGGCCAAAGGCCCTAGTTAGGGATGGCAAAATCCGGGTCCGGGTCCGGGTCCGGGTTTAGCTTTTCCGGATCCGGACCTGGATATCATTTTCTTTTCCCAGACCCGGGTTTTAACCCAAATTTTTTCACCCGGGTCCGGGTCCGGGTTCAACCCGGAAAAATTCGGGTTTCCAGAATCCGGGTTTTGAACCCGGATTAATAAATTAATATTAATTTTTAAAATTCTAAAAATAAAAAATTAATACATTTAAAATAAAAAATTAAAAATTAATCAATAAAATTAATTAAAAATAATATTAAAATTAAATATCCGAGTCCAGGTTCCGGATATCCGAGTTAACCTAAACCCGGACCCGGACCCGGACCCTGATATATCCGGGTTGTCAAAATTTATTCCGGACCCAGGTTTTTTTACATTCTGGGCCGGGTTCATTATCCGGGTTCGCCCGGGTCCAGGTTATTTTGACAACCCTAGTCCTAGTGGCACCGAGACGAACATGCTATAGCCTTGGTGGGGGACGCGGGGACGTGGTGTCAGCAAGACTTGAAATGGGGCGAGGCTTTGTGAGGGGCCTCATGGCACCCGATTGGAGGCGCACGCAGATCCCTAACCAAAAATAGTGCATGCACGTCGAGGCACCAAAAGGCCCACAGGTCCTCCAGACGGGTGTGTTATATAGCTTGGGTGGGGGGCGCAGGAGCGTGGCATTTTTGGGACTCAAATTAGGGCAAGGCATTGTGAGGGGCCTTTTTACGCCTGGGGGGAGGTGCGTGCAGAGCCCCACCTTAAAATTGTGCCTGCAGGTCGGCGAGCCGAAGGCCCTAGTGGCGCCGGGACGGGTGTGCTATAGCCTGAGTGGGGGGCACGAGGCCGTGGCATCTACAGGACTCCGAATCTGGCAACACTTTGCGAGGGGCCTCCAGGCGCCCTGGGGGTGGTGCATGCAGAGCCCTGCCAAAAAATAGTGGTCGCAGGTCGGGGCGCCAAATAGCCCCCAGGGCCCCGAGACGGGTTTGTTGTAGCCTTGGTAGAGGGTATCGAGGTGTGGCGCCCGCAGGACTCCGAATGGTGCAAGGCTTTGCAGGGGGCCTCGAGGTACCCAGGGGCAGACGCGTGCAGAGCCCCTGCCAAAAATAGTTGCCGAAGGTCAGGGCGACAAATTGCCCCTGAGGACCCAAGACGGGTGTGCTATAGCTTGGGTGGGGGGCGCCTGGGCGTGGCGTTTGTGGGACTCGGGATTGGGCGACGCTTTGTGAGGGGCCTCAGAGCACCAGAGGGGAGGCATGCGTAGATCCCCGCCATAAAATGGTGCCCGTAATTCGGGGTGCCAAAAGGGCCCTGATGCCCCAAAACGGGTGTGCTATAGCCTGGTTAGGGGCACGGGGGCGTGTCATCTGCGAGACTCAGAATTGGGTGAGGCTTTGCGAGGGGCCTCATTGTGCCCGGGGGGAGGCGCATCCAGAGCCTCACCCAAAAACAATTCCCGCAGGTCGGGGGGCCAAAGGCCCTAGTGGCACCGAGACGGGTGTGCTATTGCCTTAGTGGGGGACGTGAGGGCGTGGCGTCCACGGGACTCCGAATCTAGCAAGAATTTGCGAGGGGCCTCTGGGCACCTTGGGGTTGGTGCATGCAGAGCCCTGCCAAAAAATAGTGGTCGCAGGGCGGGGTGCCAAATGGCACCCAAGGCCCCGAGACAGGTTTGTTGTAGCCTTTGTAAGGGGCGCAAGGGCGTGGCATCCGCGGAACTCTGAATAGTGCGAGGCTTTGTGAGGGGCCTTGGGGGGCTTGGGGGTAGGTGCGTGCAGTGCCCCGCCTAAAAGTAGTGCCCACAAGTCCAGGGGCCAAAGGCCCCAGGGGCACCAAGATGGGTGGGCTATAGCCTTGGTGAGGGGCGCGGGGGCGTAGTGTCTTCGAGACTCAGAATGGGGCAAGGCTTTGTGAGCAGCCTCATTACGCCAGGGGGGAGGCGCATACAGTGTCCTGCCTAAAAATAGTGCCTGCAGGTCAAGAGGCCAAAGGCCCCAGGGGCGCTGAGACGGGTGTGCTATAGCCTTGGCGGGGGGCGCAGAGCCGTGGCATCCCTAGGACTCGGAATGAGGCGAGGCTTTGCAAGGGGCCTTATGGCACCCGAGGGGAGGCACGTACAAATCCCCGGCCAAAAGTAGTTCATGCAGGTCAGGGCACCAAGCCCCTCGGGTCCCCAAGATAAGTATGCTATAGCCTTGGTGGGGGCACGGGGGAGGGGCGTCGGTGGGACTGGGAATGGGGTGTGGCTTTGTGAGGAGCCTCAAGGAGCCCCGGGGGAGGAATGTTCAGAGCCCACCCAAAAATAGTGCCCGCAAGTCGGGGCGCCAAAAGGCATTCGGGGCCCCCAGACAGTTGTGCTATAGCCTTGTTAGGGGCTACGGGGGCATGTTGTCTGAGGCTCTCAGAATGGGGCGAGGCTTTTCAAGGATACTCGGTGCACCTAGGGGCAGGTGCGCGCAGAGTCTCGCCCAAAATTATTGCCCACATGTCAGGGGGCACAGTCCCGAGGGGCGCCGAGACGGGCGTGCTATAGCCTAGGTGGGGGGCGCGGTGGCGTGGCGTCAGATGGACTCGGAATGGGGCGAGGCTTAGCGAGCGACCCTGTGGCACTTGAGAAGAGGTGTGTGTAGATCCCCGCCCAAAAATAGTGCCCGCAAGTCGGGGCGCCAAAAGTCCCCGAGGCCCTGAGATGGGTGTTATATAGCCTTGATGGGGGGCACATGGGTGTGGCATCCACGGGACTCAGACTCGCGCAAGGCTTTACAAGGGGCCTCATTGCTCCCAGGGGGAGGCACGTGCAGAGCCCTACCCAAAAACAATGACCGCAGGTCAGGAGGCCAAGGACCCTAGTGGCGCAGAGACGGGTATGCTATAGCCTTAGTGGGGGGGCGCGGGAGTGTGGCGTCTACGAGACTCAGAATGGGGTGAGGCTTTGCAAGGGGCCACGAGGTGCCGAGCAGGTGGAACTTACAGAGCCCCACCCAAAAATAATGCCTACAGGTCAGAGTGCCAAAGGCCCCAGGGGCACCGAGATGGGTGTGCTATAGCATTGGTGGGGGCAGGGGTTGTGGACTCTGTGGGACTCGTAATGGGGGAAGGCTTTGTGACCTATGGGCACCGAGACGGGTGTGCTATAGCCTTGGTGGGGGCGGGGGGATGTGGCCTCTTTGGGACTTAGAATGGGCAAGGCTTTGCGAGGTGCGTCTGGGTGCTTAGGGGAAAGGTCGTATAGAGGCCTGCCCAAAAATAGTGCCCGCATGTCAGGGGGTCAAAGGCCCCAGAGGCTCCGAGATGAGTGTGCTATAAGCTTTGTGGAGGGCGGGGGGTGTGGCCTCCATGAGACTCTGAATGGGGCAAGGCTTTTAGGGGGGCCTCAAGGCACCTGGCGAGAGGTCCGTGCTGAGGCCCCCCCAAAATTAGTGCTCGCATGTCATGGGGCCATAGGAGCTAGGGGTGCTGAGATCGGGTGTGCTATAGCCTTGGTGGGAGACATGGGGTGTGGCCTCCACGGGACCCAGAATGGGGCAAGGCTTTGCAGGGGGCCTCGAGGTGCCCAGGGGAGGCTCCTGCAAAGGCCCGCCCAAAAATAGTGCCCTCATATCAGTGGGCCAAAGGACACGAGGGCACTGAGACGGGTGTGCTATATTCTTGGTGGGGGTGAGAGGGTGTGGCCTCCGCAGGACTCGGAATGGGAAAAATCTTTGCTAGGGGCCTGGAACGCCTGTGGGGAGGTGCATGCTGAGGCCCCCCCGAAAATAGAGCCCACAGGTCGGGGGACCAAAGGCCCCAAGGGCGCCGAGACGGGAGTGCTATATCCTTGGTAGGGACGTGGGGTTGTGGCCTCCGTGGGATTCAGAATGGGAACACCGCTTTGCGAGGGGCCTCGGGGTGCCCGAGGGGAGGTGCGTGCTGAGACCCCTCCAAAAATAGTGCCCACAGGTCAGGGGGCCAAAGGCCCTAGGGGCTCTGAGACAAATGTTCTATAGCCTTGTTAGGGTGCGGAGGGTGTGGCCTCCACGGGACTCGGAATGGGACAAGGCTTTTCGAGGGGCCTCAGGGCACCCGGGGGGAGGTGCGTGCTGAGGCCCCCCAAAATAGTACCCGCAGGTCAGGGGACCAAAGGCCCCGAGGGCGTCGAGACGGGAGTGCTATAGCCTTGTGGGGGGCGTGGGTTGTGGCCTCCGTGGGACTTGGAATGGGACAAGGATTTTTTAGGGGCCTTGGGGCACCCAGGGGGAGGTGCGTGCAGAGGCCCACCCAAAAATAGTACTTGCAGGTTAGAGGGCCAAAGGCCCCGAGAGCGCCAAGACGGGTGTGCTATAGCCTTGGTGGGGCACGGGGGTGTGGGCTCCGTGGGATTCAAAATGAGGCAAATCTTTGCGAGGATCCTCAGGCCACCCGGGGGAAAGTGTGTGCAGAGGCCCGCCGACAAATAGTGCCCACATGTCAGGGTGCCGAAGGCCCCGCGGACCCCGAGACGGGTGTGCTATAGCCTTAGTTGGGGGCGGGGGGGATGTGGCCTCCGTGAGGCTTGGAATGGGTCAAGGCTTTATATTTACACATTCCTGTATTTGAAACTCAATTACTAATTCAATATGAACTAAAAATTAAATTAAACATTTTATTAAATCCAAAAACACTTTATATTAATAACATCCACATATCAATGTATAGAACAAGTTTTATAGGTAGATCAAGTTTTTGATTATCGATATATAAGTTAAATCATTTTAGTAATAAACTACTAACAATGTAACGAACTATAGCTCGAACTAGTATCCAACAGTTATCCAGCCAAAAGGATAAAAAGTTCACAAGACAAATTCCAACATCCAATAGTACATATTTTAAGAAGCCATTAAATCTTTCGGGTGGCAGAACTTCTCCCATATTCTTAATAAATTTCCAATAGATAAACTCTCATTCTCAGTAAATTCCTAAAAAAACTCCCAAGTCGAATAGCTTCTTTCAACTTGCATGTATAATACCAACTGAATATACCCAACACCACAACAATATCTTACAAGATTCATTTTTTCATTTATCCAACCATTTAATTGTCATTCATAAACTCAAGATGCAAATCTTTCTTCGTTATTGTAAAATACAATTGACTATTTGCTCCAAAAAATAGAAATGAATTAGAACAGGATGCAGACTTCTGTAATTCTTTCTTCCACAATATTCATTACCAATAGCAACATATTTCAAGTCAAAAGGATCAGGATGTCTCATTGCTGCTCGTACAGAAACCATGTAGAGTTTGGATCATCGTTGCAAACTCAGTACCATCAAGAGCTTCCCGCAACAAATATAAATTTATTTGAAAAAAAACAGAAGCCTTCTATGAATATGTACCTCTAAACTAACAATAAGTACCACCTTTAACAGCGAGATATGAAGGTAGGTTTATTCTGGAAAAGAATAAAATAATTATACCCCATGAAAAATGGGCTTTTAGAATCGAGTTCCTATATTACATTAAAATTCGGAATTGATTTGTTAAATACTCTCAAAACAATATTTTTTCCTTGAAAATTAGCTTAAAGGAGATAGTTTTTCTTGTTTTCTCGTTTTCAAATTAGAAGAGTGTTTTTTAACCAATGGGCATGCAAATATACCATTGTTAACTCAGTCACAAACATTATGATAAAAATTTAATATTGACCTTTTTTTACCAAATTTAAAAGTAGCATTTATTTTTAAAAAAATTCAAAACGCGGCATGATGTGATTTTTGAAATAAACTTTATCAGCATGGCATATTCCTATAATAAAACGAAAACTCAAGGAAATTAGTCGAAGACAATGGTACGCTGCCCATATGGGTATTTAACAATGATCAAGATAGTTGAAGAAGTTGACTATAAAATAACCGAGCGTACCAGAGTAGGGGCACAGCTCCATCATACTTACATGATAAAATGATTTTTGTCATAAAGTCGCTATCATCTATTGTCACTTATAGTGTGAATAGCTTTTAAGAAGAGAGTGGAGCATGTTCTTAAGAATAATTCGTAGCCTCAATTTAGGATTCCTCGTTTGCTCTGACGAAGGATTCTTAATGCCGATCCAGTGATCCTTATTTCCACCCACAAGAGATCCTTACTTTTCATCTCATTATGCTCACCCCTCGCGATAGTGTTTTGACAACATTCCCTATCAACATTCAATACATTATTGTTCCAATGCAAATCGGGGCTAAAAACCTATTGTTCCAGTACCAAAAAAACACTAAGTTGAATGGAATTTCCATGGATATGACTAATTCCAAAAGTCATTTGTATCGTACTGTCGGATGACCGAGAAATCAATTAAAACCACAAAACACGGGTAGACATGGCTTCTTCATTAGGTAAAAAATTCTAACCACTAATTTAATTTACTAAATTTAAAGTTCCTGTTCTATTTATACTCCACGTTTCTAATAGCAAAAAAATCAGAACCAAAAATATTAATCAAGGAGGTCGAAATTAGGGAAAAATGTGGAGCACGCGAAGCAGCGGACTCGTGGTCCTCCAAGCCAGCCTTCTCATCCTACGGTTCGCTGCCACAACATCTGCCATTGGCGTTAACTATGGCACAATTGCTAATAATCTTCCGAAACCAGCTGAAGTGGCCAACTTTCTGAAGACAAAAACAACAATTGATGCAATTAAACTCTTTGATGCCAACCCTGAGATTCTTCGTGCATTTGCTAACACAAACATTTCTGTGACTGTTAGCGTTGGCAATGGTGACATTCCTGCTCTTGTTCAGCTCCCAGCCGCTAAAAACTGGGTAGCTGCTAACATTGTTCCATTTTACCCAAGTACCAAGATTATTCGTGTTGTTGTTGGTAATGAAATCATGCAAAGCGCTAACAAGGACTGGATTTATAATCTTGTACCTGCCATGAAGTCAATCAACAACGCTTTGATAGAAGCTGGTATTAAAGATATTAAGGTACGTAACCTAATAATTATTAATTAGTCTAGTATTTGTAAATTTGACATGCCTGCATCTACTTTATATATGCGTACGGAATGCATGCAGATCTCAACCCCAAATACTCTAGGGTTCCTTGGTGTGTCGGAGCCACCAAGTGCAGGCAAGTTCAGGGAAGGGTACGACAAAGACATAATTGCACCCATGCTTGAATTCTTACGTGAAACCAAGTCAGCATTCATGATCAACCCATACCCTTACTTCAACTACGCCGATTCAATCTCAGACTACATTCTCTTCAAACCCAACAAAGGAGTATATGATCCCAACACAAGGATTACATACTCCAACATGTTTGATGCCCAAATGGACGCTGTATATTCAGCCATGAGAGCTCTCGGTTACTCGGATGTGCCCATTGTGGTGGCTGAGACAGGTTGGCCCTCTGCCGGTGACCCACGGGAGTCCTCTGCTACTGTAGACAATGCCGCTTCCTTCAATTGGAACTTAATTCAGAAGGTTAACTCTGGGAAAGGAACACCTCTGATGCCAAACAAGCAATTTGAGACTTACATTTTCGCATTGTTCAATGAGAATCAAAAACCCGGGGCGACCTCTGAGCGGAATTTTGGGTTGTTCAAACCGGACTTTACCCCGGTTTATGATGCTGGAGTCATGCTCAATGGGGCCGGGGCCAAGATGCAGCCACAACCACAGCCAACAGACAAGAAATTCTGTGTGCCAAGACCCAACACAAACCCTCAGTCCCTGCAAGGAAATTTAGACTGGGCATGCAGCCAAGGTATTGACTGTGCGCCTATTCAACCTGGAGGTTCTTGCTTTGAGCCCAACACTCTCTGGTCTCATGCACAGTACGCCATGAATGCTTACTATGCGCTCAAGGGCCGCCGTGACGATAACGACTGCGATTTCAAGCAAACTGCTTTGCTCACTACCAACAATCCAAGTAAGTTAACTTCTCAATATTTTTAAGTATTTTTTCATTTGACGGGGGATAGTGGAAGGAAATATAAATTATGTTGTTAACACGTGGGCGATGGAATCCAACAGTCTTGATATGGTGAATGAGGATATATATGTATTGTAATCAAGTTGTTCTAAACATGAGGATACATATACATATAAACACCATATCTCATTGGGAAAAATTTTAATAATTTACCAACTGATTAAAATAATAATCCACTTCCCTAAAAAAATTGACTAAATTTCTAAAATCGGCCTAAATCATCATCTTTCTTCTGTTTTATTCTCAAACGCATACATGATCATTCTTAATTTATATGTATTGTACGTTTTCATTATCAAATAATTAATGTTACTACTATAATTATTTATTATATTATTTATTTAAAATTCTTCCTAATTTGCTTTGCTTATGTTCTTAATTTTTTTCAGGCAATGGCAGCTGTGTTTACGCCTAAGGTGATCAGCTTTCATATGGAACAAACAGCTTGATACATTCCCCACTTCTGTAATAATACAAAGTTTACCTGTTGATTATTATTAAATGTAAGATAAATGTTTGTGTGGCCATGGGATTGAAAATGTTTATGTTCACTCTTTTACTTCTTCATTTATAATCTCGCCTACTAAATTAAACTCTCACTTTTCGGATTGATGTTTACAAAAATAAAAATAAAAAAGTTATTTATGTTTTTTTATGCTCATATATCATTATAACAAAATCGATTTAGAAATTTGGATATTAGTACGGATTGATTTAAATGTTACATTTTTAAGGCAATCCATTCAAAGGGTTTACTTACAATATGCGAAAAATGATCAAAATTCCCTCATTGTTTGTCGATATGTGCATATAAATTAATGTGAATAAAGTGCTTCTATGTTTTGTGATTAATTTTAGAGTGCTGCTGCTACTTATACACAGTAAAGCACAAACTTTGCACATGACACTCAAATGGCACCGTCTACTTTAATGGAAAAAGACCCTTCGATTGCCAAATAACACAAAAGTTCGAACTGCCCGTTTTCCATCTAGCCTTGCAACCTACTTTTCTGCTCCGTTGCGGCTTTAATAAATTACTAGATTTGCTTTAATAAATTAAAGCATTACTACATTCTAAATATTCTCCAATTCTTCAATATTTCCCTCTAATCTGTTCCGCTCAACTTGCTTATGCTGTTCAACTTCGATGCGTTCTCCAATTCATCGTTTCTGTACTTGAATAAAAATTATAATAAAAGCTAATAATTTCATCAATCTGACACCTATTAAATTGTAGTATCAGACAACTATTTGTCAGCTACTCCAAATAAATCTCTTCGGCTCCCAATTTCTGAATTTTAAATTCCAAAAAATAACATTCATCTCCCAAAATAGGCCGTGAGGTAACGGGAGTCTCCTCCTAGGCGTTGGTTGCCGGGACCTAATCAATGATCTGGATAAGTTGATTTTTCATTTGGCAATTGAAGTGCATTTTTTCATTATTTAAAACGTAAGTGGTGACTTTTTCATTTGGCAATTGAAATGCTTTTTTCAATTATTTGAACGGTACCGTTTGCGTGTCATGTGTAAAGGTTTGTGCTTTATTGTGTATAAATAGCATTTTCTTAATTTTAATATTTTTCTGCCATGCTTGTGATTTGTAGCAACATATTGAAATTTAATTGCCTATATATTACCTATATATATATATATTTCTTTCTATTAACCAACAATCATGCTTTCTCAAAAGTTATCAATACAGAATCTTTTCTATTTTCTTATGTTTCAAAATATATCAAAACTTACCTTGTTGTCAAACAAATAATTAACTTTTACTAGTTTTGTCCTTCAATATAATTTTTTTATAAGTAGGGTATGGTTTTTAAAATTTGATTTTTAGAAACAACATTATCCTTAAATTATAATTTAAAAAAAATCCGAATCCGCATCATAAATTCGAATCTACATCATTTTAAAATTTTAAAATTTTAGAATAGGGATGCCAATATAATTTTTTCGATGTTAGAATTTTAATTAGGATTTAAAAAAAACAATGATGAAAATAATAGCTAATTTTATTCTAAAAGTGAGTTTTGGACCTCAGTCATGCTAAACATCCTAAAATTCTATTTAAAAATTTTATGCTAAATTATATGGCATGATTTATTAATTGGTTGTTGGTATAATAATATCATTGTTTTAAAGGATATCTATCATGTTTCATTCTAAAATCAAATGTATTTTACAGCCATGACTAGTGGCATGTTCGGTTTGAAGAAATATGAGGAGTAGAAAGGAGAAGGAAAGAAGGGGAGAAAATTAATTTAGAACGAAATGTGTTTTTCATTTCTTTTTCTTTTTTTTGAAACTGTATACAAAAAAGTATCAAAAAAATTTATATTTTTAAATAGTAATTAATCAAGCTCACTTCTCAATACATAGCTCATGTTTGGTTGGAAGAAATGGTAGAAGAGGAAATGAATGAAAAAAAATGAAGGGAAGACAAAATTAATGAAGAAGAGGGTCAATTTCATTATTCTAAATTTCTAAGTGTTGAGAATAAATCAGGCCGCTCCAAATCCAATGCCCTAATCCCTAAAACCGCGTCCCCTCCACCACTAGCCTCCTTTTGGTGCTGTTGCTCGGTAGCAACCTGCCGTCCATTTTCTTCTTCTTCCTTTTGTTGTTGTTTCTCGCCCATCTCATTCCCCACGTCGTTGCTGCTCCTGAGTCATGTCACCCCATTTCTTGCTAATCATGGGCCAATTTCTCGGCCGTTTAGCTCCAAAAGTTTGATCAATTTGGTTATATAGTAAAATAAAGTAAAATATTAAAAGGCTGTGTTATTTATGGTTTTATAATGGGTTTGGGAAGAAATGGAGGAAACAGGAAGGATAATTTTCTCCTGAAGATCCATGACAATGGTGAAATGAAATTAGGTTTAAAAGAATCAGAGCAGTAGTAGTAATTGAACTGTTGCCGTTGTTGTTCATAGAAGAAGATGAAGGTCATCATAATGTAAATAAAAATGGAAAATGATTAATCAAAAAATGATAAAATTGAAATAATTTTTTTTAGATTATCAATTTATTATTTTTTTATTTTATCTAACAATATACAAATCTAGATATCTAGAGCATCCACTCAGAATCTTAATGGATATAAACTACATTTGAATATGTATATTTTTTACTTACAAATTTGAATGTGGATACACTTACATTCGAATCTAGATTTTGTCATCCCTCACTTTAGATCCAAAAGTTTAAGTGTTAAAATTTATATATGTGAATAATATGTACAACTACCATATAATGATATATATAACAATTGTCTAATGGTTTTTGTAATATCCACCACATCGATGATAGTTTAATAAAGAGTGGTACATTAGTCAGGGTGTAATATAAGAGCGTCTATTTTGTTTAAAAAAATAGTAGTAGGTAATCCTACACTTTTTTCCCTAGTACGGAGACTTAGAGGGTCATTTGGCCAAGTTTAGGCTTACAAAAAATGAGGTCTCATTCAAAGCAATGAGAAGCAAAAAAATTAGTAATCCAGAGTTATATTAAGATAGATTTGCTACAAGATAGATTTGCTACCAAAAAAAAATGGTGACACTACAACAAATGATAGAGTATTTGACATTTTTTTAAAAATGATTGTTTTCAAAAACTGCCAAATATATTTGAGACTTCTTTGGAAAGAATTACAAATGATCATGGCCCCTTTCTAGGTAATTTTTTTCTTTTAAATGTACCTAGGTCTCTTCTAGAAGAGGTTAATAAAAAGATTTTGGCACACTTTTTATATAACAAAATATTTGTAATTTAGTGGTAAGAGTATTGTTTTTGTTTAGTGGTTTTGGAGACTTGGTTCAAATTCTAATAATCACATCATTTTATTTTTTTTAGATATTTTGTAGAAATTAGTTAGAAAAATAATACTTTCACAAATGTGGACCCTAAAAAATTATCCCAAATAATTTGGCATTTATCAATTGATTGATAAGATTATGTAATTAATTTAAGAATTATCAATTACTTAATGAATGGCATTATTTAGGATAAAATTAATAATAATAAATAAATAAATATTAACTTTAGTTATATGTCTATCATTACACGAAAGATAAATAATTTATTATTACTTAAAATTTAAAAGAAAATAATAGAATTTGAGCTTTTAAGACTTAAAATGTTCTCAAGTGAACAATAAAAAAAATTAAGCACCCTAAATAAAATTAATATTTTATAAACTAAAACCCCCTATTTGAATTGTTTGGGTCTGCCACTGCATATAATGGTTGATGCAAAGTTTCAAATATGTTTCAATTATTACTAAATAGGCATAAATAAATCCATATAACTATATTTGACTTATAGTAAAAATTATTAAGATGAAAAATAAAAAAAAATAAAAACCATGTAAGAACAGAGAGATCACTCCTTATCATTGCACCATGTGCGTTTAATATGCTCCATTATCACTTCCAAGTGGGGAAAAAGCCTAGGCCGACTCGACCTGCATCACAGGACCATGGACGAGTCAAAAATTCTAAAGCACACTATAAATGGGTCTGGCAAAGAGCTAATGGAAGAAGTCCAGGCTTGGCCCAAGTTTTATAATTTAAAAATTTTTTAAAAATTAATTTACAGTTTGCATAATTTATAATTTATAAGCATTTGTTGCTAGTATTTTTTGTATTAGACTATTGGTCTATTATGTATTGGATAATCATCTTAAGATTTTTTTAACCTTCAATTTTTTTAAAATTTTATTTCAAAAGCTAATGAAATCATAAGTCCAGCTCGTCCAAGTTTAGACAGAGTTTCAAAAAACTTGGACCTATTACCAATGAGATAAGCTTAGGCCTAGGCTTGAAAAAGCTTTGGCTTAAGCCCATAATTTTCCATCCCCACTTCTGAGTTTCTCTATGGTCAGTGCCTTGTAATCACATTGTCAAGGTGTTGTGGAAGAGTCACACCGCAGAGGAGGCCAATTGGGAGATTGAGGATCAGACGTGATCTTAGTCTTTGTATTTCTTTCGCCAGATATATGAATTGTGAGGATGAAATTTTTATTAGTTGGAAGGAATTATAGGGCATGTGCTTGACAGCCACAAATGGTTTATTACTTTTGAGCCACCAAGCTACATGCTTCATCAATATCAGCTGCGTGCTTCATCAATATCAACTGCTAACTTCACTGAAACTATAGTCCTACTTGCTTCATCTATTTCACATGCCTGCTTCATTATTTTAGCCATCAGCTTGCCTAATTCGATAAGCATTTAAAATGAAAAATTGAAAGCAGCTATCATTCATTTGCATCGTTTTAGGAAAAGAGACAGAGAGGAAAGAAAAGAGAGAAAAAAAAACAAAAAGAAAAGAAATAAAAGAGAAAGAAAGAAGAAAAGGTAAGAGAAATAGAAAAGTAAAAAGCGTAAGCCGAGAGAAAAAAATTAAAAAAATAGAAAAATGAGAAGCCAAAGTGGAAAAATTTGAGCAATTTTGATTTAGTTTATATTATACATATAATTTTTTTTATATTAGTCCTAATAGTTAATTGAACACTGTGTTTAAGAGAAATTCATATTTCTATGAATCAACAATAGCCCCAACAAAAGATTAATTGAGCCAAAATTTGTAATTAGATTTTAGTTATTACTATTATTTATTATGTGAAGCATTTATATTTGATAGTATAATTTATCATTATGTTATAATTATATGTGTGCACAGTATATGGTTGATTGAGTCACGAGATGTGATTGTCAATCACCATATACCTTTCCTGTTAGATACTCTATGCATGCTTATTGAAAACTAAATTGCTCTACCAGCCAAATGATATTTATTTTGCCAAGTATAAGAAGTTTTTCCCACATTTTGCTACTGCGATGATGATCTCAATGAGTATAACAATTATTTTCCTTCAATATTATTTAGTGTAGTTTTCTCATGTATCTATGTATGATTTCATCTTTATTTATATATTACATTCAGTGCATAGTTATGTGACTATTTTCCTAGGCTTATTACTAATCTGCAGAAAACAGATACTTAATTAATAAATTATGGATCAACTCTTTCTTACAATATTATTATGGAAGGTTGTTTGTACCGCAGCCAATATGAGGTTCTACATGCATGGGAGCAGTCCGACATAGTTGTTATCAATAAGTAATCTAAGGTAACTGGATAAGAGTATTTTCTCTACTACAGACATCCATCCTCAAAAAAAAAGGGTGTGTATTTCAAATGGGCCTACAGACATACAATATTGTGTTTTGCAACACTATATACTGGTCCTTGCAAGTCCACATTTCACAAGCATCTTTGCACTTGTAAAAATTGACTGGTACATGCACTTTATGATGTAGCTAGCAATAGGTTTTTTTTCTTAACTTAATTTTCTATCAACATAATTTAACTAGAATTTTTTTTTCTCCATACTTATGTACTTTTAAGGGCTAACTTGGTAATGTTGTAACTTTTAAAATAATTATTGTTAGCTTGCTATAGAAATAACCAACTATGAAGAGAATTAGTTAAACGTTTGATAAATTTATTTTTAAAAGTACTATAAGTTTAAAAAGCAATCATATGTATTTGGTAAATCTAATTATTAAACTACTGTAAGAATATAAATGACTGGATTGAACATAAAACAAAACTTATTTGCACAATAAACATGTATATAAAATATTTTTTATAGTGTATATATAATAATTGATAATTAAAATAAATATGTTATACTATTAATTTTATTTTGTTATCTTAATATAATTGGTAATGATAATAATATCTTTAAAGTTAATGATTTGTCCAAAGGCACATTCCATAAAATGTTTATTTGCCAATAAGCTTATTCCATAAGATGCATGTTTGTCTATAGGCAAATTCTATAGAATACTTGTTGGCACGGAGGTTCTTACTTAAAAATTCTTAAAAATATTTTCTAAGTGTCTAAGTCATTGTTGGTAAAAAAATAGACCTAGGCCATTCTTTGAATAATCATGCTTTCATTGTTTTGTGAAGACTCACTCTTTGGGCATTTTACTTATAAATATTCTCTAAGTTTAGGTCATTATTTATAAATAATAGACCTAAATCATTTTTTTTTTGTAAAAAAATGATCTAGGTTCATTCTTTACAATGAATAAATCATTCTTGCAAGAATTATGCCTTTAGCATTTTGTCAAAAACTCACTATTTGGGCATTTTACTTATAAATATTCTCTTAGTGCTTAGGTCATTCTTTGCAACTAATAGACTTAGATTGTTCTTTGTAAAGAGATGATTTAAGTCGTTCTTTATAAAAAATAGACTTAGGTTTCTTTGTTTAATCATACATTTAGCGCTTTGTTGAAGACTTGCTATTTGGTCATTCTACTTAGAAATATTTTCTAAGTGCCTAAATCATTATTTGAAAAAAAAAATAGATCTATGTTATTTTATATAAAAAAATTGACTTAAGTGGCTCTTTGTAAAGAATGAACTTTGATTATTCTTTGTAAAGAATTGGCCTAAGTTTGATAAATTACTTTTTAGTTCGTACAAACCAGTGTAACTAGTTGGGTAGCCAAAAATCTGATCGTCTGAAGTATCTAGCCTTCAACACTTGAGCATCCAAAGACTTGGAAGCTGAAGTCATCTCTACCCTATTACGCCAAAAGTTCAATAAAAAAAAAAAACAATTGAAAGAAGCCTACGTCATTATGATCACATGGTTGAAAAGAAGGGACGAACTTGGCAATACTACCACGTTTTAACAAAGAACACCAATTCTCAAAACAAAAAATTAAAAAAATAAATAAATAAAACCACCAAAGGCATGCTTGATGAACCAAAAGCTTATTCATGTCATGAAAGATAAGAAAGAGCTATCTAAAAGCAGTTGATAAGAGTCCAATTGTCCAATGATCATGTGTGAATACCTTATCCCAAATCCCCCTTCCCCAAGTGCAAAAAGTCCAATCAACAAATATTAATAAAAAAATAAACTTCCAGACGGCCCAACACAATTGCATTAAGAATTCAGGTACCATTTGATCATTTTCTATTCCAGCCGTAATATAACAAACATAAGAATTCAATTTTAAATCAATGCCCTTCCTCAACGCGAAAAAGATATGCTCAACATTTTAAGAGTAAGAAGAAACGAGGGGTTGGGGGCTGGCGAGCAAAGAGAAAAGAATAAATATAGCAGCAAAATTTCCTAAACCCATATAATAAGGGGCAAGGAATACATTCAAGGTGGTACAAAAAGCCGAAAACAATCTAATGAATGTTGCAGCAGCACAGTGGTAACAACTGGTTTGTTGGCACTGTTAGGCATAAAGAAAACCCCTAAACAGCTCCAAAAACTTGATACCGACCCGCTTGCCGCCAGTAAACCAACATGTAAGATGCATAAAGTGCGAAGAAGTTTCCACCATATGGTTGCTTCTTTATTGTTATGATGTCTGCTATAAGCACCTGCCCTTCACTCTGGTCCACTCTTTTTAAATATTAGGGAAAACGAATCTCTGAACAGAAAGCCGCAAATAAATTACACTCAAAAAGAAGGAACTCTCATCTCCTGGGCCAAAATTTCTACCTATCAAAGAGCTCTCAACGAGAAATGCCGACGCCTCTCAAGCTTCAACCAACGGGTATTATCACTGTTTATGGGGTTCAAAAACCGCTCTGCTTCCACTTCGGAATGAAGCGAGGACTGGAGCCTCTTTAAATGTCCTCTGCACTGTTTATGGTCAAGAGAATAAGTGGTGGTGTTATTCTGTTCATCTGGATTAAAATCTCTTTGGTGCGGTGATTGCCACTTGGCTTGCAAATAAGCAAGAGATCTCCATGGAGGAAGAGGCATTGAGTTTTGACTTAGAGAAGATCTAGCAGCCTCAACCATAACTTGGAGAAACTGTTTCAACCTTATCAAAGAGCCCACATAAACAACTGGAAGTGATTTTAATATTCTATCGTAAGAATCAACAGCCCGAGCAATTTCGAAGTAGCTTCGGAAGTCAATGTCAATTATCAAACGCTCAGAGCTCCCAGCAGTATTGTAGTTGACCACATCAATGTATTCATGATCGCCTGCAACATAACCACAAGTTTACCATCGGATATGATTCAGCTAAAAACATTTAATATCATTTGTAATGCAAGAAGGGAAAAGTTTCATTCCTTGCCATGAAAATAGTCAAAAAATAGAATAAAATCCCAAACAAGTAGATTTAGACTTATTCAAAGTAAAATATGATATATTTGAACTACTGACATGGATCAGTAAATTCAATCTATCTTTAACCATGTAGGGTTGATTTGGTATATGGTTCCCAAAACTTTCCAAAAAGTACAACTCGCATATCCAAATTCATTACTTGACAATCTATATATCTAGAAAGGCATAGCATTGTTGTAAAATGATAAATATAAGACATTTGCAACTTGGACATTTTATAGCATACCTCCAGGGACCTTGCCACTACCCTGCCACCTCGTGGAACACACAGCAGCATCATAGCCCGAAAGTCTCAAGAGTTTGACCAGAACAAACCTGATGCAACTGGCATTACACTGGTCTGACTTCACAGCATGAAGATCTGTCTCTTTGATTGATAGAATTAAAGAATGAACCACCAATGTCAGGTCCATCTCATACTGAGGCACAGAATGCTTGTAAAACTGTAATATCATGAAAAAAACTACTTCAACATCAACAAAATTCTCCCAAGCAGAAATCAAAGACTAAAATTGTGGTTTTCCCAAAAATTGTGGTTACACACTATTATGTAAAACAACGACGCCCACCATTATTAGATTGCACACTATTTCTTAGCATAAACAGATGGTACACCGGCACAATCAGATTGACATACCAGCTGCTATCATCATAATATATACATAATTTTTCTTCCATATAGATATTCATATTCAATAAAATCTGGACTTTTATATAGTTGTTAACAATTTGGTGTTGAATTGTAGAAAAACAATGTGACTTGCTACTGGAGAATGATTATATATATATAAAGCAACACCAGCGTTTTTTTTTTTTTTTTTACCTCTCAATTACAATTCAAAATCAACTAAATCTATAAGATAAACAATGACATGTATGTTGTTGATGAATCCGTGAGAGCAGAAGAAAATTTTCAATTTTATAATAAAAACATATTTCTTGTTCATAACTAAAATTGCCTACTGCCAAAAATGGCTAAGTCGTGGCGATTTAAAAATGAAATTACCGAAATTTTGTCGGCGAGGTGAGCCAGATCGGAGAAACCGGAATCGGAGTCGCTGCTACAGAGAGAATCGGTGCCAGCACTGCCATTTTCCAAAAAATCGCTGACCATGAGAGCCAAATCGTGCTCGCTCTCGTGGCTGAACCCTCCTATGCCCCTGGCCCACAAATCCCCCGCGGCAGTCGCCGTCGTCGTCGTGCACAACAACTCCATCGCCAATCCGCCGCTGTCGTTTCGACCCCGCCAATTCCCCAGCTTTCACTTTCTTTCCCCCGCACCGTGATTTCATGACAGCATCATATCCTGTGATTCTCCACCAATAAAAAAGGGCTGATGAGTTTGCCAACTCAAAACTACGGAAAGGAATTTGAAATTATGTTTTTGAATTTTCTTTTTTATTTTTGTTTTTTTTTAAATACAGTTTTGATTCTGCTTTTGCTTATGAAAATTTGAATTTTTTTTGTGTTTTCCAGTTGTGATCCAAAGGGAAAAAAAAAAGGTTGTTATTTCAATTGCTGCAAAACCCAAAGGATGAAAGGCGAGGCCAACGGGAAAGGCGAGTACATATAAAAGTTTTGGGGATCGAATTACAGAAATGGCCTCGCTTTTTTTTTTTTCGTTTAATTGGATTTTGTTTCAACAAAGGCGAAAATTACGAGGGAATGGATAAGGCCGGAGAATTGTACATGGACGGTAAGTGATAGTTTGTTCATTCGCTTGTTTTAAGAAAAACAACATAAATATCTTTAGAATTATGCGTCTCTTTTTTTTTATTTTTTGGCATTAATTTGGAAAGTGACTTCCAGTCTTGCTGGATATTCTTTTTTTTTTTAATAGCTGGATATCCAAAAAATTAAAAAGAATAAAAGATTAAATAGAAAAGATATATTTTTATTAGATAGTTCAAGAATTTTCTATCTCATTGCTATTTAATAGAAAAAGTTTTACCAATTTTAAATGAGTATGTCTACTGCTATATTCTATTATAAAGAAAATGTTTTACCAAATTTAATATAAGGGCATAATCAGAATTTCGGCAAGTTACTTGGGGACCAAGTCACCAAGCAACTTAGACGGTGGAACGTGCACAGCCACAGCTGGAAAATAGAAATGGAAGATGACGTGAGCTACACGGAACTATTTGTATTGCGTCGGATAACAGTAGTACTGATAATTTATTTTTTCAATAAGGTAATAATAAAAATCTCATAATTGACTCGTGATTTGGATGCAACTCCATAGTTGTAAATGGCAATGCGTTCATTATCAGCCAATCTTTTAGTATGGACCTTTGAAATCATTTTGAGAATCAACGGCTATCATTTGTTAGCCTCAGTTGGCATTTGGCAGGTTAATCCTATCTATTAGATAGCAAACTTTCGATGAAAATAACTAATTATCAACCTTACATCATAAGTTTATATAATTATCAAAAATATTATAAATATTTGAATTTATTCAATTTTACACAAAATATATACAATTTGTAACAACCATTCACTAAAAACGACAAAACAAAAGGAAACACAAATTATAGTAGCAGTTATTTTGTAAGGATAATTCTATTTTTTTTTAGAGACAATTAATATACACCATAAACAACGAGTGAGAATCATACAAATTCAAACACTTTGTAGTATTTTTTATAAGGGGGTAAATTTAGGATGGACATCTAGTAATTTTTTTTTCAATTGTGTTGAAAGTAACTTGTTACTAGTTACCTCATCTAGTTACTTGATATGTAGTAATTTCAATTTGTTATATATATAAATATAATAATCGTTGTTACTAGTTATCTAATCTATTAACAAGTAAAAATGCAAAATGATTCCAAAATATTAAAGAAAAAATAAAACAATTATCATGATATTTGAAAAAACATTGCAAACTATGAATATACCATAACATGATATTATTTTGTACTTTTTAACAAAGTGAGAACGTTACTAAAATAAAAAAGAAAATAACATATACCAATGCATGAAAAACCTTTTTTTTTCTACTAGTGTATTGAAAATCTATTTTTTTTCATTATTCTAATATCATCTTCACTTTAACAAAATGATGATATACATACATACATGTCTTCAAATGTAATATATCTTTTCGCTTAAGGTGTGCTTGACACATTATATTATATTATGGTATGTTGCATTTAGATGTATTAATTTGTAATGCAATATCATATTTGGTGCAATATGAACTTTAATATATGTAATAATATTTTATATCATTATTCATGCTGCTCTTAATAAAATAATGTAAAGTATTTATTATTAATTATATAATATATGAACTTATTAAATAATAATCAATTTTATATATTAATATGCTCAATTAATGACATGAATAATATTTTGAGGGAAAAATGCACAAACGCGCCACACACGGTACCCTGGGTGATTGACCCATCCCAACTCCGTGTTTTATAAACCGGTCCAAAGGGATCCCAACGAGTACGTTCTACTTATCTACTCCCCCTTGATCTATTCCGCGGCACTACGCGCCAACACAAGGTGGATTTCGTGCCTTTGCAGTTGTTATGCATGTTCAAGGTCAAAAATAGGAATCCAATTTGGGGGGTCAACCTTTCCCTCCATCTGATGTGTGATTATATGGCTTCTTTTATTTCATTTTTTTTTATGCACAGATTAAGATACAGTATCAATAATTTTTAAAATAATTATTATTAATTGTACAATAAAAATAATTAATTGTAAAAAATTAAATATTGAATAAAATTTATTTTTGTTTAAAAGTAGTTCTATGTATTTAATACATCTTATTATTAAATTATTGTAAGAATACAAAATTGAAACGAACATAATATTAAATAAATTTTATTTATATGTTTATATATATATGTAAAATATTTTTTTATTGTCTATAAATAATAATTGTCAACTAAAATAAATATTTTTATAATATTATTCTCTTTAAATTTCTTGATTTTATTTTTTAATTGAGTAAGGATAATTTTAATTTTTTATAATACATGTGAGAATATATGTAGGTTGTAATAAGTGTAAAACTAATTCTCATAATCAGAATTCAAAAAGTTACTATTTTCATATTTTTCAAAATCTACTATAAGATGGGATGATTTAAGCAAAAATATTTTTTATGAAATTTAACAAACACCCAAATTATTTTTTTACTTTTAAAAATTACTTTTAAACTTTTTAAAAACAATTACGAATGGACCCTAAATTTATAATGCTCTCTACGTTGTGAGGAAGTTAAGGAGCCATTCATCATAATTGCCAAGTTTATCTGTTCCCCCACATAAGATAGAATGTAAAAAAAAAAAATTGTCAGTTCTCTTTTAGGGATAGATTAAATATGAGAAGACTTTTCACCAAAAAGAAAACAAAAAATTACGAAATGTTCTTGGCAGTTTCAGAATTAGAGGATAAAGGTCTAAACTAAGTGAATTCAATTTTTCCGAGGTGAGCAAATTCTCTAGATTCCCTCATTTAAAAAAGCATTGGAAAGGTTTAATTCTGAAACTAAATGGGATCTTCATTTGATTTTTACCTTACAAAATTGGGGACTTCCACCAGATAATTTATTGTTCTCATATTTAACTTGTGTTATTGTATTAGAAATTTGGCTTAGGCAACATGAATCATTAAGTCAATACAAAACGGCTGTTGTTTAGTCCTCATAAAATAATTAGGAAACAGATTAAAACCTGATCCGCTGGCTCTTGGCCAGGCTGTGGCCTTCAAAATGGACCAATTCCCTTGATAAACGACAATGCAACAGGCCAATAAAGAATAAAATTGTATTCAAGTTTGATCTGTTTGACACCTACAGCATCATTTTCAAACATATCCAATTCACAATAAGCCCAGCTTCCGATCTCTCCTTCAACCTTTATTTTTCCAAGCAAGTCTATTGCCACACAAAAAATTAACAGAAGTGATGAAAATCCAGTGATTGATTTCTGCAACGTTAGCATTATACTTTTTTTTTTTTGTTCTGAACTATGAAGGTGGTCCTAAGTAAATCTCAACTGTGAGAGATATCTTTAAACTCGTACCACAACCCAGATTAATCCATATTTTAATCCATATTCGCACCGGATCGGTCCGTAATAGATAAAGTATTGGTCAAAATGTTGACAACATACAAGAATGGAGCTTCAATCTCTAACCTTTCTTAAAGAGTGAGAGTGCCGAACCACTCACACCAACTAACATTAGCATTATACATGAGTAAAGGGGTTTACACCTAGTATTATACTTATTAATAAATAATTTTAATAAGAGACAGAATCAAAGGAGTAATCTAATAATGATTAATTCAAAAATCAATGTTGAAAAAAAAAGGAAACAAAACAAAAACAACAATGTCCTATGACGTATGGTTTCGTTGAACTTATTTAACTGCAAAATACTCGAGAGTCGGTTGTGCTATTAGATCGATGCCACTTTTCATAGCTAAAAATAGTTTGACACTCGGCGACAACAATCTAAATTTAGTACCCATGTTACTAGGCACTTCCTTTAAACACTTGGAAGTTGGTGAGAAGGCAGACAAACAAGAGTTGGAACATAAAATTACTTAAAAGGCCACAAGGTAGTTGTTGCCCGTTCAAATATTATGCGTAACTGAACCTGCAGGTCACTTTACAGGGTGTTGACACATGTAATGTTTCAGAATTTTCTGGAGGAATATTCTTTCTAGGAGCTTGTCAAAAATGTCAATCCGTCTCAATAAATTATGGGACGGGGTGTGTGTGAATTTGAAATGAATTGACAAACACAAGCAGCCTACTGGTCCAACGGCATGTGCAAATTAACACTAATTTTATAATTTCCATAACTAAGGGCGGGTTCAAAGAAAGGACCATTAGGTATGTTCTTGCACAATGACAAAAAATCCAGACTTCTTCCTATTTTAATATAAGACGGGATGGATTCTCTTCAATGATTTATGGTGATTAAATGGACATTTGACACTAATTTTATCCTATTAAATGAAGGTAACCTCCGAAGTCCTAATTGTCTCGCGCTTGCCTAAGTGACTTTTTTTTTTTTTCAAAATTTAATTTATTAGAAGGGTTTCTGACAATTTAAAAAAAAATTCAAAATTTAATAACTCAAATCTTATTAAACGAAGGTAACCTCCCAAGTCCCCGTTGTCTCGCGCTTGCCTAAGTGACAATTTTTTTTTTTTTTTCAGAAAGTTAATTTATTAGAAGGATTGCTGACATCTTTTCAAAAAAATTTCAAAATTTAACGACCTAAATCTTACTAAATGAAGGTAACCTTCCAAGTCCCAATTGTCTCGCGCTTGCATAAGTGACATTTTTCTTTTCAAAATTTAATTTATCAGAAGGGCTTCTAACTAGAAGTAGCTTAGGAAAGCTACAATTCCTCTATAACACAATTATTCAAAACCAAGACCGTGATGCCAACAGCGAAGCAACTACTGCGTATATAATCCACAAGAAATATGTGAACTAGGGAACCCCTTTTATGCTCAAAAGACGTGTAAAATGGATAATTGACAAAACAACTAGAAGGCTGAGGAGAGAGACAGCCAAAAGGTATTACGAGAAAACATTGAAAAACATCAAAAATACCTGCTAGATGTTTTGAACATAAATCTAATATGTCTAAGAAAATTAAATGTGTCCAATTTCCATTATTTTTATAAAATACATATTTCAGGATCGCTCAAGGGGGAAAAGAAATGACAATGTTTCCCAACATTTCAACAACTTATTACGGCTTTTATAATCTATCTAAGAAGCTTTGAATTTTTGTCTTGCATTAGCCTTGAGAAATATTTCTCATAAAGCAAATTAATCATCAAGTTTCATAGTCATCAAAGATGGATTATTAGAGTTCAATCAGCATTCCTTTTCCTTGCCAAAATTCAAAAAATAATTTCTTCAAGCTATTCATTTGCATCTACCTGTAGCTCCGGAACCAAGATAAAGTGGGGGAAAAATTACAAACAGGCCTTGACATTTCGGCATTCCCCATGTGCCACTGCCACGTCATTTCATGGAACCCTCTATCAGTCTTCAGAGAGATCCAATGGTTAAGATTGCACGGTAAAAAAGTAAACTTTAGGCCCAAAACTTTCAATTCTACCGGTAATGGAAATATCCAGAGTTATATCCAGTCTCTAAACACAGTGGACCTGGACTCTAGTGCAGAAATGGTAGAGAAACCGACAATCCATGATAATTAACTAAACTTATAATAGTCTCCATCAAAACCGACTCAGGTTAAGTCCCGCAGATTTTTGACTTGTTTTCAAGAAATTAACACGAACTCAAAATAAAAAGAAAAAAACCGTGAAATAAACAGAAAGTAGGTAAGAAAATAACTAATTTTCAGCTCACCATCCACAATTCAACTCTACCCTTGCTGTATCTTTCTCCTATCAAGTCTTCTTCCTACCTCAACCAACATTTCATTCTTGTCTTTCCCTGCATCTAGGCTATTCACAATATGTATGAGCTCTGTAACAAATCTCTAACCTCCAGAAAAGCATTTGTCTGTTTAATCTTTTCTTTTTACACCATGGTAGCCTCTTGCTTATTTAAACTCAAAAATTCGGTTTTCACATACAACCTTTAATGACTAATGCTAAGATGGGTTATTGATATTTAATTATATACATGTGCAAGAGGCAAATACTGTCTCTAAACTCAGAACTTAACAAATTCAGGACCGTGTTGACTGTACTTAATAAAAGGCAATTCTCCATGTTATCCATTGGAATCTATAACATTTTTTGTAGAGGAATGTTTATTTGTAATATTAAAAAGAAAGATATCAATAAATATAACATCCCTTAAAGAAACACTGTGTTATGACAATTACAAAGAGCAAGGCACTTGGACAAAGAAAGGATCCATTGGAAAATATTTCAAGCTGTACCTTCTATGCCAGTTGACTGAAATCAATCATTTTCCAGTTCAGATGGAAGGAGATTAGAGGATTGAGATCAACTACCGTCGCTTCAGAGGTTGCTGTAGAACAAAAGAATTGGTCAAATAACTAAATGCCTTTTCAATGGGTAAATCTCATTATTCTTATATCAGCAGCAGACTGTCAACTGATAAAATCTGTGAGAAATAAAATGAGATTGAGAATGGAGAAAAAAGAAAGTGTGAGCCCGTACTTTTTGTGCATTATTAGGCAATTGTCGCTGTCTAGTTACGTGTGACTGTCTATCAGATACACTATCTAAATCCACCATCAGTACTGGATTATCATGCTTATAGAAAGCCTGTAGGGCTCTCACAACAAATGGACGAACTACATTCACTTCCATTGCAGACAGATGGGCAATCTGAAATACCATATTAGACATTTTAGAAGCAAGGTAACCAAAAAGAAAACAAATATAAATGCAGTTCAACAGTCCATGCTATAAATAATGGACACATGATTCACATAAATGTTTCATGATTTGCAACCCAGGGGAAATTTATGCAAGTATTTTGATAATTTCTCACTGACAATGTCTTATAATCATCAAAATAATTATTGAAGATGCGCTAAACATAACAACCCTGACGTCTACTCCAGTCTATCAATTGGCTTGATGCTAATCTTCAGAGTAAAGCTGGCTCCACAAGATCATAAACATAACAAGGGAAGTTTTAATAATTTACACATTATCTCTGCTGTATAATTCCTCTCCATGGGGGAAAAAGTGCATTGAGTTTTATTTTGACAAGCGAAATGGGAGAAGTGCAATTCTTCAAGTTTCATAAAGAGGATTTCTTCTTGCTTTCCCCCAAGTTTCAAACACAAAACTTGTCATTTGATTGTCTACTCAATACCTAATTTTGATGCACATAAAATTAGATGTTATCTGAAACAGAAGGTACTAATGCAGCTCCCTTCATGCTCTTCAGCCTTTTTTTTCAGCATTAAAAAATTCAAATTGTTTGCTTCTTTTTCACATATATTCATTTTTGTCATATCTCTTAAATGATGATCAAAATATTCTATAAGGCTGCAAAATGGCAAATTGTAGTGATCACAATCAACAGATTCAGGACAAGAGATAAAAAATCTACCTTCACTGCAGATGTAGCACTAAATTTCTCTAAGTTCGTCTCAATTTTATGCAGTCGTACATCCCTGATGTCCTCAATAAGGGACCTCACCTATGGGAAAAAGACTAAGGCTAACGTCCTTGGAAAAACTGAAATGCTTTCTCAAACAAGGTTTAAGACCTTCAAACTCACCATATAAATATCAGGAATGTCATCACGTGCACTACCACCCACAAAAATTACAGTCGTCATTAATATGGTCACATATGAAAGCATTCAACCAATCAAACAAACAAACAAAATAACTAATGCTCACTGGTCAAAAAGAAGTCTAGAGATCTCGATGTAATGGAAAGGCACAGACTGAAATATCCCTCGATCTTCTCTTTCTCCTTCCAAAACCTTTGTTAAATTTTCTAGACCACATGGAAAAAAAAATATGACAAGAAATTAGAAACAATACATCTGAAGCTGAACATAAATTTGGCCCCAGATTATAAGACACCAGAAAATGCCAAATAAAAAATAAAATCGAATAAACACAGAATAGACTCAAATTAAAATGCTCACCAATTGACATCCATTGAGGTGGCCGAATTGTGCATTTCCCTCTCTTCTTCAACGCAGCCGCAAGCCACAATGGCACTTTGACCGGTATTTGGGGGTAAAAGGGACCAAAATCACCCTGCAAACTCAACAAACAATTCATTTCAATATTAACAAGAACAACGTGTTAAGCTCAACTCCTACAAGATGGTAAATTCGGAAAATACACAGATAAAATTTAGAGGATCCATTCTCATATTCGGCACAATCTCCACCAATTCATCTTCCGCCATAAACTCAACCTGATTAGAAAAAAAAAAATCCAAAACCAATTAAATCAAAACTTTTAAACTAAGGCCAAAATTTTATTTAAAAAAATGTAAATTAGTGAAGCAATAGAAACCTCTGGTGGAGAAAACAGAGAGACGTGAGGATCAGATTGGCCAGCCATTTTTGTAAATAAAATTAGATCTGAGGTTTTCAAATTTGCGAGAGAGTTCAGAAAAATCGAAATGAATTGATGAAGATTGAATGGGTTTGATTTGAGTGAGGATTTCGAATTGTGTGAAATTTGAGTGAAACCCTACTTTGTGTTTATGGTGGCGGGAAATGATGTCGGGGAAGGGTTTGGACATGAGATAGACTTTTTTGGTTTCCCTTTTTACCCTAAAGGCGGTAAAGAATCTAAAGATGATTTTAAAGTTAGCGGCGTTATAAAATAAATAAATAATAAAATTTTATATTGGCTCTCATTTATCCTTTTTTTTTTTGTAATTTATATTAAAACAATGTAAGTTAAAGAGTGGGTGTTCTAAGCACATGCAAATATAATAAAATTTTAAGCACATGCAAATGGGAAGAGGGTGTTCTACTTTCGAATGTGGGATTTTAAAGAGTGAAGTCAATAATTTACAACAGCCCCCCTCAAATTCATCACTTTAATTACATATAACTTTCAAGATAAGAAGTGATAATGCATTAGGGTTGGCAAAAATCTTCACGAGGATGGGTATTTTTGGGAATTTTTCCTATTCGGAGAGGGTATGAGAATAATTTCATACTCAATTTCTTATTCAGGGAAGAGAGGAGAAAATTTTTTTACCCAATTTCTTATTTAGGGAGGGGACGGGGATGAGATGAAATCTTCATCCCCTACCCATTACCTCATTTTTATTTTTAATTTTATTTTTATTTTTTAAAATTACTAGTAAATAAATAATAAAATTTAAATTATAAAATTATGAATATTAGTAAAAATAACAAATATCAAAATATTTATATTATTAAACTTTTAGGCCTAATTAACTAATTAAAGTCCTAAATTTTTATTTAGGACATTAAAAAACCGGGTAAATTCTATTAGCTCAAAAATTTTGTTTTAATTTTAATATTCATTAAATGTTTTAAACTTAAATCTATTTTTTTATTTTTAGATATTATAATTGCCTACGGCGAATCACAATTTTAATATCTAATTTAATCTAATCTAATCTAATTTAATCTAATATTTACTCTTAATTTGCTCCGACTTAATTATTGTACTATAAAAGGAATAGTCTATATTTATAAAGTGCCATGCCACCATTGAAAAAGTTATTTTTGAATCTAAATTCAATTTCATTTGTAACAATTTTGTATTAAACTATTAATTTATTCACGATAGTTTGTAAAAGAAATTTGTATCCCTTACATGATGCGTTACTTACTAATTTAATGCATGTGACTTTTGTAATGCATATTTATGTAAGATATATTTCAAACTTTACTTTTATTTAAATTTTTTATTTTAATAATGTTTTAGTTATTCAGGGATCGAGGACCTTAGGAATCCTCTGTTATTATTCGGGGAGGAGATGGAGATTCTCTCAAGTAATTCTGATGGGAATAGGGACGAGACAGGATCATACGCAAAATATCAAGGATAGGTACGTGGAGATTGGTCCCTTCCCCTCCCCTCCCCTCCCTATTGCCATCCCTTCGAATGCATGTGCTTAAAACGGCCTCATTAAAACCTTATCAGTAAAATTTAGTAGGACAAAACCTGGTCGAAAGAAAAATAGTACAAAGCACATTTATTCAATATAACTGTAAAATTCTTCTCTTCAAAATATGTCCCCTTAGCAAAATGCTACCTCAAAAATCATATGTCAATTTAATTTGTTGAGTTAACACGTGTTAATACTGTGGATTAACTTCTCAAATATTGATGTGGGCAAAACTTAGTAAAAACATCAGCAAAATTACCAATAAAGTATATTTGCTTAACATTAATTTTATTATCTCGTTGCAACCCATGAGTGTAAAAGAATTTTGGGGGAGATATGCTTAGTTATATCCCCCTTGATATATCCTCCTCCAATTTGAGTAATATAAGCAGCATTTCCTCATATATAATTGTTGAAACATCTATTGTAAAAGTCAAATTATAAGTGCTTTGAATATGATGGATAATAGTCTGTAATCAAACACACTTTGTGCTTGCTTTATATAACACAAGGACCTCTAAGTGATTAGAGGAGGTGCAACGAAAGTCTGCTTAGTCAATCGCCATAAAATTGTCGTGCTATTCTAAGTGAAAATATATCTTGCTTGTAGATGAGCTTTGTTGAGATTAGAGAGCGAACTTGAGTTTGCATAACCGATAAGACTGAAATTCTCTATTGGTCCACTTGAATAAATTAGCCCCAAGTTCATCATTTTGCAAAGATATCAAAAGATATATTTAATGTCGTTCCAATGTCATCGTATTAGAATTGAGTGCTGCTGAGCTGAATCTTGCCAACAAGTTACAAAGAATGTAATGTTTGGTTAAATGCATTGGGCAAGGTAGAATAAAACATCAATTGCATTTATATATGGTACTTCTAGATCCAAGTATCTCTCCATCATCCTTTTTAGGATGGGAAAAAAATTTTTTTTGGATCGAGAGACAAAACAACTATAGGAGTGCTTAGCAACCTAATTTATAAGAAGATTTATGTATTCATACACTTGGATACTTGTGAGGGTTTGAAATTTGGATGTCATTTTCACATAAAAATAAAAATAAAAATTGTAGGGTTTATACAAAATATATAATTACTCCCTAAGTATTTGATCTTGTTAACTCGTCATTATAACGAATTTTACATTTGAGAAAGAAAAAAGAATGTCTTACAAAAATAAATTTAAAATAATCTATGAGAATATTAAAAAAATAAAATAAAATAAAGTGATGTGAGTAAAGATGGCCAATGAGTTGTGCCATGTTGGCCCGACCATCAAAGGAAGGCCTGCCTAATTTTTTTTTTTTGTTAGGCCTGGCCTAGCCTAGCACATGTCTTGTGCTCACTCATGTCATAGCGTGTGCCGTGTCATGTCGTGTCTAAGAAAAAAAATGATTAGCTTTTTCTTTTTCTTCTTATTTTTTTAAGAGTGCATGCCAAGTTGTTGGCTTATTTTTTCAAGCTTATGTACTTTTTTGGGTTTATGTGTTTTTATTTAAATTTGATAAAATTAAAAATTCAAAACTCAAGTCCATATTCAATAATAATAAACTAATAATAGTACGAGAATGTAATATTAATTATTAAGTTTGACCATATGGTATTAGAATTATTTTTTAATACTTAACACCAACAACAAGAATAAATTTTTCTTAAGAGTTAATTTAATTTTTAACTCGAACTTACATAGAGTTATAGATTATAGTTTATAATAATATTAATACATATTTCTAAATCATGATATTTATAATTTTATTTATTAAAATCATAATATCAATTATTTTATTTAAATAAATTATAAACATAAATCAATTATAGTAGTTTTTTAACTAAGAATTAAATAAATTTAAAAAATTTGCACTAATAAAATATATTAAAAAATTTAATTTCAAGTTATTTATAAAATTTCAAAACTTTAAGTTTATTTTTATTAAAAACCGAAACATGCGTATTGCAGTTTTTTTTTTCGTGCTATTATTTAATCAATCTCTAATCATGTGTGCTTTTGAAGTGCTTAAAATTTTAAGTTCGACTTATTTCACGTGCTTATTATGCCGTGTCTCATATGCTACCAAAATATACTCATACCGTATTATATTATACGAACACGTGTTATATTTTTATCGTATCACGTGCCGTTCGGCCGTCTCCATCTCAAAGTTTGAGTAATCGTTTATTGACTATTGTCGAGTATGAACTTGAGTCATGTTGCGATAATAACTAAACGCACGGCTTACGAGTGGAACAAATGAAAGCAAACAGAGATAAGCGAGCCCATCACGTGATCTTTCTTCTCACCACCCACTCATTCCGTGACTGACAAACCCGTGGGCCACAAAAACCATTTGCTATCCGATTCCGGTGGACGATTTCCGTCTCCTTCATTGACAGACTTACCCTCCTGTCTGCTGCTCATTTGTTCAAGACTCCGAAAAAAACATAATCCAAATGCCAGGCCATAACTGTAATTTGAAATTAACTAAAAATTTCATATTGACTTCTCGGTATTTGTTCGAAAGCCCAAACAAATAGAAAATAAAACATAACACACACACGCACTCGTCGAAAATGGGCAGGAAGTTCTTCGTCGGCGGTAACTGGAAATGCGTAAGTTTGCGATCACTTACTATTGTTCGTCATATTAGTTTGAGCTGAATTTGATCTATGAAATTATGAGATCTGTTGAGCTGAATTTATTATTAGTGTGATTATTGAATTATTTGTAAATTTTGGCTCGAATCTAAAAATGTAGAATGGAACACCTGAAGAAGTGAAAAAGATAGTGAGCGTACTCAATGAAGGTCAAGTTCCATCTTCTGATGTCGTTGGTAAGTTATGTCGTTTAAATATTTACTGCTTTTTTATCTCTTTTTTTTTTGTAATTTTTTTTTAAGAAATCTTGTTATGGGTTAAAAGATTAATTTTAAATGGCGTTTTGTTTGTTCTATAATTTTAAGTGTTGATAACTTTGATGCAATTGCAGAGGTCGTTGTTAGCCCTCCGTTTGTGTTTCTTGAACTGGTGAAGAGTTCGTTGAGGCCTGACTTTCATGTTGCGGCACAGAATTGCTGGGTCAAGAAGGGAGGTGCTTTCACCGGTGAGATTAGGTATGATATTCATTAGTCATTGCGTTTCATTTTGTTTTATTCTATTTTCTTTCTGAGGATGGCATTTTTACACAGGAACTTTTTTAATTGCAAATTTACAGTTCATTGCCTCATGTATGTGCAGTGCAGAAATGCTTGTCAATTTGGATATTCCTTGGGTCATTCTTGGTCATTCTGAGAGGAGACTCGTTTTGAATGAATCAAATGAGGTAAGCTATATGGTTGATGACACAGTTCCAAACTTGCTTACTGTTTGATAATTACGATTTCAAACCCTTCTTCTTGTCATTCTAAAAGGAAACTCATGTATGTGCAGTATGCATTTCATTTACTATTCTTTGTTTTCTTAACATTTGCTACGATAACATTGACTTTGTGACTCTTTTTATTTCTTTTAGTTTGTTGGGGATAAGGTTGCATATGCACTTTCTCAAGGTTTGAAGGTGATTGCTTGTGTTGGTGAGACACTTGAGCAGCGCGAAGCAGGATCTACTATGGAAGTTGTTGCTGCACAAACTAAAGCAATTGCAGGTACATATTTCATTGCCATGCACAGAGCTTCTTGTGCAGTCTTGCAGTCTGCCGTTTTAAACATTTATGTTCTTCAATTTCAAACCATGGCCATCATAGGGTCTTTTGAAATTGTTTATAACTTTATTTGTGATTTGTTTCTTGTAAAAGAATAAATTGTTTATTACGTTAATATGTTTTACGTGAATACATGTGTTATGTGGTTTCACCTTCTTTTTTTTTTTTTCACGATATGATAATTGCACTTTCTACCTCTTCAAAGTTTATTATTGAGGGAAATGTCCTTACGCAATCAACCATGTTTATCTTTTCATGGAAACAAAGAATATCAGTAATTATTTCTCATTGCACCATATTTCATGATCTAGTGTTGTGCAGATTTTCAAGAGAAATTTCTTGTTTGGTATTTATCACAAGGATTAAATTGGAATGTTGTTTATTTGTATTGCTCTAACACTTGAGTCTTGCATTTTGGTGCTTATACATCATAATTCCATCATATCAACATATCTACAGTTTTTCAATTGTCTTTGCACATCAGTGGTTTATCCTTAATGCTTTTACTAGAGGTGCGCACTATATTTAGAAAATTATTTCTTTGTATTGGCTCTTTTGTTTGGCCATGACACGATACAGATGAATGATATTTATTGTATGCTAAATGAAATCTGCTTCAGCTTTTACTTTTATTGTTACACTGATTTATTTTCTCAATCATTATTTAAATGCATGTAAATGTTTCTGAATACTGTCAAGCTTCAACTTAGATGCTAATCGTGATAATATATAATAGTGATGATTTTTTTTTCTCATTTTTTACTAATTATATCTCCCTCAATCATTTTTCAACTCTGGTGCCAGAACAAGTCTCAAGCTGGTCAAACATTGTTTTGGCCTATGAACCTGTGTGGGCTATTGGAACTGGGAAGGTTGCCACTCCAGCGCAGGCTCAAGAAGTAAGTCCTCAGCCTTCAGCTTATATGTTGAAGTCATTATCATATATCAACGGGATATATACATTTTTTAGAATAATTGGGTATACTTGTCCTTGCCTAATTTCGGATTGCCCACTTATCTCGACCAACCCTTTTCAGTTATTTTCCACTACCCTCTTTGTGTAATTTACCATATCAATTCTTAGGTCATAGTCTATATGCTGATTTCTTGTGTTAGATGGATTTCCTAAAAAGTTATCAATTGGTAGTGGTGATTGTTTTCATACTAATTTTACTGTTCTGTATAATAGGTACATTTTGAACTGAGGAAATGGCTTCTTAAAAACACCAGTCCTGAAATTGCTGAAGCAACACGGATCATCTACGGAGGTATCTCTATTAATGTGTCCCATGTTCTAGTCCACTTGCTATTGTCATTCGGTTGTTTTTATAATGTGCAATATGCGCTTTGAATTATTAATTCTTCAATCATCCCCTTAAATTGAAATATAAAGAAAGCAGCGAATAGAATCAATGCTTGTAAAACTTATTTGTTAACATTTCATTAACCAAAGTTGATGGATTTTTTCGTTGCATAACTATCTAAGGATCTGTAAATGGTGCAAACTGCAAGGAATTGGCTGCACAGCCTGATGTTGACGGATTTTTGGTTGGTGGTGCTTCGTTGAAGGTATTGCTGGCATTTCTCAATTTTTCTCATCTGTTCCTTGTATGCTTTAGTATTATTGTGCTTATACTTGGCGCCTCTTTTTGTTTTCAGCCGGAGTTCATTGACATCATCAAATCTGCTGAGCTGAAGTAAAATTCTTGAGCTTTATTTCAAGCGCAGTTTGCTGATGAAGTATTTACTGTTTGTGGATATATAGAATACGTTTGGTATAATTTCAGAATTACTTTTGTTTTTGATAAGCGCGACCAACTGAAACCTTTTTTTAAACTTTTTTAATTATCTTTGTTTCCTAAGTGCTGGAGTTAGAATAAGTCTTACGTAGTGTTTTACTGCTGCAGTGTTTTACTGCTGCAATGGGAGCGTAGATTCCTCCACTTTAGTTTTTACTTATTCATTTGAGGATTATTCATTTGAGGAGTAGAGTAGGAGTTTTACTCTATGGGTCTTACTCATATCTTAGGTAAGGGGTGAGATTTCACTCACATTTCCCACTCTCACCTTCTCTTTTTTTGTCTTTCA
>JAQOOD010000007.1:30822617-30962334 GCA_029633175.1 Citrus glauca | reverse complement strand
AAGCTATATTTGTTTATTTAATTATTTTTATTTATTATTATTATTGGATAAAAAACTATAAATATAATTATATTTTTTAAATAGATTATTATTATTATTATCATTATTAATAACAAGAATAAAAGTATTATAATTAATTAATCTATAACAATAATTAATAATAATTTTTTCATTAAATTGTTAATAATAATAATTAATGATAATTATTATTAATAATTAATTTTTGAATAATAATAATAATAATAATAATAATAACAACAACAACAATAATTAAAATACAAAATAATAATTATGATAAAAATTAATTAAGGATTTTATAGTAATTTGTTACAATTTAACTCATTCTAATTTTGATTCTAAAGCAAAGTAAACACAAAAATGGTTAAAAAGTCTTTTACAATCTTTTCTATGATGTTCATAAAGTTCATAACATGTTGTGAACCGTCGAATCACGAAATATGGCTACGGAATTTTGTTACGGGGCTGCGAATAGTAGATGAGATTGATAGACCATTAAGTTAATTTGTGACAACAAGTCAACAGTACTGTATTCCAATAATAATAGGACTTGATGAAGTTGAAGTATATAAACATCAAGTTCCTAATTGTTAAAAAAAGAGTTCAGAGTAGACAATTGTCTATAGAGCACATCGGCACAAACTCCATGATTGTGGATCTGCTTACTAAAGAATTTTCACCCAAAATATTTAATGAGCATGTTTCTCATATGAGCGTTGTGTCATTAAAGGATACTTAGTTTTAGTGGGAGTTTGTAATTAGATGCTTTTATGATATAGACATTTTCCAGTTATTTCAATATAAGGTTATTTTCTGCATAAATAAAATTTTGATTTATTAACACTTTAATTTTGATATGATTTGATGTTACTAAATTCTAAGGTGAACAAAATGGAAATATGCATGTTAAGATCACGTTGCATGAAAATTGCATGCTACATATCCATATCATGATTCATGTCGTTTAGTTGTATTGGCATAGTGACCATTGATGGATCAAGTTACAACAATTGTAACAAAGCCTGCTTTGATCCTATATTGCTATGATTGATGGACTAAATTAGTTATATGTATGTTGTGTAAATTAGCAAGTGTACTAGTCAGCACAAGTAATATAATGAAGAGTAGAGAATCGTCTCACAGATATTGTATATCCTATTAGCTAACGAAATTATTCTATCCCTCATTTATTTGAATAACTGAATAAGTGAATTTAGATTAAAAATTAAATTAAGTAACTAAAAATTAAATAAACATGCATGCAGTAATCGAAATACTAACATATTAAGACACTAGGACATCCGATTTCACCATAACCAATCTAATTTAATCCTCCATCTATACTATTAAAATTTATTATCCATATTGACAGTAAATTTTCTTAATCTATTCAATATTCTCTCTCGAATAATATTAAAAATGCATTCAACTATTAACCCACTATATCTCTATGTGAATTTAAATATGCAAAGATTCATTAAACTCTATGGAAATTCTTATAAATACAGCATGAATCACGTTGGCACATCTCTGTCTTTCGTTCAATTCGTGACATCCATTACACAAAGTAAAAATACATAAATCTCCTCTCAATCTCATTATGTATCCTCAAATCATTCAAATATTGGCAAGATATTTAAAAGCATTAAGCACAATAATGAACACTCAACCATGAAATAATAAACTAAAAATAACACATATTTATGAAATTAAATCTTCATAGTTAGGCTATATCGTAACCCTAGTCAAATAAATTAGTTTATGAAAATATAAAGAGAATCCATGAATTTAATTAGGAACATTCAAGAAAAATAATAGAAAAGAGAAAGAAAAACTCAAGAATTAATGCATTCCTTCTCTTCCAAATTGCTCTTGTTGCTCTCGATTTTTCTTCTAATTGGTGCGGTTGCTGGTTCCTTTCTTTTCTTTCTTGCTCGCGGTTTTCTTTCTCTTGACTTCTCAATTTGTGCAGCTACCATTTCTCGGTTTTCCTTCTCCTCATTTTTATATTATTGCTCAGCCCCCGAATGCTTAAATCAAAAGGATTTAAAACGAAACAAACCTAGCTCACTTTCTAAGCCCATGCATGTGAATCAAATGCCAATGCTTTATGTAATCATTCACGTGACTTGTACAAAAAGCTAATGAATATATAACATTATTTGGTAATAAATCTAATAATATCTTTAAGCATTATTTCATTCCTCTTTTCTTTCACAATCCGCAATTATTTCCCTAAGCACCAATTTATTTCCTTTTTAAGCTTTCTTTCACTTCAATATTCCCAATATTCCTACAATAATAAAATATGAAGATTGAAAAAAAATTAATATAATAAAATATATTTTAACATAAAATTGAGTTAAAAAAACATAAAAATAATATATATAAATTACTAGCACATTAATGTACATTTAGGTAATGATAGTCAAGTTGATTATAATTAAGGTTACATATATAGCCAAAGTGGGAGATTATTGGATCTTTAATCCAACAGTAGGCTTATATATGAATAATTATATGTTGCGGGTTGTCATATAAGGTTAAGTTTAATTAAAAGTGATTTATAAAAGTTTTCGGTAATTTAGGCTTTAATATATCTGATAATATATGGGGTTTTAATATGTAGAGACTTAAGAGTAATTTTTATTTTTATGATGGGTTGAAATAAAAATACCTAATGATAACAAAGAAGTTATATATATAAGTGGTTATGGTCCCCAGGTCGTATTTTTAGTTCTAACTTTTTCTATTATCCCATCATCAAAGAGAGTGGTAGAGAACTTAAAGGACACTCTACGAAAATATGTTGATCTAGAAGACTAATCACACGACTCTAGAGAGTAATTTAATATTATAGATTTAGGTACGCTTTTACATATTTTTTTATTGATTCTTGGTGACACAACATAAATATTCTTACATTTTAGGTGACAGTTCTCTTCAAAAGGATTATTTTCTAATAGTTCATTGACCTGTTTCGATTCTTGGAGGATGTGAGAATTTACTAAAGCCAATAATCCTTAAGGAAGAAAGTAATATTTCTGGAAAAATTTTCATTGAATATGAAGGAGTTGATGATGATCATTGAGTGAGAAGATTCCTTGCAATTGCTTTAATGGATACATCCGTGAAAAAAGAATACAATTTGCAGATTCATTTATTTGTCATACAATTCTCTTGTTAGTTCTTTAATTTAGGTATCTCTCCTGAGGCCAATTTGAAAATAAGAAAAATAGGATTTGGGTTAATTAGTAATACAATAATTTTTATTTTACTAAGATGTGATGGGCAGTTATTGGATTATAATGATATATAAATACATGAACTAAATCTTAATTGGTATAAATACATAAATGGTAGAATATCTTTAAAATCAATATCAGTTGAAATTTAAAAAAATAAAAATAAATTCATCAACAAGGGCGTAGATCAGTTGGCATATAATTATTTTATCTTAACCAAGGTTCTCGATCTAAGACTTGAGAATGTAGCGGCATTAAATACTTGTTATGAAAATTTTACCGCCCTAGTGGTCATACTCAGCTCGAATCTAAATCAGTAAAGACTCAATATGATTTTCGAATATTAGATAGTTTAATATACTAAAATAAAAAAATAAATTTAAATTTAGTGCTAATATGATTATTCTTTGTTAATATTTTACAAAAAAATTGATAAAGTTATTTGATGATAGATCTTTAGAAGATCAGAACAGTCCGACCAGAACTAAATTCAAATTCAGAAAAATAATAACGATTAAACAACACAAACATGAAACATTTGTTCTTGACATGCCAAAAGACTATATTTTGCATTGTCACTCTTATCCTTTTGCGATGAAAGCGAAAAGCAAAAACTACGAAGCACACGAAATTTTTTGTAACAATACAAAACTCAAGAAATTGGAAAAAGCAGTAAAGTGCTAACTGAATTTTATTAGCATTAACTAAAGGGGAATGCTTGATTCCCTAACACTTAAAATAGTACTCCTAAGAAAAAGGTTCGTTGACGGAGCACAAAATAACCCTACAAAGGATAGCTATAGTTTATAACGCTGTAATGACTAATGATCATAACTTTTTCAGCATATATAAAGAATCTGATTGGTAAGTGACGGGTGCTGGCATGGCTTCTCTCCACTGAACACTAAAAGTCTAAAAGCAATGAAGCTTAGAAACAATGAACCTAGACACTCTTAATTTGGTATTTAGCAACAACTTTATCGGAAATAAATATTACATAATGCGATGAATAGGAGCTGGTCTAATTCAGGCTTCAGAATAATGAACACTCAATGGATGGATGCTTGATGCTTGATCTCTCACGAATCAAGTATTTCTAATGGATCAATATTCTCTCTTAATATGATTTTTATCTGAGTAAGTGTTATTAATATAATGGTAATTAATAAATTAAAAAAATAATTAAATCTTAATCATACACTAATACTAAAACACAGATGACACAAGATCGATAAAAAATAAGGAGTGCTCAGATCATGAGAAGATATCAATTCATTTCTAATATAGTTAATTGTCATGATTGTTTGCAAGCATTAACTTAATCATTATTAAGCCTAATTGGTTTCAGATACAAAAAGGAAAAAAAAAATTGAGACAACGAACGATAAACAAAATATCACATCTGTGTATTTTAATTAACTTTTGGCCATAAAATTTATACATATTAATATGATATAACTGCATTGGTTACTAAATTATAACAACAAACGTTTAGATTAATTTTTCAAGTAATCTTTTTGTACTTTTTTTTTTTATTTTTGTTATGTCATGGCGTAGCTACACTACAATTTTGGATCATCCTCGTTTGTCGTTATGTGAAGAAAACCAAAACCGGGACATGAAAGTTTACATAATGCAGATAATGCTCTAACTAAATTTAGAATGAAAGAAGATTGGTTAATTCCAGAAATGGAAACATTTGAAATAATTATGAAACAAAGATGCACTGACAGCCACAAAATAATTTAACCAAAGACAAAAGCAAGCAGGAATTATATATGTTGCGATCCTATCTACAACAGAAATTAAGTCATTTTTTTTCTTTTTGGTTTTAAATAATGATACTGCAATGCAACGATGGTAACTCTCTCAGCATACAAGAAGCACTTGTTGATTTTCAAGTGAAAAAATGTGGCCACGGGTTTCTCTCCACTGACCACAGCAGCACTAAAGCTTCATAAACAATGCACTCTTAATTTTGGTACACAGGAATAAAAGAAAAATAAATCTAGTAGCTCCCAACCCCCAAAACAACAACTTTAAGCTATTATCGATGCTATTGAAATTGCCTTTGAAAATATTTGGTTGCTCCGTCGGACAGAGAGTGACTCTAGTACTGAAAAAACAAAAACAAAAAAATTAAAGGGAAGAAACGATCCATTAAAACCAATCGTTTTACTCATATACTTCTTATTGTTATATCACTTATGGATAGCAATGAGGCAGAAATTGTTTCTGAATAATTAATTAAGAACTATAAAATGATTCAATGATCCATCTATGGTGGTCAAGATTCTTAAGAGGGAGACCTATTGCTACTAGATAATTATACCATAACTGATATGATGATTTATAATAATTGCTGGCATGGCCCGAATATGAATTGTTTGGTTACTCTCTGCACTTCTTTAGGATTTGATTGGAAGTGGAAACTGGAAAGTGATGCCATGTATTCTTTCCACTAACAACCAATTACGACTACCGCTTGGAGATACAATGAATCTGGACACACTGAATTTGCGGAACAAAATCGACCACATCCTTTGGTTAAAGTGGATTAATTATAGGCAGAATTAATAATTGAAATTATCACTAGCTATTGGATCATTATTAAAACATTACTATTTTTCTAATGTTTACACAAACTCCTTTAGACTCCATCCATCCGAATGGTCAAGTTTAATGAGCCAATAAAGTATTATTATTATTATTTTAAACGCTAATCTATTGTATTTTATTGTTTTATTTGTCAAATATTGAATCAGTACTTCATTTTAATCCATGGGTGTCGTCGATTTAATTGAATCCAGTCCATAATGGTAAAGTTCAAAATTACGTAAATTATTACAGTGTAGAATATATATATTTATTTAATGGGATTTGTATCCTAATTCCTAACCAAATATAGTAGAATTTTACGGTAACGACAATATCCATATTGAAAAGAGGTTGTCAAATCCGTGATTACAATAAAATAGAAGGGAACATAGAAGTAATAATATATAAGCCCTCAACAATTTGACCAATACATATTGTAATTAATAGGGATCACAAAAATCCCCACGGGACGGGTACCTCGGGGATTTTTCCCATTTGGAGAGGGTATGAGGATATTTCATACCTAATTTCTTATTCGGGGAAGGGATATGGAAATTTTTTTACTCAATTTCTTATTCGAGGAGGGGACAAGGATGAAGTGGAATCCCCATCCCCTACCCATTTCCCTATTTTAATTTTTTAAAATTACTAGTAAATAAATAATAAAATTTATAAAATCATAAATATTGGTAAAAATAAAAAATATCAAAATATTTATATTATTAAACTTTTAGGCCTAATTAACTAATTAAAGTCCTAAATTTTTATTTAGGACATTAAAAAGACCGAGTAGATTCTATTAGCCCAATATTTTTTAATTTTAATATTCTTTAAATATTTTAAACTTAAATCTATTTTTTATTTATTTTTAGATGTTATAATTGCCCACATCGAATCTAATCTAATCTAATCTAATATTTGCTATTGATTTACTCTAATTTAACTATTGTGTTGTAAAGTAAATAGTCCACATTTATAAAGTGCCCACGCCACTATTGAAAAAGTTAATTTTGAATCTAAATTCGATTTTATTTATAACAATTTTGTATTAGACTATTAATTTGTTCATGATAGTTTGTAAAAGAAGTTTGTATCCCTTGCATGTTGCGATACTTACTAATTTAATGTATGTGACTTTTGTAATAGATATTAATGTAAGATATATTTTGAACTTTACTTTTATTTAAATTTTTTATTTTAATATAATTAACTCAAAATCGAAAAAAATGTATGAGTTATTTGGGGATCGGGGACCCTCGGGATCTCCTGTTATTATTCGAGGAGGGGATGGAGATTCTTTCAAGTAATTCTGACGAGGACGGGGAGGGGACGGTGACATAAACAAAATATCGGAGATGGGTACGGAGAGATCGGTCCCGTACCCTTCCCTCCCCATTGCCATCCCTAGTAATTAAAAAGCCTCTCACAGAACTTAACATCAGTACAAAAGCCAAAATGCATGCTATTAAGTTATTTTACATCATCAGCCAAAGGCCATATTTTATTTTTATGTCCCATAATACGAACACAAGTTTAAGGGACATGAGAAATTCACAAGAGACAAGTAAATGAAAAGCAAACAAACGCAGAAACAACAACGCTCAAATGGTAGCCATTTAAGCACCAAGACATGAAGCCATGGCTTCCCCAACAGTCAGAAAGATCCTTCCTCTAATTTTGTCCACAAAGTTGGCCATCTTTAGCTTGTGAATCACTTGCCATCTGGGATTGGCAATTGCTAGCTGAGAGATTATAGAGAAGAGTGTAAAAACTTTTCAAACTTAAATTGATAATTCATTAGCAAGTGAACATATATACAAAATAAAATTATTATTTGCAATTGTCAAGAAAATAAATAAATAAACTGTGGACAGGTAATTCTTTTGATAAAGTATCAACTCTCTGTATAGAGTTGTCGTTCATCATTTTCTAAGATGCACGCGGACATCAGCTTACCTCAATGCCATTAGAGTCGAGAGTTTTACGTAGTTCCTCTAGAGAAGCAAGTCCTGATGTATCTATGTTCATCATGTCTATAAAATTTTAAAAAAAAAAAACAACAACAATATTAGTTCTATGGAAAATTAAAAAGTTCAACCCTCTTGAAGTTAATTAAGCTTACTGTAATGTTGATACAAAAATTAAACCTACTGGACAAGTCAAGGAGTACAAGTTGGGTATTCTTTCGAGCCTTTCTCTGGCTGCTTTCTTTTTCTTCTTCTTCTTCTTCAGTTATCCATCTCATAATCCTTAAACAATGAACAATATGTTAAATCAACCAAAATCACATAAAATTCTTTCCTAAAATTATGCAAGAATTCCTAAATTTGGGTTCTGGCGAGCATAAAATGATAAAATAAGCTTTTTTAATCTTGTACACGAGAGGGATTCAAAAGTTTGAATCCCGCTCATATCAGAATTGGGAAAAGGTTTGGTTTACATTTACGTAATATTTTAATATGGAATAAAAAGTTAGAAAATATTTTATGAAAAGCCATTCCAGATTAGCAAGAATTAAATCTTTCCTCTGCGCGCGCGCGTGTGTGTTCTATACCTTTCTCTAACAGAATTGGCATTCGCAAAACAAAGCAAGGCAGATTTGACACGGATTATGAGGATTCCAGGAGTCGTAACAGCCATAGGGTATTGATCAACATCGCAAAACAAATCGGTTCCAGGAAGTTTTCCAAGCTTTTCAGTGCCAGGTTGAATTGAAATCAGTATGATCTTTGCAAATGATATTGTGACCTGTTACGCATAAACTAGATCATATTAATTTCACACAGTTCATATATATTGTAAAATTGAGTACTTTCAGAAACAAATTTAGAAGCATCAGAAGATTTTGACCAATAAGGACCTAGATTAATCAACAAATATTTAAGCTATCATTAATTAAAAAAGAGCTGAGAAAAAAAAAACGACACCTTATAAGAACAAAAATAAAGGACATTTATTAGTTGCGCCGCATTAGACAGCCAGCTGCTGTAAAATTTTTGGTGGGGTATAAAGTTGTATATGCCGTATAATGTTGCAATAAAAAGCATATAGGACTCAATTTCGCAACGTATAGGAATCCCATCGATATCCTTAGTTGACCTAATAACATATATGAGTCAAACAATTCCACACTATTAATTAATGGTGCACATTAGGGAGGCTGGAGACAATTGTATATGTTAAGAAGAATTTTTCTTGATTATTATTACTTTTCACAAATACTCCTCCTCTTGCATGTAGCGTCAATAACTTGATACCCAAATTAAAGTGATATAAATTTGTTAATATATATAACTAATTCCAAAGGTTTGGCTTTGATTTCTTGTTAGTCAAGCAACAAGAGAGAAATATTACTGCGACTAGAAGACCGATCTCCACTGAAGCAAACAACACCCCGAAGAAGGCTCCAATGCAGGCAAGGAAGTCAAGCTTGTCGACTTTCCAAATATTGTAAAATTCATTAAGGTCAATGAGTCCCGGAAGAGCTGACATAATAATTGAAGCAAGGATTGCCATTGGAGTATAATACAAGAGCCTTGTGAAAAATTCCAATGATATGAGCACTGTAATGGCCATCACAATATTTGACACTGTACTTTCACAGCCAGCGCTGAAATTCACAGCACTGCGTGAGAATGAACCTGCATTCATCACGTAGTGATAGAGAAATCAATAGATTCAAAAGCTCGAGCTAATAAGTTAAGAGTTCAACAATAATATTAAAGACAAGTCTCAACAAATTCTTCATATGAAATGTGAATTCAAAAAAAAAAAAGTGTTCAAAAAAGACAAATGGGCTGAGAGACAAGAGCCTAAAAATGAACCAAAAAATTGAAATTGGAAATAAGCTTACCGGTTGCCACATAGCAAGAAGTAAAGGATCCTACAATGTTCATGAATCCCATGGCTACCATTTCCTTGTTTCCATCAAGGTGGTACCCTTTAATTGATGCAAAAGACCGGCCTACAGCAATTGCTTCCTAATATTGAAATCGGATGTTAACAAATTTAAAGTGAGACTGAAATTGATTGTGATATACATATAATAAGACGTGATGTTTCAACACGAGACATTAATTCCGATACTATAGTACCATATAAGTATCGGATTGATCAATACTCACTGCGAGAGCAACAACTGCAGCAACAAATCCAATTTTAGCCACTTCTCCAACATGTTGCCCATGGAATTGTATTTGATGCACTGAGCTTGGATTCAAGCCTCTATCGATGTGCTTCACTATCTTCACTCCATGTTTATCAGCTCTTGTCAGGAATACAAATAGAGTTGATAAAATAACAGATACTAGTGGGGCAATGGCTGGTAGCCAGAAGAGTTTCCTCTTCTTCCTCCCCTGAAATAATCAGCACGCGTATTGGAAAAAGAACAATTCTGAAGTTATCTCAACTTCACTAAAGGGAAAACAAAATGAATAATCAAGCTTAATTACCAGATATCTAGTAGTTAAAATGAAACAAAGGAATGAACATCCGAGGATAAAATTCTGAGGACTCCATGTATGATGGAGTGAATTCCAGACAGCTTTCACGACAGAGATAGCATCAGTCTTATTTGTAAAGTGAGAAATTCCAAGTAGTCCCTTGAGTTGTTGAAGGCCAATGACAATGGCAGCACCAGCCATGAAGCCAACAACGGCAGCATGTGACAGAATATCAATAAGGAACCCCAACCTGTTAAATAAAAACAAGGATAGTAACAAAATTTGATTTATCGTGTTGAAATGACAGGAACTAACTGAAAAATAAGGCAAAAATGACACACCTGAACAGCCCAAAAGAGGCTTGAAAAATGCCCGCAAAAAACGTTGCCGTGAGAACAAAGTTTCTGTAAGCAATTGGATTAGCCAGAGGATCTTGCACCTTTTGAATCATTGAAGATAAAAGCAGTGACACAACAGCTACTGGTCCAATTGCTATTTCTCTTGAAGTCCCCATCACGGCATAGATGAGAGGTGGCACAACACTTGTATCTGTGTATACAAATTTCATACCAATACATGATTACATTAACAAATATACATCTGCAAAGTTTTGGCATAAAAATCCCACTTACAGAGGCCATACTGAGGATCAAGCTTTGCCAAAGTTGCATATCCAATACTCTACAGTAAATTGACATGAAATAGAATGAGCCTGAAAACTTTTTGTAGCTGTAGAGTTTTAGTGACTCAAAAAGTTGATCAATTTTACTACCTGTGGAATGCAGAGGCTGGCAAGAGTTAAACCGGCCATTAAATCATTCCTAAATTTGGATGCCTTATAGTTTCGGCACCAATGGAGAATTGGAAATAGTCCATGGACAAATGTAAACAGAAGATTGAATCTATCATGCTTATTCTTGAACTTGCGTCTATGAGGGAAAAAAGTTTCCCTCACAGAATTTACAAGCTCTTGCCAAAAACCTGGCGGCTTGGGAGCATTGAGCACCCACTGAGCTCTTTCATTGCTTTTGTTTTGCTCTATGTCAAGCATTTCTTGGACATTGAAGCTGCTTTCCGTAGCCAGAGCTGCAGCCATGGTTGATTTTGATTTTTTTTTTTGAAGTGTTTGGGAGAACTTTGGAGAGCTAGCTCTGTCTCTCTCAGTTTCTCAAGAAGTTTCGAGCACCATCAGGGTACATTCAGAGGCTAATGGATTGATGGATTGATGCTGAAGTGCTTGTAAGAATTTTAGGATCTTATATACAGAAAGAAAAGGTGAGTTCGATGGTTGAGGATTATTTTTTAACAAGATATTTGATCGACAAAGATATGCACAACTATTAAATTAAAAAGGGCTACTGCTACTAGGTCAAATTCAATAACTTTCTAGCACACTGAATTTGGTATGCATTATTAAACTGTTATTACATTGCACTTTTTTATATGTTCTCTCTTGCTGGACACCGAGTTTAAATCTAAGAGGTAAAGCATTTAAAATCGTACTTAAAAAAAAAATGGTTCCATTGTACTTTTTATACTTGCTTTATGAGCCAGTATGATATGTCAAAGATAATTGAAAGTTGAAACCAAGCTTCTTCAAAGATATGTCAAAGATAATTGAAAGTTGAAACCAAGCATCTTCTTTTATTCCAGATTAATAGGACCATTTGTTATGGATTTTTAATCCAAATCTATGAAAATAAAAAGCAACAAAAATTTGAAGGATAGAAGTAAAGCCACTATGTTATGTTCTGCATTATGTATACTGTACTGTAGAATTATGGTGGTTACTTGGAGTCTAGAATTCTGCCAAAGGCATTTCTCAAAATCTAAAGAATGAATGATTTACTGCCGTTGACTTCTGATAGTCTGCTTACGACAGTACAGTTTTTAAAACAATTTGTTATTAACTTTCAGATTATATCACAGTTTTTTTTTTTTTGGATAGGGTTTTATGTCGCAATCTTTTTTTTGGTGAAGTGGAGCAAGCACTGAGATGACTAATCTAATCATTTCTGCTAGTGGTGCTCTGTTTTGCTGGCATTCCAGGACAAAAGTTTCTACTTGAATGCCCAGTCCCCATTTGTTAGGAATGAAAAAGAAAAGGTTCCTTTTCAGAGATTCTAGAGGCCATAACTATTGGCCCAAATGTTTGTTAAAAGATTGAAGCATAAAAAGACTGGCCCAGCAATGACCAGCAAATAAATATGATTTGTAGATTACCGGTGCTTTATCTGTATTTTCAAAAATAGTTATAAAAAGTTTACATTATTTTTAAAAATTTCATTAAAAAAGAATTTTGAAGAATTAATTGATCAAATCTATTCTAATTTAGTTTTTTTTTTTGTGATTTAGATTCTTTTATTATATTTGACTACTAAGATTACTTTAGCCTAAATTTAAATTGATTATTTTGCCCTTACAAGGTAAAGTACCAAAATTTTATATATGTTCAACAATTTTTTAAATTTTGAACAAAATTTTTTTTTTGTAAATGATGTGCTCACTCCACTTTATTAATATAATTATTAATCTTTAATTAAATCCATATAATGTCTTAATGGACAATATTCATGTAAATTATTAAACTTTCAAATTTATGTCATATGTAAGGTATTGAAAATTATTCGATTTAATTTAAAAGAGTTAGATAACAAGTCTCAAATTTTAATACCTGATTATTAGTTAGAAGAACCCATATTCCTACTTCCTAGGGCAATTGGATTATTTTATGTGATAAGGATATATCAAATTTATGTTAAAACAAAGATTGTTAAAACTTATTTTTTAAAAGTGAGTTAGGCGTACACAAGCTGGGCGTGTAAGATATGCTTACCCGTTTTTATATTAGGGATATATACGTCACAAGCTCTTCTTGTTTGTCAAATTCATCACTTAAGTCCTATATTTCCATAAGTTATCACTCAAGTCCTTTTGTCTTGAGGCTTGAGCATTTGTTAAGTTAACGGGCATTTTTGCAAGTAAGCGGTTTAGTCTCTCCTCTTGACTTGACATCGCCATTTTCAGTAAACTTTCAGCTATTCATAACTGTGTTTATAATTTGTCAATATATAAATAATTGTGTTCTACAAAAGAATGATAAAATTGAGTAATTTTACCCATTATGGCGGGCAAACTTTACACACCTGACATAATTTTATACGGTTGCTAAAGTTACTGATTAACCGGAATATCTTTCGGTTAGGATCTAATTTGATACAATTATTTGAAAGGTGTTTTTAATTAAACTTGCAAATAAGATAAATCATTTCATCACCAAATATGTTATTTTTTTGAGTTGATTACTGATTATCAAAACCCAAATTCCACATGATTACAAATGCTAAAATAATAGCAATCAGCAATCGCAAGCCAAAGGGTTTTTTTTTTCATTAATTAAAAAAAAACGTTAATTATTAATTATTTGATCACCCCAAAACTGCAGATAAGAGTAAGAAGAAAACCAATCAACCGTGGATACAATAATAATTAATTTATTTTTTTGTTAGAAACCACCATAAGGTGGAGGGCTAGGTTTATCTGTAGAAATAAAATAAAAGAAAATATATTATTAATTAAAAATACCCACAGGAAGATAAAATAATCATTAATTTTTAATTAAATTAATTATTAGCTTCAAATACATCAAAGCTAATATAAGCATACGTGAATGGCAAGAGATTTTTTTATTTCCCCCTATATATATATATATATATCAAGCAAAAACATACACACACATCTATACATACAAACACACCATGGACAATATTAGTTTGTTCCTTGATTCTTGATTTTTCAATATTCTTTTTTTTTCCCTCCCTCTCTCTTTTAGAATAAGCCTAATGTTAATACAAGATAAGAAACTGAACTACTTATCACTATAGACTCCCTTTGCGCACATCCAATTTAATCGAACAATTCTCACATCATGATCAACAAATCAAAACATCGATTCAATACAAACTAATGAAAAGATTAAAGGAGGGGATTAGTGAAACCATGATCATCAATTGTTAAAGGTGGATTGATTTGAGAGTGATGATGCCCTTTCTTGATTTAACATCTCCTGTTGTTGCTTCTTCCATCGCTCAATCTCTTTGTACAACAGGCCTTTGCTTTCCTCCTCTCCATTAATATTGCTCTCCTTATTCACACGAACATACTTTCCCTTCTTGATTTTGAATCCTAAATTGAAACACATTTGATCTCTTCTTTGCCCGAAAGTTTGATATGAAAGAGAATTATAAAGTAGAGCTCTCTGTTAGATCTAGTAATAGTTAAGTATCTAAATAGTTTGATATTTTTAACTTTGGTGATTTTTGAGGGGGAGTGACGGTGACTACAAGGCAATGTTGATTACTTTGAGAGTAAGTTATAAAAGAAATTGTTAGAAACTTTGAATTACTTTAAGAATAAGTTAAGTCGCTAGCATACAAGTTTTGGATCAAACGTTAATTAAGTACTTATTTGTCACCTTCAAACTCTCTTTTTTCATCTTTTCCACCTTTTCACATACTCTTTTAAATTCTTATTTGTTTTTATTTATTCACCCGTTCATGCGTATTTAGAAAGATTTTTATAAACAATCGTTTACATAATAAATGCAATACATCATGGGTTAGAGTTTATCTCGAAGGGCATGTAAATTGTTTTGAATTTGGGCATAAGTTTTTGCTTGGAGTTGAGCTTCCAACACCCCTTTAAAACTCTTATGAAACTCAATTTTTATATTTACAGTTCTTTCTTTGATGAAAATTATAAAAAAGGATTAAAAAAATTATAATAGAGTTTTAATTAATTTCACTATCATCTAGAATAAATTAATTAAATTACAAACATATTTTTTAAATAATAAAAAAATCTTATTAGTAGGTAGCTTATTTTTTCATTGATTCAAAATTATTTTGATTTTGTAAAAAAAAAGTAAATATATCATATATTAGGATTAAAGATAGTTAGGGTTCATGATTAGTAAAGATAGTAAGTTTAATTAAATTCATAATAGTCCTTTTATCTAATTTTCTCTAGCTATAGTTACAGAAATGGTGTTTTAGAAGGATATTATAGGGAAAGAATTACTCTTATGTGCTTGACCATGGGTTTCAGTGAGCCACTGAGCCAAGAATTTGGGGTAATGAGGTTAATTTATATTTTTTCAGGCCGCCAAAGAAAAATTTTCTTTTATTTCACTCGGAAGTCTGTCTTAATTAAATTTATCACAACTCTTATATTATTATTTTTTAAATAGTGGGCTTTCAATATTATATTTATTGAAGTGGAAAAAAGGTGGAGTTTTATTTCTTTTACTTTATTTTAATTATTACATAATATACAAACCATAAACTTTCGGGAAATTGTCTTATATAGCCACTTTCAAAAATTCAATATCAAAACTAGCCATAGAACAAAAATTCTTAAAATAATAACCACACACACCTTTTATTCTAGTATCCTTACATTTTTTCCTACCACCTTTTATTCAAAAACTCAATATCAAAACTAGCCATAGAACAAAAATTCTTACAATAATAACCACGCATCATTTATTCTCGAATCAATAAGCGCCGAAAATTCTAGTATCCTTACATTTTTTTTCCTACCACCGTGCAAAAATTCGGCTCGAAACGCGACGGTCAAAGCGGTACGCACCATGGGCATGGGCACGCGGATGTGGACTTTTTTTTTGCGGAAAAGCATAGTTTGCTGAACTCTTTGATTTTTTATTGTGCCATTTTGCATTTTATGGGTTCTAAATTCATTTTGGGGCCTGCGATACCCCTCCGAGAAGTTTGAACTCATTCCAACGTCTTTGCATATTGTTTTTGCAATTTCTGAGCATAAAAAATATAAAAAAAAATACTTGCGGGGCCCTAATCAAAAAGCACTAAAAATTTCGGTATCCTTACATTTTTTCCTACTACCGTGCAAAAATTCAGCTCGAAATGCGACTGTCAATGTGGTACGTGCCATGGGCGTGGGCATGCGAAGAATATTAAATAAGTACATGAAAGCTCAAAATTGGACAATTTATATATGATGAATACTCTATCAATGTAAAAGACTAAGTCTTTTTACACAATATGTCCCAGAAAAAGATCTAAAGCAATCTTCTTTCCAAAGAAATCCGCAAGGTCACTACTAAAAGTAGGTGTACGGTCTAACATTAAATAAGACATATACATTAGCATAAACACTCCATAATCGCCACTGCCAAGAGCTTGTTGCGGCAAAGCTTTCCATCGCTTCAATAGCCAACATGCATTAGGTCGTTTATCCTCGCGTGTTTTATAAAAACCTATGCGAGCTAGCCAATGGGGGAGGAGAACTTTGAGCGGCAACAATTTCTCAAAATATTCATCATCCTCGTAAAGTCCATGTGAGGAGTCCAAAAACCATATCTCCTTTTCATTGAGATTCACTTGAGCCACAACCAGTGCTCTCTCTTCAAGTTTATTGGCATGACTTGACGTCATGATGACTTGACTTGACACCTGCATATTCATTAAAATGTAATTACAAGCTAATTATTATTAAGTAAATAAATTAAAACAAAAAATAATTATTTGTTTATGTACAATATCGATCTTTGTCCAATGCCTAGACAATGTGTCATCCCGACCATATTCATAGCCATTAATACTTGCATAGTTTATTTCGAAAATATCACATTTCCCTCCATTCCACAACATTTCCAAGAATACCTAATCATAATATAATGGTAAAATCAAAATCTTGGACAATCTTATCATGTAGTAGTTAACTAATTGCAAGGTTACTTACAAAAAACCAGTTATTTGTATGTGTGCAACGCTGAGGTAAAACATTCGGATACATTTGTTGTCGCTTACTAAGTAAGTGTAAGTAAGCATGGATATGCTGTGAATCAATAGTAGAACTTTAGATAATAATATATCCAACAACTAATCAACAAGTTCAATCATTTGGTAACCATGCAGCCATCGCCCGCAGCATGTGCAGGCGATGATTGCCGGCAATGGGAGCCCAAGCCACCTAAATCCAACATAAATTTAAAAAAAAAACTTATGAAATAGGTATAATGATTAAGGAAGCTTACCTCATCTCCCAACCATCCGTGTGTATTGCTCTTATTGTCACGCAAAATTATCTCAAAAAAGTCTTTCGTAAATGCAATGGGCCAACTTACAGTGATTTCGCCACAGAACCACTGCTCGAACTCGGAAAATAATATTAGATTATCAAGCCCTTTCAATGGATCTATATTAACACGTACCCTGTCATCGACATGTATAACTTCAGTTGCGATAAGATTTTCAATATTATGAGATTTTCGTTTTTTAAGTGGGTGAATTATGTATGGACTACTTAGTAGATGCGACTTCCTCAATTGACATCCAAACAAACTCACACCTAGTGGCTATATACAAACACTTTCATCATGGAGATCCCTTTCTCACGTATGTTAGAGTTTTTCCTTTGTCACTCGCATCATATTCCAATTGTTTGCTATTAGGATTGTTCGATTGTTCAATTTTCCAAAACTCGAAGGCACCTATCAAATACGGGCCCGAATATATAAGTGTTAGAATGTGGAGTAAAAATATTAAATAAGAAGTGTATTTTGCTGCATGTATAACTTGCATACCGAGTGTGAGCGTTGATATGAGAATTCACCATATGATTGTGGAAATGTGGAATTAGTGTGTGATGTGATAATTGTCATGATTGCATGTTTCATCTCATCAAATTCGACCTTGACCTCTCCAAGCACCTTCTGATCTTCAACCACTACCATCTTGATTTCAACAACATGTGCGGGAATTGGCAGCCATTGCCAGCAACATGCTCGAGCCTCCTAAACCCAACATAAATTAAAAAAAAACCAATGAAATAAGTGTAAACTTCATACTAGTAAGTAGCATTGGTATTAAAGAGTGGATTATTATAAACTAGTTCAACAAATTATTGAGATAATTGAAAATTATTTTTCAAAGACATTTTAACGAACACCTAATGTGCTTATATTTTGCAAACATTAATATTTAAAAATTCTAGAATTGTTCATGCCAATATATATCCTAATGTGTTTTTCTATCATTAATAATCCATCAATCAATTAAAACTTACTATAAAAGTGTAAGGGAGACATACCTTTAGGTCGAATCCTAATGTCGTTGACAATGTATAACATTTTTACTAATGGAGGCTGTGCAAATAGGGGTTGTGATGATGGGGCTGTAGAAAGAAATTTTGAGATAATGGGCAATGATGGGCGATGAGTTAAGCAATTTTGACAATGGTCTTTGGAGAGGAGGTAATTTAGTCCATAAGAGGTGTGTGTGGTTATTATTATATGAATTTTTGCTCTATGGCTAGTTGTGATATTGATTTTTTCAAAGTGGCTATATAAGACAATTTCCCTAAACTTTCCCATCTTAGTTATCAATAATAAATTTTCATAAGATAATCAATCATGCATAGTACTTCTTAAGGACTAATTTTATTATTCATGTGTAGCTAGAATGCCAATTAGGAAGTAAAAAATTAAAATGAAGGAGAAATAATTGGTTACTAGGAGATGAAATTGTAGTATGATCATAGTATCAGTAATGCACCACAATTCTCTTTTGCAAGATAATTTTTTTAATTAAATTCATATCACCATCTCCGTTATTATATTTCATTGCCTATCAAGTCTTAGATGTGCATAGATGTTTAATCATCAAAAGCAAAGTTTCAATTTTAAAAGAATGTCGTCTAAGAACAAGTTTTCACAATGGCACTACTAAATGATAATATAAAAAATAATAAATGAAATAAAATCATCAAGTAATTAAGAAGACAGCTAACTCTCTATCTTCGCGAGTGATTATAGTACCACAAAATCTTTTACAACTATATTTTATACAAATTGATGAGGTATCAATTCACTAGTTGAATGACAATATAAAATGGTAAAAAACAAATCATGTAGGATAAGAAGTATTTATAATTCAATCAATTGAATTGTGTCACATTAGTTTGTATAAGAATTTATACCTCTATATTTACTCTATCTTCACATAAAAATATTTTCCTTCCATTCGGATACGACACCGTTGCTTCAACACATGGAGCTGCTTCTCCACAACATCCTTTGGAAAATTTCTTGTCTTAACCCTAATGAATTAACCAAATGCATTTGATAATCATACATGTTAAGCGAGATTGGACTTGATCATGTCCTGTAAGCCTTCTGAATCTCGACAATTGTCTTGTCAATTCTTCTTTATTTGAAGAAGGACACACATTAGGATGCAACTCACGAGTCATTCTTCTATATGCTTTCTCTATTTCATCAAACCCTCATTTTTTGGACCAAGTGAAAGCACTTCATTTAAAAAAAAAAAATTCCCTTTACAGATGGCTAGCTTGTCTATAATTTTTTGCCCCGGGTTTGTTTTGCATGAAATATTTGGAATCATTTTTGCTACTTTGAGATCATTCATCATTTTCATGGCCATTAAAAATATTTGAATGAACAACTGTTGAAGGCAAAATCCAACTGTTCAAGCACTCAGATACATTATTGCCAGTTCTCTCTACCTTGCAGTTTTTGTCATATGCCTGCATGGACCAAGTGTATTACCCTTACAAAATCGTCTTGTCGATTCTTTTTTCTTTGAAGAAGGACACACATCAGGATGCAACTCACGAGCTATTATTCTGTACGCTTTCTTTATTTCATCAAACCCTCATTTTTTGGACCAAGTGAAAGCACTTCATTAAAAAAGAAAAAAACCCTTTACGCATGGCCAACTTGTCTGTAATTTTTTTGCCCTAGGTTTGTTTTGCATGAAATATTTGGAGCCATTTTTGCTACTTTGGGATCGTTCATCATTTTCATGGCCATTAAAAATCTTTGAATGAACAATTATTGAAGGCAAAATCCAACTATTGAAGCACTTAGATACACTATTGTCAGTTCTCTTTACCTTGCAGTTTCTGTTATATACTTGTATAGACCAAGTGTAGTATTCCTTATTCTATCAACAGTAAAATCTTCAAGGTGAATCAAACCAACATGGTGTTTTTCTCCTTTGAAATAAATAACTAAGTCCATTGGAGATGTTTGTTGTGACACCAAACAAAATAGAGCATACTTGTAAATGTTTAACTCAAGTTTTTCAAAAACAAAATAAGAAATAAACATTATACCATACTTATGTAAGTACACATTATCATTAACATACAACCAAACACATATAATAGCAAAGAAGGATTTTGATTAATATATAAAAACAACCTCTTAATACACAAAGCTCAAAACCAATACAAATTCTCACATAAACTACACCCCATTTTGTCATTTTCTACATTCTAGGGTTTGCAATAGAAATTAAAGTAATACAAATTCAAATAATTTCTTACAATTTCGTATATTTATTCATTAAATAAAAGATATATTGCATGAAACGAGTTTGATGTATGAGCATATCCAACAACCCGATGCTTCACTTGCTGTCTTCAAACAAAATCAACTTACCCATCAAATCAAACTCCACAGATGTCAGCTATAATTGTTTCATGGTTAAATATTGAGAGTAGACAGCAGCTCATGGAATAGTGGTTGGTAGATTATTTTGTTAATTTAGAATGGACAACCGATACCCTCTCAAAATGTTATAGTATTTTTTATAAAGGTGTATCTTAAGGATATACAAATGATAATTTCCTAAAATTAAAATAAAAGAGAAATAATTGCTTATTAGGAGAAACAATTATAGTATGATCATAGTATTAGTAATGCAACACAATTCTCTTTTGCAAGACAAATCCTTTTTTTAAAAATTAAATTCATGTCATCCATCTCCATGATTATATTTCATTCCCTATGAAGTCTTAGATATACATAGACGTTTAGTCATCAAAAGCAAAGTTTCCAAATTAATGAAAAGAATGTCATCTAAGAACAAGTTTTGGCACTAATAAATGATAATAAAAACAATAATAAAAGAAATAAAATCATCAATTAATTAAGAGTGTCACCAAAGGCTATTCAAATAAGATTTTATTACTTATTTGAAGAGCTACATCAACAGTTAAGCCTCCAAAAGACACTCCAATTAAAACTCTTCAAATAAAAAAATGATTCTCTCTCTTCAAATTATATTTTATTACTTTTCACTGGAGAACGAAAAAGAAATACTTTAATTGCTATTGACTTTTCCTTTAAAAAATAATTATTTGATTAAAATAATTATTTGATTAAAATAATATTACCTTATTTATATTTAAAGAGTCTTTTAGAGAATTAACATATTTTTTTACCCTTCTATTTACAACATAGGTAAGAAAATAGATATTTGAAAAATAAAATTTATAGAGGCTTTTAGAGATACTCTAAGAAGACAGCTAGCTCTCTAATTATTAGATTACCGACCCCATATAAGCCCAATTATACAACTCATCATGAGTAGTTGGTCAACATAAGAAATAATTAAGCATTAATTATTTATATAACTCTTTCTTATTGAAGATCAACAGCTAGATTATAAAAAAAAAAGAATTAAATATAATATAATATTTGAGATTTAACCAGTTGTTCAGGAAAATAGCTATTTTTGGAGGCCCAACAAAAGTCCACTGTGTTAGAAAAGGTCCAACCAATCAGCCGAAAATCAGAACCCAATGGTGTTGAGAAAAAAATTCAAAACAATGACTCCGAACAACACGTACGATGGCAGTTTGCTTACCAGTTTTGTTGTTCATTTTTCTTGTTTAGTTGTAAGATGACCAATTGGCTAGAGACATCTTGTTTTCTTGCATTGAAACATGATTTTATTTTTTTTAATTTTGGGGTCAAAGCGTCATAATCTTATTGATTGATTTTTATCTGGGGTGTATTGGGATTTTAGATACACATATTTTTAGTGCATTCTAGAGATTTATAAAAATTAATTCAGAAATCTACTGTCAGTAATAAGTAATTACATTGAAGAGAAATTTATCACTGTTTCACATGTTTGTTGAAAAAAAATAAAATAACTTCATGACCGCTCACTCTGATGCTGTCAACATTGCTACAGGTGTGAGCCCAATTTGGCAATTGAAACATAAACTTGATCCAAAGCAAAATCCAATTAACATGTGGGAGTCTGAACCGTTAATAGCCCAAGCCTTTCTTATTTTTATTTTTTTTCCAATTTTAGTTACTTGGCATTCACCTTAGACCATTACCTACGAATCCAGAGCAGGCTGAGTCATTTATCTGATGACTGTATTGCTTTAAGTTTATCGTTTGTGGCTGTCAAGTGTCAACTAAGGTCATAGATTTTTAAAAAATAAATAAAAGAAAATTTTATTAACCCAAAATCGAAATGGTGGTAATATGGTGAAGAAAAAATTAGAACGATCTTAATTTTTTTTTTCACAAATGAATCATTTTAAGTATCAACCATAAGTTGCCAAAAGAAAATGTTTTTGAGTTCTTGAGCACTTTTTTCACTTATCTTAAGGTCAGAGGATTTCAGTCTTCTAGTGTCAGGGGGGAGCATAATTATTTATTATTTTCTTTCACTTCAGGTAAATTTAAAAAAAATAATAATTGAAGAATGTCATTCCGTAGAGGATATGAGTCACCAGAATACCAGAAACTCAGCCCAAATAAGCAAAACACGTATACAAGTTACAACAACATTTATTGAGGAGTGGAGATACAAATAAGCACCCCAAAAACTCCTTATAAAACCCCTCTTTCGTAATTATCATTTTAGTCATAACTGAAAATACATAAAGGTATAATAATAATCATCTCTTTATTACTTATTACTTTTTTTTTACAAAAGCTAAAAATATCTAAAAACATATTATAAAATCAACAACTTCACTTACTTCAATACTTAGGGTATCTCTAATGTAGCACGAAACCTAACACCAAATCACCTTTTACACAATTTTTAGTGTAAAATGCTTCTCAATGTAACACCATATTTGGTGCTAGGGAAAAAAATCTCAAATATCCTTATCACTTTATCTTATTTATATATATGTCCTATTTTATATAATATTTTAAGTTATTATTATTAATTTTGCTATTTTTAATTTCATTTTTAAATTTTTGACTATTATACTAATATTTTAAATAAAAAATATTCAACACAAAAATTACTAATAAAAATAAAATGCCAATAATATTAATTACTAGATTACATATTACAAAATTAAAAATACAAAATTAAATTACTAGATTACATATTACAAAATTAAAAATACAAAATTAAATTAACACAAATTAAAAAAGCTACTACTAGTAGCATAAATTAGAACAATTATTTAGTAATGTGGGAGATCATTATTAGATCCTCTAATATCATCAAAATATTGGCCAATATTACTGGAAGTATTTTGAGATGCTTGGCCTTGCTGAGATCTTCTCTGCAAAATCTTAATTTGTTCATTTTGAAAATATTGACGTAAGCTCGGATCACTTGTCGAATTTAAATCTTTAAGAAAAATTTTGTTTTCTTCACGATATGTGACCATCTCCATTTTTTTTTTCTCATTTTGGGCTTGTATCATTTGAGTTTGATAATTTTGTTGCCTATCTTCACTACCTTTTTTGAGAATTTCATAAAGTCGTCGATTGTTTTCTTTAATAGTATCAATAACTAGTGAATTTTGATCTTCAACTTTCCTTTTTCCTTTTGCATTCTTTACTCCAATGGGTCGTTGAGTAGAACAATTGTCAACATATTCATCATTTATATTTAGTGAAAATGATGATAGACCAGGAGATGCTGATGTTAGAGACTCCAGAGCGGAAAAATCTGATTGTGATGACACAAATTCACTATTTTGTCCTCGAAAATATGGTGTTGCAATGCTCTGATCATCTCCAATTTTTTCTATATCTTTAAGGATAGGCCATTCAAGATCAAATTTGAACCCTTGATTGTAATTCTTTTCTTGTGGTAGTAACACTTTCGCTCGATTTAGCTACAAAATAATGTAATAATGTTATATATAAAATAAGTGTAAGATAAAAACAATAAAGATGTAATATAAACTTACAATATCTTGTTCGGAAGCACCATTTGGATTTAGATTTTCAATTTGTCAAGCGCATCCCCTCAGTTTGCCAATTGCAGCTAAGATACTTTGCATTCGTTTTTGCAAAGATCTTCTTGGTCGATCTTGAGTGGTGAACTCTGGTTTAGAATTATTGTATTCAATTTCAATTCGAGACCAAAATGCATATCGAGATTGATTTATACCAACAATTGGGTTTTGAGAAATATCAAGATATATATGACATAAGCGTATATCTTCTTTATGGGTGTATGAAATACTTTTTGGAGTTGGAGCCATTTTATAGAATAAATGGTTGAAGAGATATGTTTAGATATGTTTGAGTTAAGTAAAGTTTACAATAGTATTTATAGATGAAAAATAAACATATCTAATAGATGAAAGTGAAATCCATCAACGGTTGGTATTGAATACGAGAGAATCCTTATCTTTAAATCTTGAATTATGTGTAGATATGATAAAATTAGATAAAAGTAAGTCTAATGGATGAAAATAAGTGAAATCCATCCAACGGTTGGTATTGAATATGAGAGAATCCTTATCTTTAAATCTTGAATTATATGTAGATATAATAAGATTGTGTTAATTGAATTAATTCTTGAGAATTAAAGGAATAAAAAGAAGAATATTCTTTTTAGTGTAAAATTTGGTGTAAATGGTTGGAGATGAAATAGTAATTTGGTGTAAAAAATATACATTTTTTGTGTTGGTGTTATGCATTGGAGATGGCCTTAGTTGCCAGTTAACTGATTAGTAATTTTCCTGTCATTACTCCACTTTGTATCATCAGGTGTTTGAATATATATATATATATATATATATATATATATATATATATATATATATATATATATATATATATATACACTTTTAATTTCATAAATAATTGTGAAGGGCCCTTTCATCTAGAAAAATTGTAAACATGTCTAGAGTCCTCTTGAATGAATCTAGATTCTGTACTGAATTGAGTTGGGCTTATCCTTTCGTAATCTTCTATTCTCCACATTAGTGTTTGTACGAATTCTATGGATAAATTTTCACGTATAGTAGTACTGTCACTGGTTTTTTTTTTCCCTCAATCAGCAAAATGGATGACATGAAGGCCATGTTTGCTTGTGGGTAGAGAAGTGGGGAGAGGAAATTAATTTGATTTCTTTTCTACGTTCCATTGTTTGTTTGGACCAAGTTTAATGGAATTGAATTTCCATTGAAATTTAATTTCCATCAATTTAAAGAATTTGTATTCCTTATCAATGACTAAGGATTTCAAATTCCTTATATATTTAAACACAACAATTCCGTTATTAACATTTCTAATGAGTAAATTGTCTATTTCTGATCATTATTATGCATTTAATGTTATGAAAAATGACAGTCAATGACGGTCAACGCAGCCTGTCAATGGCGGTCAACGTGGCGGTCCATGGCCAAATGTTGTAATTTTTTTAAAATAATTTTTTTTATTTAAATAGGTAATTTCTAGATTAAATTAATTCATAATTTTATTGTTTTAATTTATTAACATTAAAGATAGTAGGTATATTGGTCCAAATAAAAAAATATGTAATTTATTTTCCTTTCAAATTTAATATGAAACCCAAACAATAACAATTAATTTTTACATTCTTTTTCTCTCATCACCTCTCCATTTCTCTCCTCTTCTCTCCTTCCCTTTCTTAAAACCAAACACCACCGAAGTCTTTTTGCATTAACAATGTAACTTTCCAAGAAATATCGATCAATTTCACTTTGTTTTCGAGACTCTTCGCGATGTAGAAAGAAGGAGAAATGTTCACTGAATAACTCATCAATAAACAAATCAAAGTACGAATTGATTTCTATTTTACTAATTATGATCTTGATCGCGCAGCCACCATGCAGAAATAATTATTCGAATCGATCAACAACAATGAACGCAGATTGAGGTTCAAGATCGTCCCACATAAAAGAAGAGAAACAATCTTTAAAAATCAAAGCAGTCAATTCTTTTGATAATGAAGGCTTGAAATAGTGTTAATCTTATTTTAATTTAAGTTACTCGGATGTATATGTACCAAACATGATCAAATTTATACAAGAAATTACCATTGATTGCTCCTTTCGCAAAGCAAATTTGGACTTTATTTTGTTCTGAAAAGAGCTGGAGATTGCCTTGGTACATGCACTGAATTTTCTGGATAGTCAAGTTGTGGTGGAACCTTATTGTATATGAACATGAAGGTCCCAAGATGGTCCTGTAGATGGTTTATTAGATCATGTTTTAATATTTTGAAAATTGCGAAAAATATATATATATTTGATAAAATTTGGTTTAGCTACACAATCGTTGATTTCTTATGTTGATACTTTAAGGTGGTGAGAGATTTTCTTTCTCACAGAATATCGCATTCATTCCAGTATCTACGTATAATAATAATAATAATAAATTTTCATTTTCTGATGTATTCATAATCTCTTTCTCACCACAAATTAGATCAGTGTAATAAGAAATTTAATTTTTTTTTTTCTAAACGATGAGATAAACACTGGGATTTCAATAGTCCTACGTTGAACAACAATTATTGGGCTGAACTTCCTGTCCAAAGTGAATTTCGCTATTAATTGCAGGACTTACATAGTTCTACTTCAGAATGTGTGATATGCCATTTGCAATAATCAAGGAACAAGATATATATATCGTTTAATTGTCAGTTTTTTTGTCTTAATCACGAGATATTTTGAAGAGAGCCTCAACTGTGGGGGTACTTTTAAACTCATATCACAATATAGACTAGAAGTCTCCGCTCAAATCGGAAGGAACAAGTTCTTCCAACAAAGATGACTTCTCTGCGATTTGAACTGTGGAGCAAAACCAGTCAAACCACTTAAGGAGACTCAATTGCCAGTGGAGCCAATACTTTATTGGTTAATTTCACTTTATTTTGACATGATTAAATTAGGTTCATAAACTAAAAACGTATCGATTCTTTGGAAATTGTGGACCCTTGAGGATTTTTGTTATTCTTTAAGTATCTCTATCCCCTCCCCTCCCCTCCCCTCAAACAATCCTAACAAGAATGAGGAAGGGAATTGGGACATATATAAAATATCAATGATGTGTAGGGGGATGTTGATCTCCTTCCGTACCCATTGTCATCCCTAGAATTAACATATTTACAAAAATATATATATACATGTCTAAGACTATTCATATTTACCGCTCTTAAAATATATATGAACAAAAATTTAGTCGGGTCACGATAAATACTACATGATTAATTTATATCACAATAAAAATTATCAATAATGTTAATAGTAGATCCTGATTATAAATATCAGACCATAGACATATTTTAAGTCCTTTGGATATACGTACACTCGCTTTAATGCATGAAAAAAAAAGGAAGAAAAGAACGAGAGCTGTGGGATCCCATACGGCATGACCATGAAAAGCGAATAAAATTTTGAGGGATATGTTGTATCATTCCTACATGTGAAATCGAGTATCTCTAACATTAAGTAATTTTTTTTATTACTAAAGCTTCGTTTGGTATTAAAGTTAAACAGTTGTAGTTTAAAAATTGTATTAAAGTATTTGATAAATACTATCTGTTATAATTTGAAGCCAAATTAATTTAATCAACTATTTTTATAATTAAAAACTTAGAGTATTTTTACTATTTTTATCAAAATTATTTTTTAAAAATTATATTTATCATATACTATTAATTTTTTTTATAATTATAATTTTTTTCATAACAATTATATTTTAAAAATTACAACATCTCAATATCAAATAACACCTCAATGTAATTATTTGAACTTTCAATGGTTAGAATTGAAAAACACTTACGTGTTAAAAAACATATGAAATTAGGTAGAGAAGTAGTAAACCAGGGACAACTTGGCAATTGCCTTGGTGCATATTGGGTCAACAAAATTCAACTAAAGTCATTAATGATGATAGCGATTGACGTTAAGGATCTCCCACGTGAAAGAAATGAGTGAAACAGGAGAATTTACGTAAATCTTTTACTTACGTTTGAAATCATTTCAAAGCACACCACACAATTCTTTTGATTTTGATATTGAAGCCTTCAAATAGAGCATTTTTTTAATAAGAAAGATAATAATTAATAATTTTTGTTGCAGCGATGCTTACGATACTTTCCAGCGAAAAACGTGCTTCTGTTTGAGGCGCACGAAAATGCCATTGATTGCTCCTTTTGCAAAGCAAAATTTATACTTTATTTTGATCTGGAAAGAGCCAGAAACTTGCATTGTCTTATCAAACGCCTGTTGTGCATGCACTGAATTTTCTTACCGGTAGTCATGCTGTGGAAGAAGTAATCATGTGGTAAATTTCTTAGAATAATGCATTGATTATTTTAGTAGCAATATCATGACCATAAAATAATTTTTATTCTCTTATTAATTTCTTTTTCCTTTCATCTTTTCTATCCTCTCCTTTCCTTTCATTTATTCAAACTAAAATATGCAATAATGTCCTAGAATTAATCATAAATCAAAGCCACTTAGGCTTGTAGCCTAATGGTGAACTATTGCCCTCGAAGTTAAATATGATTATGAGGGCAATGATTCGAGTCTCCGCAGATTCAAAAAATTTCCTCAATTAAAAATAATTATATGAAGAATTCTTATAACGTCTTTCTCCCTTGCGAAATGCGAGTGGAGTAGAGACATCCCTCCTCTATGAGGAGTATTTAAATGAGTATGTACTTTATAGAATAAAAATATAATAATATAAGTCTTATGTATATATATTTGATTGTAAATATCAGTGTAATGACCTGCTGTCATAGCAGTTATATATATCTTCGTGTAATACAATAAACAACTTATGCTTAATCAGTTTAAAAAAAATCATAAATCAAAAGCAAAAGCAAAGCCTAAAAAGGGAGGGACAAATGTTATATATTAACCAAACCACAGTTTCATGTAAATGTAGAGCAATAATTGGACTCAAAAAATGTGTTTCATGACAACCACTAGCTATGATAGAACACCACTAGGTCCACTACCTAGAAGAAATTATATGAAAGACAGAAAAAGATGTTCATGTGAAATAGAAAAGATGTTCTAAATATTTGGAAATAAGAATTCAATATTCTAAGTTGCTTTATTTTAGTATAATTTCATATAGATATATGATTCTAAATAATATTAGTAATAACGTGCATAAGTGAGTGATAAATGACTTTTATTGTCCGCTCGCATATATTTAGAAAGTGTTTATATACCATACAATTATGTAATGACGAAACCATTAGACAAATTTAAGTAAAATTCTAAACGTAAATATAAGTTACTAATAATGCAAAATTTTCAATAAAAAGAGGAAAATAAAAAACAAAAAAGGTTCAAAAGGAGCATGTCGCCCTTCAATAATGTTGGTTGACATGTGATATTAATTGAGCTGAATGAATGGCAATTTGCCAACGCATTATTTTGGGGGTTGTGACTCTGAATTGATGGCATCTGAAACCCGAAAGGAGCCAAAAGCAATACGTGACGTTACCTATTTCTGAAAGCGGTAAATAACGTTTGGTGGTATTCAGAAATTGAGAAAAAGGCTTTGTTTCGGGATCAATTTAAAATATGTACTGCAAAAGTAACTCGAGAAAAATGGAATTTCGTTTTCAATTCTGAAGATAGGCACGTCTATTTTGACAGAAATATTGATAAATGATCCTTAATTTACACTTGAAATGGTTAACTGTAAATGGTATTAAAAAAAAGTCAATGGACAAGATTCAATTACATAAACTTTTTAGTTTTAAAGAGGAATTTAGGGTGAGTGTTTGAGATTACAAACCCTAAATGCTTTTATTTCAGCACACACGAAAGCACTTCTGAATGGCAAAGCACGACCACCCAAAATTCAAAGAACGCTTAAATTTCTAAAAAAAAAATTCGTGTTTTCATCGAAATTGGAAGTTAAAACTGCAAGAAGAATCAAGATTACGAATTACCCACAAAAATGAAAAAGAAAAAGTAGCATTTGGCATTTATGGATAAAGAAAGCAAGTAAAACGCGCAAAGAAGAAAGTGATGAAAACAGTGAAACGTTTCATGTGATCATGGTTCTTTAACGAGGCTGTGGACCCGTTGATCAAATGAAATTGATCGTGAATCGTGATTCAAGCATTACCCTATCTATCAACGGAGAATTCAATGGCTAAGGGACCACGCAGCCGGTAATTTTCATATATCACACCCTTCACAGTAGAGGTGGGGGAGGGGATACCATGGTCCCTCAATAAATCATTTAATTTTCACAATAGGAAAATAGTTTGTCTATTATAACAAAGAGATCCCTGGCTTTATTGTAATCATCTAATCGCAGTTATAACATTAAGTTCTGACAATCACATTCACAATGTAAAGAATACGCAAGCTAAACTTAACAGTAGCATATCTTTAGCTAATTTGCGTATTCATTGTGATTTTATCACTTAACGTGTTTTTTCACAAAGCAAATCTATCAACTTTAATTTATGACTTTTTGTATTTTACTTTACATTATTTTAGTATAACTTTATAGTTATGCTAGATTCCCACGTTAATTAACTACTTTATTGAAGGTCTAAAAAGTTCTCCCGTCTTGTAGTGGCTTGTCAAAAGAAACGAAATCATGAACCAAAGGCTATCAATTATTTTGCAGTAAAGGTCGAGAATTCGTTTGGGATAAATGGGCCAACTACGTCCTCATTCGAAAGAAAATGAAAATTGAGTGACCTTGGTGTCATTATCCCATAAAATAATTGGAATTTTCAAGAAAGAAAAACCCTGGTGAAATTCTCCTCTTTGAGTGCGTAGTTGCCTTAAGAAATGGCTACAGGATTATATTCTTTTGTTAATGCTGGTTGGTGGAGGCTCACCTGTATTAATTTTTTTTATGTCATCAATTCATTTGTACTTTTCGTCGGAGGATGGCCACTCAATAGTAATAGAGCTCGCATTACCACAAATCAATTTCGTGGCTCTCCATCTTCAGTCGAGAGACAATTCTCTCTTGTCCCTTGGATAAATCGTTCGGACCTCTTTACAGTATATGCATGTATGCATATCACTTTGAATTATTAACGACCAGGAGTTATCTGTCATTTTTGTTTGAATGTCTTGTACTGAATTTTAAAGTTGTAGATATTACAAATAAAAATGTTTTTATAAACAGAAATTCATTTTTGTTAATCACAATAATACAATAACAACTAATATGGCGTATTTTAATTAAATCACAATTAATATGATATGGTTTAAATTTTTATTCCTACAAATATTAGAAAGATGTCTAGTTCACCCACAAATTACAAAGGTGATGCCTATCTTGACGTCATTATTTAATTACGAAAGGAGGTTATTGAGTTTCTATTAACATACTCGAACAGAAGTCGACCACTTAGTTTATATAAGTATTAGATTTTGTTATATCCTTAATGTACCATTATTAATTGCTTATATTTACGTTCAAAATTTTACTTAAATTTGTTTAAATGGTTTTGTCATGACATAACTTCATGGGATATGAACTCTTTGTAAATGTACGGGAGAGAAGAAAAAAAAGAGTCATTTATCACTAAATTATGTCTAAAATTCTACTTAAATAGTGCAACTTAGAACATTGAATTCTTTTTTCCAAATATTTAGAAAAATCTTTTAATTCACATGAACCTATTATGTTAAAGAGTAGTTATTACGGGTGGGCAAATTCGGTTTGGATCGGTTTGAAACATATTATCAAACCGATTCAAAGTTATCGGTTTGAAATATTCTCAAACCGATATATATATAATTTTTTTATAAACCGAACCGATCCAAACTGACTGGATCGGTTTGGATCGATTTGTTTTTGTTTTTATAGTAAGAGATATGCTATTGTGTATGAAAGTGTACATTTCCTTTGTATTCAATACTAAATTGATACATCATGTATCTTAAAGCTTTTTAAACTTTAGATTGGATCGACTTGAATCCATTTGAAATCTTTCTAAACCAAAATTCAAACCGAATTATGTCGGTTTGCAATCCAATAAATCGAAACCAGTGTTTTTACTAATGAAATCGATTTAAACCGATCCAAATAATTAATTTTGATCGGTTTAGTTCGGTTCGGTTAAAATATGCCCACCCCTAATTATTTATTCACTTGAACATACGCGACACATGATCATAATCTTTTAGTCACTTGAAAACAGCGTCATATCATTTTGAGTTACACGTGCATGGGCCCAAAGCCTGAAAGCCTCACAAGCCACAAATCACCGGGAAGGAATAAGGATACATAGAGCTGGCCATTTTGTGCGAGAGGATTTGCATACAGTACTATACTACTATTCATTAAGATTTTAACTCATTTTTTCATCACGGAAGATATTCTTTAATTATTGAATATAATGTGCATTAATTCATTAGTCAATGAGCCATCAATAATGAGTTTGAACGAATTATTGAAGTTATGCGACATGCGTTAACTTTATTCTTGGGACTGCCTTGTGCATCATTAACGTTTTCCTAATAGTATTGAAAAAAGAAAGCTCACATTTAATATCTTGTCAATTCTTTTTTCTTTAGAAAGCTCTCATTTAATATGAATAAGGGAAATTATTTGTTCCATGTAATCCAAATATACACGTCACAATAAAGAGTAAGGTTATTTCAATTTAAAATTTTGACATAAATTTTAAGTAGTTGATTTAAAATAATCAAGTAGAAGATATTAAAAGAAAAAGTAGTATTTAATGTTGGTTATTCATCTATCATTGAATTTTTTAAAGTAAATAGATATAGATTTGTGTGAAAATTTTAAATTAAAATATCATAAAACTATATTAGATTAAGGAAGTTTTCATTTAAACATCCCCTCACACAAATACTAGTGATGTAGGTATATCTATTGGAGGGAGGTGTATTTCACCATTATTGGATGTAAATCTTTAATTATGTTGCGTAGGTTTTAGTACAAACTCCTAATATGAAAAAAAAAATTAGGAACTAAATGGTGTTAGCATAAATTCAAACTCCAGTAAGTTTCGGATTGTAGCATCGGTAAATTGTAATCAAATAAAAAAGAAATTGTAAAAAGCAAAAAGTGTTGGGTGTAAAATTTCTTTTACAGAGGGACCCACAAGAAAGGGTAAAAGTTTTATAAGGAGCCCACACGTACGTTGAATAGTGAAAACGGTCACAGATGGCCCTACTGACAGTTGGGGAAAACATACAGTCACACGTCTTTTAAAAGATTGTCTTAAAGAGACCGACTAGAAACCGGCCAAGTGTCCCCTCCAAAACACCAATCATTCTCCACTCGCAGTCACTGAGGGCCTATCAAATACGTGGGCTGTTAACACACTCACCACTTGTGCATAATTGAATTTAATTATAATAATTCTTTTTAAAATATATATATATAATTAAATTTAATTATAATAATTCTTTTTAAATATATATATATATATATATATATATATTTCGTAATATTATTTATTTATTATGTAAATGATACGGTTTTAAAATTTCTTTCCGGTCACTCGCCGTCACTCATTCATCGTTTTACCGGTGCGCTTATCATCACCCATTCAGCACTTATCATCACTCAGGAGTCACGGTCGCTGTTACCTTTCCCTTCCAGTACGTTCTCGCAAAATGGACCCCGCAGGGATCCAAACAATTCTAAAAGTTTTTGCTGTCACCTGATTTTGCCACGTATAAAGTGCTTTAACACGTTTCACGCTCCCCTTCTCGCCTTCACTCGTGTCACCTCGTACGTGCGGCCCAATGAGACTTAAGGAAAATTTAAAATGTGAAAAAGGTGAATTAACAGTGAGCCCCCATATTTTGACCAAATTGTAAGAACACGGTTTGCGTTTTTCTTTTCTCAGGAATCATCGGTAACTAGGAGTGATAATTGTAAAGTAGAGATGATCTAAAATTTTAAGTGAGGAGTTCAACTATAACACGATTAAATATTGAACTAATTACGACCTATTAACTTATTAATAATATATTAGAATTATGCTATATTTATCATATTTTCTAAAAAATATTCAGTTTTTTTGGAATAAAAATTGATCCAAATTTAATCACATAGCATTATGAAATAGTTTTAAAAAAATATATTAATGTAACGATAATTGGTGACACACTAATGACTCTATTTAATTTATTTAAAAGCAATGATACACTTACAAATTTAGGATCCAAAGTTTATGTTTTGGATAATATAATAGTATTGAGATGAGTTGATAATTACTCCTTATTATTGTATTGAGTTTATATTTTAATTTTGATCCTATTAATAAAAATGTCATATTTGTTTTGACACATCATGCTAACTTGAATTATCACTTTTATTATTGTCAAATTTTATTATTTTATTACTAATTAATACTTTAAATGTTATATTTCTGAAATTAGCTTATTCAGAGGTCCATTTGTTTTAAAACTTTTAGGAGTATAACAGTTAAATATTCAATTTTATTGATAGAATATAGATTCGTCTTGTGGAGACTCATATGAAAGAAACGTATAAATCATGCCTTGACCTTGTGATTCCATTACAAATTAGGGACCCCAATACAATTACTCCTAACAAAAGCAGTCCCTTGGGCTATTATTTTGCATGGTCAAGCTTCACTAGGAACCAAGCACCAATAATAGCATTGAGAGGGAGCCAGAGCCCACTCTCTTCTCGCCACGTGTCGATCCAACTTCCCATTTTCTCTATATATACATGCTCATTCGTGCGGAGAAATCATACACAGATTACCAAGCTAGTTTCGAAAGTTAAAAGAGTGTTAGAGTCGAGTGGGAAGTGAGAATTGAGAAGGAGAGTTGAGTTCGGAGACAGCAAGACAAAACAGCTCTTCTTCCAATAAATCTCAAAGCATTTGTTTGGTTTTATTTAAAGCAATTTTGTCAGCAAACTCTTCTTCTAAGAAATTTTAAAGCATTTGTTTGGTTTTTATTTAAAGCAATTTTCTCAGCGAAGTTTTCAATTTTTTCTCTAAAATTTTCCTGGGAAAATGTTTATCGAAAATTTCAAGGTTGAGAGCCCAAATGTGAAGTACACAGATCATGAGATTCACTCTGTGTACGATTATGAAACCACTGAGCTTGTTCATGAGAACAGAAATGGCACTTATCAGTGGATTGTCAAGCCCAAAACCGTCAAATATGAGTTCAAAACCGATGTTCATGTCCCTAAACTTGGGTATGTTAAAGAAAAAAAAAATCTAATTTTTTAATGTAAAAGATTTTTTGTTTTCGTTATCATGCGGTTTATTTTGGTGGGTCAATTTCAAAACTAACTTTTTTCATACATTTTTTTTATGATTTTGATAGGGTTATGCTTGTGGGTTGGGGTGGAAACAACGGCTCAACTCTCACGGGTGGTGTTATCGCGAATCGAGAGTGAGTTTATTCTTAAATTTTTTTGACCTATTCTTAATAGCTTTTGCATGTCAACATTTTTATCGATGTAATTGTTGTTGTCAGGGGAATCTCCTGGGCCACAAAGGACACTGTGCAACAAGCCAATTATTTTGGTTCACTTACCCAAGCATCAGCAATTAGAGTTGGGTCTTACAATGGAGAGGAGATTTATGCTCCATTCAAGAGCATTCTCCCAATGGTAATTTTGTGAAAATGAACTGTGTTTGCTGTTATTTTTTCATAATTGGTTATAGATTAAGTTAAAATTTCTATTTTAATTTGCTTGTAAATTCAGGTGAACCCAGATGACATCGTGTTTGGAGGATGGGACATTAGTGACATGAACTTGGCTGATGCAATGGCGAGGGCTAGAGTGTTTGATATTGATCTTCAAAAGCAACTTAGGCCTTACATGGAATCAATGGTCCCACTTCCTGGAATCTATGACCCTGATTTCATTGCTGCCAATCAAGGGTCCCGTGCCAACAACGTGATCAAAGGAACCAAGAAAGAACAAATGCTACAAATCATCAAAGATATTAGGTACATGTAGTTATTTAATTACTTGTTTTGGCTACAAGGGCTTTAATTGATTTTAAGGCATTGATTTGTGTTTGTTTGTGTTGATTAGAGAGTTTAAGGAGAAAAACAAGGTGGATAGGGTTGTTGTACTGTGGACTGCTAACACTGAGAGGTACAGCAATGTGATTGTCGGGCTAAATGACACAGTGGAGAACCTTCTTGCTTCACTGGACAAAAACGAAGCTGAGATTTCTCCTTCCACCTTGTATGCTATTGCTTGTGTTCTTGAAAATATCCCTTTCATCAATGGAAGCCCCCAAAACACCTTTGTACCAGGTTCTAAAGCTTTGTGATCTTTGGTTGGTTCAGTTAGTTTCATAGGGAAGTATGAGGTTATGCTTTAGTTTGTTATCCTAAATTGGGTTGTGTTTACAGGGCTTATTGACTTGGCTATTAGGAGGAACTGTTTGATTGGTGGAGATGACTTCAAGAGTGGGCAGACTAAGATGAAATCTGTTTTGGTTGATTTCCTTGTTGGGGCAGGAATCAAGGTATATAAGGAGATTTCATTCTAATGCCCCTGTTAATTTAATATTGCTTTAACTTTATTGAAAAGCTACCTAGGAAAGTGATTTCTTAGTAATTTTTCTGTATGATGATGATATTGACTGGTTGCTTTGTCTGATTAATGTTGATATGGTACACAGCCAACATCGATTGTTAGCTACAACCACTTGGGAAACAATGATGGAATGAATCTTTCAGCCCCTCAAACCTTCCGCTCCAAGGAGATTTCCAAAAGTAATGTTGTTGATGACATGGTCTCCAGCAATGGTATCCTTTATGGACCTGGTGAACACCCCGACCACGTTGTGGTCATCAAGGTAATTTCACCTTGATTAATAAGTGAAATGTTTACTGCAGTCATGTATATGCATGTCCTTAAATATTGTGACCAAGTGTGGCCAGCAGAGTTCTTGTCACATTGTATTGTAAATACTTCGTTACATTGTTAGTTGGTGGGTCTGACTGTTGTGTGGTGGGGTATTTGTGTTTCTATAGTATGTGCCATATGTTGGTGATAGCAAGAGAGCCATGGATGAGTACACATCAGAGATTTTCATGGGTGGCAAGAACACCATTGTGCTGCACAACACTTGTGAGGACTCTCTTTTGGCTGCTCCAATCATTCTAGATTTGGTTCTGCTGGCTGAACTCAGCACCAGGATCCAGCTCAAAGCTGAAGGAGAGGTTTGTTTATAGCATACTTCAGTTTTTTGTTTCCTCAACATTAGAAATTTATAGTATCATGGATCTTTGCTTTTTGATTGTTACTGGTTGTGATAAAGTAATAAAAAAATATATTATAATTTGGTGTTGAATTTTTTCAGGGCAAATTCCACTCTTTCCACCCTGTGGCTACAATTCTCAGCTACCTCACCAAGGCTCCTCTGGTAGGTGTTCGATGACCCTTCTTGGAAGAATTACATAATGCTCTTTTCTTTATAATATTCATAAAACTTGATGAATAATTAGTAAGCAAACTTCATTTCTTCTGGGAATTCAGGTCCCTCCAGGCACACCAGTGGTGAATGCACTGTCGAAGCAGCGTGCAATGCTTGAGAACATTCTGAGGGCTTGTGTTGGCTTGGCTCCTGAGAACAACATGATTTTGGAATACAAGTGAAGAACTTGCAGGGGAGAAAAGTGGAAGAACCGGTATTCCCTTTCTCTGTCACCAATCAAAGCTGTGGTGGTCCATTTAATTACTGATTGTAATGTCTTGTGTCATGAAATAGTGGTTAATATTAGTGTCCTGTATGTTTGCTCTTTTATTTTTTTAATGAAGGCGCTGGAGTGTAGCCCATTGCCTTTGTAGCTCATTTCGGAGTATGCAATCTCTTGTATTGCAAGTAGATAATATATGGAAGTTCATAAATAACTGTATTGCGGCAAATTTGAATCTCATCTAAATCCTTACTTCTTAACTGAATGATCAGCCAACATAATGTTCATCATTCATCAGCCTCCAGTCATAAATTCTTTTGATGACGATCAATCACTTGAGTGGAATAGACTGAACTATTTGATGATGATTTTGATTGATCAACTTTGAATGGTCTCCAATTGAAAAGGGAAAGCGCACTACAATGGTCCCATCATATCTCTTCCTCCATTTCCTGCAAGCATGTGGGGAGCTCATTATTTTTAATAAGTGGACAAAACTGAAGAGGGGCTATAAATCTGTTCGCAAGCATGCCGATGAAAAATTTAAGACAGTGCCCTACATTATTAATTTATTGAGTGTAGGACAGTGGTCCCTTGGAAATTTTGGAGTCTGATGTCGTTACATGGTAAATTTTGATAATCAGGTGCCACAGTATTCCCATATAATTATCGACCAATACTTCTAGACCAAAAAGTACCCGAATATGGTCCAGCTTATTGTTTGCTTCCGCTTCAGGTTACACGAGTTAAAGTATGGAGCCACAATAATTGAAGTTTTGTTTGGTCAGTGTTGAATAGTACATTATTGTATTGCTGTAAAACCTGCTGTATTTCTATGTATTACTGCAAGGCAAATACTATGTTATTCCAGTCAAAATATGGATGCCTGTGGGACACAACTTTGTATAAACCCCATAGCTTTCTTTTAATGGCCAGAATACATTTTTTATATTCACTTCTGTCAAACTGTGCACATAAATTGAATGTGGCAGTCATGGACTTCTAGATCTTTCTTCTTATGTGAAATTTTCGGATACAGAACAGTGGCTGTTCAGGATCCTACGTTCTGATTGGAACCGTATGCATAATTATAGGATTACATTTTGGCCATACGCGGCACACTTGTGGATGTAAAATTTCTGCCACTATTTTGAGTATGAAAATTATTTGCTTTAATTCAAAACTTCGGGCCCGCTACTGGCTTCTGCTTCAGATGAGAGCTTGCATTATTGCTTGGGGTTGCATAGTGTAAGCTGATTGGGATGGATATCTCTACAAAAATTTTTATTGAGAGAGAAATAATAGAGTTCCCAAGCCTTTCGACCAAGGTTTTGCTGGTGAATAAAATAATGTTTATATATATATAAATCCTTTTAGCAAATTAAAGTTTTGGTAATTATTTCTTTGTGTGAATTTTCATTAATTAATTAATTAATTGAGGGAGATTTATATTTTTTATCTTAAAAAAATAATTTTTTTTTACTTTTTTCATAAATGATCATGCTAGAGCAAGAAATTTATTGAAAATAAAATAACACAAAAAAACAACAATTTACTGTTTCTTGATATTATTTTTTTCTTTAGAAAGGTTTGGTTTGCCAAATTTAAATTAACTTTTAACGCTTTACATCATCTAACGTCCAAACTCTAGTGGCCAATTAAAAAAAAAACTCAATCCCATGGGGACTTGTTTGCTTTATTGTTGCATTTGCTATTAATTTAGTAACTTCGTTAACATAAACATTGACAAACGATTGATATACCTTAAAAGTATTGTTGGAGCTCATGAGTGTAGATTTGGGTGAAATATATTTTGTGATGTCCCCTTTAATGTATCATCATCTGAGTTGAGCTACACATGCAACATTATCTTCATATATCACTATTGAGATGTTTGAACTTAAAGATATTCTACAAGACTTTGAATGTGATAGATTATAAATCGCAACCATATGCATTCTCGACTAGTTTCATGTAGTGCAAGAATTTCAAAGTGGTTGGAGGATATTGTGACAAGAGTATGTTTTGTAGACTTTCAAGGAATTGATGAGCCAAGTATGTTTTGTAGACTTTCAAAGAATTGATGTGCCATTAAAAGTAAAAGCATATCTGTTTATGAACAAGCTTTATGGGAATTAGACAAATGACTTGTGTAAGCCTAACCAACAAGACCTAAATTTTTTGTTAGTTCATTAGAAAAAAAAAACTCAATCAATTGTTCCTTGAAGGTAACAAAAAATGTATTTAACATCATCCTATTGTTTTCTACTTGGTTAGGAGCTGAATCGAGCTAATATGTTAATAGAAAATGCTATGTCCGGTCTAGTACATTGTGTTAAATACATCAAAGCACTAATTATATTTAGATATGATATTTTAGGATCAAATATCTATTCATTATCCTCTTTAGGATGGAAATGATCCTTTTTAGGATCAAGTGACCACACTATCATTAGAGTACTCCATGGGTAAGTTTTATCCATATTAAAATGTTTCAAAATTTTTAAGTATAAGTTGACTGATGGATAAAGATATCATTAGGTCTGTGCTCGATCTGTAACCTGAAACAATACCTAATTTTCTCAAATTTTTTATTTCAAATTCATTTTTCAGACAGTCAATAGTCTTTTGTAGCCAGGATAGTGGAGGTGGTGTCAAGTTGAAATTCCAATTTGGAATCCACAAATAGTGGAATCCATCAGAGCTTGCATCTATAACGGCATTTATTTAATATTGGCTTATTGTTGAATTTGTTGAGAGAGTCAAGAAAATTAGAGATAATACAAAAATATTTATTGTCAATTTTTGTGTTTTAATTACAAATTTGTAAAAATAAATCTATATTTTTACAAATTTGTGAAAATATAAAACAATAATATTTTCATGAAAGTATTAATTATATAATTTTAATTTTGGTTATTTTCTTGTTACTATTTAACAAATGGGAGCAACAATTATTGCACTCTAACATTTTACTACTAATGAATTGCAAAGTCTTGTATTTTACTACTTTTCCGTTAGTTGATGTACAAAATATCAAATTTTCCCTAACTTTAAGGAAAAAAATATTAATTATCTATAAAAATAAATTATTAGTTAAGCATAAATCACCATACTAAACAATTTTTCATTGAATTAAATAAATTTAAATTTAAATTTAAATTATTAATAAAAATTTAAAAAACTGTAATTTGTATGTTATCAATTAAATATAAACTTTATTATTTAATATTTGAAATGTCTGTGATTTTATATATTTATGTATGCATGTGTTTGTATATATGTTTGTTTGTTAATTTTATCGGTAATTATAATTAAAAACTAAGTTGACATTTAAGTAAATGAAAAATTATTGTAATGTATTACAATAAACCTTAGGTTACCGGTTTTTTTTTTTGTTGTTGGTATAAATATAAACTTTTATTTTATATTTTAGACTTTTGATACAATAGTGAAAATTATTAGTTTTTATTAGAATTTGTGTATTTTTTTTATTAAAGTAAGGGGGTAAAATTATTATTTTATAAGTCAACTATTAATCAACGAACAAAAAAAAAAAAGTAGCAAAATGTAATATTTTATATTTTATAACTGTTTAGTACTAAAGTATTGTGGTGCAATATTCATTGTACTTAATTGTTGTTTCACAATAGCTTGAGCAGTTAAATAAAATAATCTTTTTAGCTGTAGTTAAATTTTCAATGCATTTAAAATGACAGTAGTTGTAGATATGTCCTTGTTATGAGGGTAAATGTTTTTTCTTCTCTATAGTAAGAATCAATTACTTCCTTGTATTTTCAATCTAAAATGTTGAAAATCTATTAATGTCCAGTTAAATTTTACTTAATTAGTCTCCACTCTTCACCTGCTGCATGTCAAAATTCTTTGAAATTTAATTTCTAAATTTTAACAAAATCTTTCTGATAGAAAGGCGTAACAATGTTTTAATTGATTTGTTCGTTATATTCAAGGGCATAGCTAATTTGCGTCAGCGTTTTGGTACCCCAGTCACTTGTCCTACAGTGAATCAGCCATTGGATATAATCCCACAGCTGAAGAAGTGACACAAAGTTGATTGCATTTAACCGGACAAGAAGGTGAGGGCCCGGTAACATAGAAGGAAAAAAAGAAGTTGACAAAAGTAGCCATTTAATGGTTGCCACGTGAGTTACGAAGACGTGTATTGAAAGTTTGAAACAAACGCCAAGTGGATGGAAGTAATGGTTCAAAACAATTTGGTGGAAGCGTGCAAGTCTGGGTTGAGGTCTTTGGCGGAAATGGAAAAGAGAAATGCTAAACGTAGAGAATGGCGAGAGAATGGCGAGAGAAACGGCAATACTGGCTGTCGTTTCGAGTGTCTCTCGCCATTCTCCACATCACCTACATTTTTTTTTTTTTCACTTTGGTCCCACTCCACTCCACTCCACTTCTCCTTTTGCACTCTCCCACGTGAACTCCACTTCACTCAATTGTTTTATAAGTTTCTATGAAAACAAAACAAATAAAACAATGAAAATTATCTTCATTATTTATGTTCGACAAACCATTTTTTGAATTTTTTTTATCTTTTTTTCACCAAATACGTTCTTTTTAATCTTGTCTTAAAACAATAACAAATCATCTGCAATTTTTATCAAATAATTACTTACAAAATTATCAATAATTATCAAAAAATAATTACCAACAATAGAATTACTAAAATAATTCCCAACAAAATAATTACTTACAAAATTACCACCAATTATTCAAAAATAATTATAAAAATAATTATCAAAAAATAATTATCAACAATACAATTACCAAAATAATTCCCAACAAAATAATTACCAAACAAGATTACCAACAATTATCATAAATTAATTATTAAAATAATTACAAAAAATAATTATCAACAATACAATTCCCAACAAAATAATCATTGAACAAAATAATTGCCAAATAAAATTAACAACAATTATAAAAAATTAATTATCAAAAAATAATTACAAACTAAACAGAGAGAGTGAGATGAAGGGAGATGAGGGAGACGAGGACCAGCAAGCAGCACCACCGAGCAGCGACCATTGAGTAGATCTGGAGTAGTAACGAGCGAGGGAGAGGAGTAGCGAGCGAGAGGTGTAGGAGCGAGAGGGGAGATAGACAAAGCTACAGCTGGAGCGAGAGGGAAGACAGAGACGAAGCTAGGGAGATGGTGACGGAGACGAAGCTAGGGAGACGGTGACGGAGACGAAGATGGGGAGACGGTGACAGAGACGGAGACGGAGACGAAGCTGCTGCTGCTGGAGTGAGAGGAAAAACATAGCGAGAGGGGGAGAGGAGTGAGCTGCTAATGGCTTGTGATGAACCACTTCTGTTGCTTGAGCAATGAACAAGACGAGATAGGAAAAGGATGAGCAAAAGGGAAAGTGGAGTTCAAGTGGGAGATAGCAAAAGGAGAAGTTGAGTGGAGTGGAGTGGGACCAAAGTGAAAATAAAAAAGAAAATATGGGTGATGTGGAGAATGGCGAGAGACACTCGAAACGACAGCTAGTGCTGCCGTTTCTCTCGGCATTCTCTCGCCATTCTCTACGTTTAGCATTTCTCGAAAAGAAAAAATTGGGAAAAAGTAATTGGTGGGGGAAAATTCCCTAATCTTGAGATTTGAAGTAAGAATTAATTTAATTTTTATGCATGTAGTTTAAATAGTAGGCTACGTCATTCACAAAATAATAATAATAATAATAATAATAATAATAATAAAATGATGGGGCAATGCATAGCGAAAGTAATTGGTGGGGAAAAAGGGGGAAAATTTCCCTTTAACTCGAATAATATTTAATTTTAATTTTATCCTTGGAGTTTAAGTAATAAGTCATGTCATTTCTAATTTTGAACAACAACAACAACAGTAATAATACTAATAATACTTAATATTATAATTATGACGACAACGACAATGATGATAATTTGCGTAATAACAATAATAATAATAATAATAATAATAAAATCATCAACCAAGAAAATGAGCTTTTTTGAGATGACGGATCAGTTAAAAGAGGGAAAAGGAAAGAGAAAAATATCTTCGACACTCTATTTTAACTATTTTCTTTGATAGTCTCTATTGGTTGTTGTAAGTAATAGAAACTATGTGTTTTATAGTTTGGTATAGAATAAGACCCAATTAAATTATAATAATTAAAAAATTAATTAAATTATTTAACATGTTATTCAATAGTCCATGTTTGTTTCGGTAAAGAGTTTAAAGTAATAAGTGCGAAATAAAAAACAATAGTTTTAGTGTACGAAAAAAATTGTATTGTATATATGCATCCCTTTTAGTCAGTATTTTATATTGTAAATCGTAATTTATTAAGTATAAAACATATAATTCTCCTAATATAATAATAATCAAATAGTCTTGTAGCCACAATTTCCATTTCTTTTTTCTAATTTTAAACCACTAGCACCAGATAGGTTGGAGGGGAGGGGGGAGGAGATAGACATGGACCCCCGCCTGCAATATAGATAAGTATAAGATAACAAACATGTGGAGGGGGACATGAACCAACGTATCCAAATTAAATGAATAAGTACACTCAATTGATAACAAAGATCAACAATATTGGCGGCCAATGACAAGAATGAAGCCCTCCTTATGTTGTCTAGTAACAACTACCCTTCGGGAAGTGATGAACAATACCCATTACACATCGAGATGTGATTGGAACGAAAGTCGACATCAATATGAAAATTATAACCCACGGCATGCCAAATGTCCCTCTACCCATCAATCTTCTAGGCACATAGGTTGGCGAATTTTCTTTAGCAATAAAAAAATGATATAAATAATATTAGCACTGCCGTAAGGGAAAGCTATTGTGTTAATGAATTTTTTTGTAACCATTGTTATGAGAAAGGAGTTGTAGCTTACTTTACATAAGAAGATCGAAACAATTATGAGCTAGTGAATGCAGTTAAAGATGGTGAGATTAGCTTAAATTAGTAAAATTTAAGTCCAATATAGTGTTTGGTATGGAGGAATAAGTAAAGTAAGAATAATATAGTTTGGGTATACAAAATTATAAGGTGAAAATAATATTTTTTTTGAAAGAAGACCCCTAAATAAATATTTTAGAGTAGTTTATTGTCTTATGTTAATAAGAGAAGATAAAAGGGTTTGGTTAGAAGCCATAAAAGTGAGTTAATATGAAAAAAAAATTAATGGGATATTCTCCCATAATCTATTAAGGTAAGTTATTTACCCCGACTTTAACCCCGAATCAGTGTCCTGAATATTGCCTGAAATGGTGCATTTGCTGTGGTTGCTTTCCTTTTAATTCCAGTTGTTCGGTGCATTTTGCTCTAGTTGCTTTCCTTTTAATTCCAGCTGAACTACAACACTCCGCTCAGAACTTCCAATATCTGAGCATTCTCTTTGTCCTTTTTGTGCCTGAACTACAACACTCCGCTCAGAACTTCCAATATGCAGACTACAAATTGCAAAACCCCAGGGCTTCCAAACTGCAAAATGCCATGGTCGTTTAAAATGTGCAGACCTAACTACTCAATTACGCATGGTCTTTCCTTCCCCCGAGAAAGAGAAATGTTAATTGCTAAAAATTTGGAACAACAATTTCTAGAGTTTCAATTTCCCCCGTAAGCATTAGTTTGTATATTATTGTTCATACATTTAATGATTGTTATTAAAATTGTGAGCGGTTTAAACCTTCAGCTATTTCATTTTAATTTGTGAGCTGAATCATGAGCATTTGCAAATTTATATATCAACATCAATTAGCTTTAAATTTTCATGGGTATAAAATTGTAAATTCTTTAGCTCATTGCTAGAAGAAATCTTAATCCTTTCAGGCAAACAACAGAAACTTAACAAGAGATCCTCAAGAAAGCGTAACTTCGAGATAAGGTGATAAAACTCTTCATCAATAAACTATATCGAATTCAGCTTCACTTTTAAAATGTGCAGACCTAACTACTCAATTACGCAAGGTCTTTCCTCCACTCGAGAAAGAGAAATGTTAATTGCTGAAAACTTCGAAAAATAATTTCTAGAGTTTCAATTTCTTCAACTAATAATCTAATTCATATAACCTTGAGTTTGACAGCCCTGGAGACACGCAAATGCTTAAAGTCCCAACAATCAGAACAAAACAAATCTTCAAGCAAGGAGCATTCACCAGTAAGCCATCGGGCCATCTGATCATTTACACACAGTATACACAGTATTTTCACTTATGACTTCAAAACCCAAGTCTTTTACCATCTTCTCAATGGCCAATCCCAATCCATTCACCAGCCATACGAGCTGATACTTTAACATCTAGAAGAGTCAGGAATACTCTCAATTTCGGCAAACAAACCTTAAGCTTGCAGAACTGAAGCAGGGAACCGTCCACAAATTCCATGAATTTTTCATCTTCCTTTATTGACAAACAATTTCCACCATTCAACCTACTTGACCCCCAACGAAGTAATTCATTTTGAAATCCACGATAAGAATGGCATATGTAACTAATTCCATCTCTTTGTGAGTGCCGACTGTTGCATGACTGTCGGTGCTGGCAACAGAGATCTCGATCATGTGGCGGTGGTTCGTCGTCTGTGCCGGATGAGTGTGTATGAAAACAAAAACAAAATCAGAAATCCAAATCGCCTAACTAATTCGGTAGATGGATGTTTTCTGACCGAGTCTCCGTTTGTTCTCATAATGGCGGCGAGAATCCGATCGAGTCTCGACGACAGTTCATAGCTGACTCGTGGCTGTGTCCCTTGAGTCTCTATCCGAAATCCAAATGCCGACGACGACGGCCGCCTCCACGAACGATTCTGAAATCACGCCGTGCGTTGATGACGTGGCGGTGGCGATTAACAACAAGAACTTCAACTCGGAGGAGAGGTTCAAAGACTGTGATTTTTTGCTATGGCTGACTTTAACCTTGTACAAACTAGGAATCTTCGTTTCAGCTAAACGTACACCTTGCGAGTCTGTTGACAATTAGAACCCGAGTAGTGGCCTATGCTTTCACGCAAGAATAATTTATTAAAAAGTTAAACAATTTCGATCATAATGATGCTTGAGTTTTTTATTGCCTTGATGTTGTGTCATTTACATTGAACCATCAGGCATGTGTAAGTCATATAGATAATTCACAGGTGATTGTATACAGGCTTCCAAATCAAGGCCTGCATTTTCGATGCCAACGTTTTCAGTAAGTTAAGAGAATATTGAAAGACAATAGTTATTCATAATGGTTTACAGAACGGCCATGGAAAAAATTATAAAATCATATCGTGCTGATAGATTTTTATATTATTTAATATTGTATGGTGTTAACGTGTTTTATCATTACTTTTTAATTAACTATAAAATTATATAGTTTTAAAGGTAGAATGATGCCGTCATTCTGATAATTTTTCTAGACATATATATGTAGTACTCTTAAGAATATATATTCACAACTTTATTAGCATTTCCACATTAATTAACTCTTCAATAATTTCTCTCCTCTTTTGTCTTTCACAATGGTTGATGCGATCATTTCCGTTGTATTGGAGCAGCTGGTTTCGATGCTGAAGAGGCAAAAGAATAATTGAGTCTTGTAACTGGTGTCGTAAAACAAGTGAAAAAGGTTACCAGGAATCTTCGAGTCATTTAAACTGCGCTGGTTGATGCTGAGCAAGAGTGTCGGATGCTGTCTGGATCAGCTCAAAGACGCCTTATATGACATGGAGGATATGTTGGATGAGTGGATCACTGCTAGGCTTAAATTGCTGTAAGGACAGGGAGTTTATGATGTCAGTGCTGCTGCTCCCAAGAAGCCGGTATGTTCCTTCTTTCTCTCCCCTTGCTCTGGTTTCAAACAAGTCGTTTAGGGTCGGGATACATAGTACTGCCCTGATTAATATATCTGATACACATGGCTGATACGAAGAGAAGATTGTTCTAAAGAGCAAGTTGTTATGTGATGACAGTCAACAAGAAAATGCCATTCATATCATCTCTTCTCTCATGATGGGTGGTATGGACAAGACGATTCTTGCTCAATTTGCTTACAATGATAATGGTATGTAATAAATAATTTCGAGAAAAGAATTGTGGGTGTCTATATCAAATTTTTTTGATGAGTTTAGGATTGCAAAAACGATCATTGAAGTTTTATCTCCCAAATTTAGGTGAATTAAATTCACTTATAGAACACATACACATCTATATGAAGAATTTGATTGATTTGCAACTATCGTTTGAAAAGGAAAAGCAAATATCTTATACGCTTGCAAGGCTGCAGTGGATGGATGATGAAATTGAAGCAAGCTATGAAGCAATGGGTGAAGCTGGAGGATCACCTCAAAATCTAGGGTCATTACAAATAGATTTCTATAACGGCAAGTTCTCAAATTGGATAATGTCATTAAACAAGAAGCTAAGTCTTGAAGATTGTACAAATAGATCATACCTCCTTTGGGAAAATAGTGAGATATGTACATTCTGCAAATAGTGGGTGACGAATTTTTGGAATACAAAGTAATCATATTCAGGCCAAATCTTTATGTTCATCAATTACTCTATTTCTTGAATTGAAAAAACTCAAACTTACGTGTATTTTTTGTCATTTGAGAGCAGTGAGGTTGTCGAAAAAGAAGATGTTACAATCGTGCCCAATTGAAGTGTCATCACTCAATCCGGACCTAGCAAGATATTGCCCGCTTTGAACCTTATTAATGCCCGCACTATTTTGTTTCTAGGGCGCCCATACACCTTAAAACGCGTCTTACTAATTAAGGTGTGGATCACCCCTTATAAACTTAGCATCTCTCTCATAATTTGCTGTTGTGAGATTCGCCTAGAATGTTACATACACCCCCCTTAGAGATTCAGCATCGTAGTTGAAATTTGTCCTACCATCGCTTAAGAGGACACGTAAAGCCGCTTCGATACCATCTATCATGACTCAACCCAGACCTGCCAAGATATTGTTTGCTTTGAGCCTTAACAAGGCCTACACAATTTTATTCTACGGCGCTGAAACACTCCAAAATGCTATAAACCCAGTCTCGTGCTTTATTGATGTGATATTTGCTTAGGGTGTTATATACACCATCCTTAGGGACTCAGCATTCTCGATGAGGTTTGCCCCACCATCGCTTAAGAAGACACGTGGATCCACTCTAATACCATATGTCATGACCGAACTCCGACCTGGGAAGATATTATCCACTTTGAGCTTTAACAATGCCCATACGATTTAGTTTTTAGGGTGCATGAGCACCTTAAAATGCATCTTTTCAATTAATATGTGAATCACCTTTTATAAACCCAGCATCTCTCTCGTGCTTTGTCGATGTGAGATTTGGTTAGAGTGTTACATACACCTCTCTTAGGGTCTCAGTATCCTCGCTGAAATTTACCCTACTATCGCTCAAGAGGACATGCAAAGTCGTTTTGATACCATCTATCATTAACCAACCCCGACCTGACAAGCTATTGTCTACTTTGAACCTTAATAAGGCCCTCACGGTTTTGTTCCTTGGGTGCCCCTACATTCTAAAACGTGTCTTGCCAATTAATGTGTGTATCATCCCTTATAAACCTAGCATCTCTTATGTACTTTGCTAATATGTGATTCACCTAGGATGTTATATACACCCTCCTTATGGACTCATTGGCCTCGCTGAGGTTTGCTCCACCATCGCTTAAGAGGATATGCTGAGCCACTCTGATACCATCTGTCATGACTTAACCCTGACCTGGCAAGATATTATCAGCTTTGGGCCTTAACAAGGCCCGCACGATTTTGTTTCTAAGGTGCTCGTACACCCAAAACGTGTCTTGCTAATTAAGGTGTGGATCACCTCTTATAACCCTAGTATCTCTCCCATGCTTTGTCGATGTAAGATTTGCCTAGAGTGTTACATACACTCTTTTTAAGGACTCAGCGTCCTCTTTGAGGTTTATCTCATCATTGCTCAAGATGAGATGTGGAGCCGTTCTGATACCATCTGTCGTGACTTAACGCAAACCTGACAAAATATTGTATGTTTTGGGCCTTTAACAAGGCCCGTACGATTTTAAAATTTACATTTTTTTAAGGAAAGAAGTAAATAAGAAGGGCTCCTCATAGAATTGATAGTGCACTAGTATTGAAAGATATATGGTGCTATTGTGATCAAGCAACAAAATAGGGCTGAAAAGGCCATTAAACCTATCAAGTCAACCCACAACTTGTTCTGATCAAACCCCAAAAGTCTCTTGACAATGTTTATTTTCAAATCTTTATTAGATATGAAGAATTGTCTCCACTTTGTGCTGGCCATTTGCAATTGTTTATATTAAGTAATATCAGGACCAATTTCAGGATTTCGGGAAGGTTTATCTAGCTGATGATGAAACCTTGACGATCATGGAAAGGGAGACATCCGATTAAAATTGCCAAATCAGGCTATATGGAAGTTACAAGGAGTGAGACACATTCTTGGCCTTAAAAAGGAATTTGATCTCCTTGGGATCACTTGATGAAGAGGGTTACTGTACAACCTTCTCAGGTTATGAATGGAAGATTATATTAGTTGGCTGCACTTAGAATTTTCAGTTTCGCATTCCCGCATATCTTTCACAAGAATTATATCCTTTAAGACAACCAAGTCTATATGGAATATGCAGGAGATGAAAAGATAAAAGGAATGCAAAACTGGAAATTCATATTTCTTTTATGCATTAAGCTTACAATATATAATAAAAATTGACAAACTAAGTGACCGAGAATCAAGCCATGAGCTGATACATGTTGAACAAACTAATAACTTCCTAAAGACTAGGACAAACTTAATTTAATAACAACTGAAACATAAAACAATTATCCAAAACGCAAACAGCTTTGCAGTCCTAAGTACAGCTAAATAACACTCCTTCATGCACTAGGAGTTGCAAACTCCAAATCTTTGTCAATCTTCTGTTGGGAAAAAATTAGGTTTTTAAATTTTTATAAAACCTATTAAGGACCGCTCTCATATAATATATAAGAACACGTAATCTGGAAATCGTACCTTGAAAATCCAAGTTGGCTTTTTCCGCTGAAGTGATTTAGCCTCCTAGATCACGATCTGCAACCACCTCTCCTGTTAGATCACGATCCGTCACCACCACGCTTATTAGATCACGAACTATCTCCAATGATCTTCCAGGTTATGACTCAGGTTCGATCTGCACTTGACGTGTGGGCGCCTTTATCACTACCAAAGCAACTAGCACGAGAAAATTTTTCTCTCAACAATAGAGAGAAAAATCTTATTCTCAGATTTGTGTAAAGTAGCTTCACTTTTCTTTAGAGAAAAATAAGCCTTATATATCTCCCTTTAGTGAAAAACCTAGGCTTCAAAAAATTCAAAAATAAAACTCACGTTTATTTTCTTTTTCAATAAGGGACCCACCTTGTAAAATAATATAAGGCCCCTTATACAAAAGCTAATTAAATAGAGCCTCCCACTAAATGATATAATTAGGCTTTCGACCCAAATAACTAGTTATCTTGCTTATTAGTCTAGTAGTGGTGTAGTAATCAATTAAATGAGCTAACCCGGAGATCATTTGGGAACATAAAATAGTGGCTACAATAATTAGGCCTGTAATTAAACTAGCCCAATTATTTAATTCCAAATCTACTCCACTAAAAGATTGGAATTGACTTCCATAATTGTATGCTCGAATAATAATTCGTCCCAAGCCACATTGATTTCTTTACTACACAATCGTTTGTACCACATCGTTAATTAAATTGATATCTCAACTGTCCAATCAATTTAATAACATCTTATTCCTTGATCCTTACTGGTTTTCTCTAATGATCATTTTCAACATACTAAATATGTTGACAGGTCAGAGAATTCTATGATCAAGTGCCGAAAACTTATCAGGAGATGTGTTGTACAAATTCTATATTGTTAATCTATAACTCCAATACTCATAATTGCTCCCAACAAGATATCGGGTAATCTTGACCACAAAGATGTGTCGTGCCCATTGGTAACTCAAATGGAATAACAATTACAATCATAAAATCATAATTAACTTAAGATTAAGATTACAGTAAAATCAACGCCTATGAGATTTAATAAATCTGACAGTTATTACAAAGTTAATTAAATATCATATGTGATCCAGTTCAATGTAGTCGTACTACATCAATAAATTCATACATAATTAAGACAAATCATTCAATGAATTTATTACAGTCTATACCTAAATAAAGTGTCCAACTTTATTTATCAACTGCGAACTAAATTTATTTAATCATAAGATAACTTGTATTTATGTCTTTTGTGAATCCACATGGTGATCACATAAATACATATAATATGATTAAATAGACTTTAATACAAATATTAATGTAATCAAGATATTTGGATAAATACCTCATTAATTTTATTACTTAAAAAAATATTTATTACAATTAAATAAACACATATACTTTTAAAGAACATAATTTCCCAATATCTTCATCCTCTTAATCTGCAACTTGGGCTTCAACTTCTTGTCGCTGAGGTTTTTCTTTGCAAATTGGTGCTTCATGTCCAGTCTGATTGCATTTGGAACATCTGGCATCGGGTCTCCTCCAACATTTGAATGGAGGGTGGCCTTTTCTTCCACAGTGATGGCAAGGAGGGTATTTACCCTTGAAATTTCCAGTTTTGCTTTTGTTGTTACTCGAAGTAGGAGAAATTGAATTTCCCTGTTGGGCTTTCTTCTTGTATTTGTCGGCTCCATGATGTTTTGCAAGTAGCAGTTCAACTGAAAATTGGTTAATTGACAGCGGCTGTACCAACCATATGACCAATGACAAGGAACTCTTCATAAATTTGAGGCCAACTGACATTACTAAAGTCAAAATCGGCAATGGTGATTACATTTCTGTCAAAGGGAAAAGAGCAATCACCATAACTAGCGCTGAAGGTACAAAGAGAATCTCTGATGTCCTCTACGTACTAGAAATTGACCAAAATTTGTTGAGTGTAGGTCAATTGATTGAAAAATGTTTTAAAGTGATCTTTGAAGATAGTTTCTGTCGCATTCAAGATGTCACTGGTCGGGAAGTTCTCAAAGTGAGAATGAAAGGAAAAAGTTTTTCTTTTGATCCCATCAAGGAAGAACTTGTTGCATTTTCCACTAAAGCTAGCAAGACCGAGATGTGGCACAAGAGATTTGGTCATTGTCACTTGCAAAAGATGCAGCTGATGAAGACAAAGGAGCTCACAGTTGCCCAACCTTTTGAAGATCACTTACCAAATTGTCAAGCTTGTCCGTACGAAAAACAAAAAAGGAGGCCATTCCCGAAGTCAACCTGTAGAGCCACTCGCAAGTTGCAGCTTGTCCACGCAGATGTATCGGGTCCTCAAAGAACTCCATCCTTAGTAGGTAGTCGGTATTATATTGTTTTCATTGATGATTTTACAAGATTGTGCTGGATTTTTTTAATCTAAAATTCAAGTCAGAAGTAGCTGGAGTGTTTTGGAAGTTCGAGAAAATGGTGGAAAACCAAAGCGGCTGCAATATCCAAGTTCTATGGTCCGATACTGGAAAAGAATACACCTCAGAAGAATTTAATTTGTTTTGCTAAAAATCATGCATAGAACACCAGCTTACTGCTCCCTACACTCCACAACAAAATGGAGTCAGCGAAAGGAGAAACAGATACATAATGGAGATGACTAGATGTATGCTTCATGACAAGGAGTTGCCAAAGAATTTTTGGGCTGAGGCGGCTGGTACTGCAGTTTTTTTGCAAAACAGATTACTTACCAAGGCATTGAAGGATAAAACTCCATTTGAGGCATGGTATGGCTATAAACCTTCACTAAATTTTCTTAGAGTGTTCGGTTGTGTGTGTTTCTCTCACATTCCACAGGTCAAGCATGATAAACTTGATAAGAAGTCAGAATATGGCATCTTTGTCGGTTATAGTTCTTCTTCTAAAGCCTACAAAGTTTATCAACCTCAAACAGTGAAGATAATTGTCAGTGGAGACGTGTTCTTCAATGAAGATGAGAAGTGGGACTGGGAACAAACAAAAAGTCCATCCTTCAGCAAGCAAAAATCAAGTACTCCCTTTCAAACAATGGAAGAGCACGCATCAGAATAGTGGCAAGAAGAATTACAAGATGATCCACCAATCCGTGGAACAAGACTGCCCTCTAATATCTATCAAAGCTGCAATATGGCCATTTGTGAACCTGCAGGTTATGAACAAGCTATTGAAGATAAAAAATGGAAGAAGGTAAAGGAGGGGGAGTTGTCAATGATTAAAAAAGAGCTAGACTTGGAAGCTAGTTGATAGACCGAAGGATAGAAAATTTATTGGAGTAAAATGGGTGTTTAGAACCAAGCTAAATCCATATGGAAGCATTAACAAACATAAATCCAGGCTTGTTGTCGAGGGTTATGCTCAAGTTTTTGGAGTGGATTACTCGGATGCATTTGCTCCTGTTGCTAGATTAGACACTATTCGGCTGGTGCTAGCTGTAGCAGCTCAAAATGTGTGGAAAGTGTTTCAACTAAATGAAAAGTCTGCATTCTTGAATGGTACTTTGCAAGCAGAAATTTATGTTGAACAGCCCGAAGGAGAAGGTTTACTTGCTTAAAAAGACTCTATACAGCATGAAACAAGCACCTAGAGCATGGTATAGCAAGATAAGTATTTGTCAAGCCTAGGATTTGTAAAAAGCATGTCAGAGGCTACTCTTTATGTGAAACGTAAAAGAGATGATCTGCTTATAGTCTCTCTTTATGTTGATGATCTCCTAATCACAGGTGGTAACACCAAGCTTGTTGAAGAGTTTAAAAGGGAAATAATGCAGATCTTCGAAATGACAAAAAATTGGACTAATGACATACTTTCTGGGAATGGAGATTAAGCAGTTAGAAGGTGAAGTTTTTATTTGTCAAAAGAAGTACGCCAAGGAAATCCTTAAGAAGTTTCATATGGAGGATTGCAAGGTAATAACTACTCCAATGAATCACAAAGAAAGCTTAAGTAAGGAGGACGGCACAGACATAGTTGATGAAGGCTATTTTAGAAGCAATGGTTGGGTGTTTAATGTACCTAACTACAACCAGGCCAGATATTGTTTTTGCTGTGAGTATTCTCTCTCATTTCATGCATTGTGCTAGTGAAGTGCATCTTAGAGCAGCAAAAAGAGTCATTAGATACATCAAAGGAACTATTGCTTTGGTGTAAAATTCAAGAAGTGTCAAAACTTCAAGTTGTTGGGATTTTCTGACAGTGATTGGGGTGGATCCGTAGATAACATGAAGAGTACATCTGGCTATAGTTTCAGTCTTGGATCAGGAGTTTTCTCATGGTGCTGCAAGAAACAACAGATTGTAGCTCAGTCTACTGCAGAGGCCGAATTTGTTGCTGCCACAACAGCAGTAAATCAGGCATTGTGGCTGAGGAAATTGTTATGTGATTTAACTTGAAGCAATTGAATGATACAGAGGTATTTTTGGACAATCAGGCAGCAATTGCAATCTCCCACAATCCAGCTTTTCATGGAAAAACTAAGCATTTCAAGATCAAATTCTTCTTTTTAAGGGAAGTGCAGAAGGAAGGAGAAGTGAGCCTCATTTATTGCAGATCTGAAGATCAGCTTGCAGACATTTTCACAAAATCTTTGCCAGCAAACAAGTTCCAGCTTCTTAGGCCAAGACTTGGAGTTTTGCAGCTCCTAGTTCATGGAGGAGTGTGTGTTAGCTGCACTTAGGACTGCAAAACTATTCAAGTTTTGGATAATTGTTTTATGTTTCAGTTGTTATTAAATTAAGTTTGTCCTAGTATTTAAGAAGTTGTTAGTTTTTTCACATGTATCAGCTCATGGCTGATCCTCGGTCACTTAGTTTTTTAATTTTTATTACATATTGTAAGCTTAATGCATAAAAGAAATATGAATTTGCATTCCCGCATATCTTTCTTTGTTCTTCCTCAAAACTCTTTAATCCTCTATTTTTATCTTTCAAAATTAACAGATTATTAAAGAAGCACTCGCAATTGCTCATGATAAAAAGACTGGTACTCTCTACATAACCTCAAACTTATGGAATATCATTACAGTAGCAGATGCTGATGGAAAATCAAATTAGGAGTACTGTTATGTTGAAAGTGTTTACATTTTCTTTGAACGAAAAGAAGTAAATAGGAAAGGGCTCCTACTAGAGTAGACACTGTATTACTGAAAGATGTGGCTGCTATTATAAAGCGATTAAGTTATTGCACAACTTGGTCAGATCAAGCCCAAGAGTCTCTTGACAATACTTCTTCTTTTTCTTCTTTTTTGCATAAATTTTTTAAAATCTTTATTAAGTATGAAGAAGTGTCTCCACTTTGTACTAGCTGTTCGCTGTTGTTTTCCAGTTTTTGATTTTTTGGAGTAAATTTTTTTAGAGAGATGTGGAAGATTGGATGATGAAATATAACTTTGGAGGCTCTAGTTGAATTTGAGTCAACAGGGGCTTGCTTTCAATGAGATCGCACAAACTTTGTAGAACAAGAAGTAATCCAGTTACTTCTGAGAATCCATCGAACAGAAAACTATTTGACAACTGAAAATGAGTAAATTTTCTGTTCCAACGAAGCTTAGGATAAGTTTTGATGCTGCGGACCAGCTATGTATAAAGCAGAAAGTGCATATTGACTGACACTTAGAATGGGGCAGTACTTGAAATCTTGGCATTTGCTTGATGAAGCAAGGGAGGTGGCTAATATATATGTATACACAAACGTTTAGGTGGACAAGTCAGCCCAAGGACCCTCTGCCTCCGGTAAGCTTTAAACCCTCTTTCCAATTGTGTAAAAAGTTAAATTATTAAGTTGAATTTGTGAAATCATCAACGATTTTCAAGAATATGAGTTCAATGTGTTCATTCACAATAAAAGTGGGCAAGGAGGTGGATTTGGGTAGAAGTTTACATCCTTTTAATTTGCTCACAAGTTAATGTTACGCAACATGAATCATGATTTCGGTGACAAGTAAAAGCTCATTTGATTTTCTTTATGCAAACGTTCATATAAGCAAAAACAAAAAAGCAATTGAGTGACATGTCTTATTTTTCTTTGTAAGTTTCAGGTTCCTCACCAGTGGTGAATATGCTGTCGCAGCAGAGTGCGATGCTTGAGAACATTCTGAGGGCGTGCATCGGGCTTAGCTCCTCACAACAAAATGATTTTGGAGCACAAGTGAAGAAATTCCTAAGGAGAAAAGAGGAAGGAACCACGTTCCTGTCTTCCATCACCAATTAAAGCTGTGGTCAATAACGATCGTTTTAATTGCAGAATGTAGTGTGGAGTCATGAATTTATGGTTACTATATATAAGTGTCATGTATATTTGCTCTTCTATTTTTCTGATGAAGTTGCTTTTGTCTAGCCCATTGCCTTCGTAGCTCATTTTGGAGCAGGCAATCTTTTGTATTGCTAAGCGTAAGTAGATATTATATAACATGGGAAGGTTCTTATATATGTTTTTTAGCAGCAGATTTGAATCTTATATGAATCTTTATTTCTGGAGAACCTTATATTAAATAGGGAGCAATTTCACAATGCCATAACTGATGATCAAATAGTTCACGAACTTGCTGACGAATAATTTAGGACGTAGCCCTTCGTTATTATTGTGTGTATAGGACAGTGGTCCTGCACTCATGTAATTTTAGTGTATGATGTTGAAACATTGTTATTATGATTAACAAAAGTTGTTCTTTGCTTCTGCTTCAGATTACACGAGCGGAAGTATTGAGCCACAATAATTGGAGTGATGCTGGGCATGGTTTTTTCCCTTTGAACGTTGAACTGAGAAAATAAATATTAGAAAACTCTTTGGAAACCATCTGGCAACGTTATGCAGATTGACTGAAGTCCATGCATAATACTTGATTTCATTTCTCCTATGGTCTTTGTAATTGTGGAAATTTCTTGCCTAAAGAAGGAAATGATAATGCTCACCACGTCACTTCCCTTGAAGTTAATAAAACTGAGTGTGCTTTAATTTTCCACAAGAAACTACCCATGATTTGCCTAGAAAATTCTGAACAAATTAATAAATTCGATAGTTTTAACATTTTTTTCTTTTGAAAAGTTTCCTTTGAAAGGCCAGTCCAGTCAAATTAGTCTTTAATTTTGCAGAAATCAAGAGAATTAATTAAAAACTCTCAAGGACAAATGAAAAAGGGAAGCAGAGTACAACTGGTTTTCCACATTTGCTTTTGGACTATTAACAGAAGTCAATGATACATGCGTTACTGTTTGAAGATAAATTTCATAGGGAAGGCGACAATTCCATCATATTCCGATTGCCCCAACTTTCCAATTATTCATAGGCCCGTGGGGACTCATCAAATATTTCAACAGTCTGAAAATTCAAAGGATGATCAGATATCGCATGATTGCAACAAAAAAGCACACAACATTCAACTTACCAAGAATAACTCCTCTTCTCTCATACAATATTTTCCACCTTTCAGCATGGTTGATGCAATTGTTTCCCCTCTCCTGGAGCAGCTGATTTCGATCTCTCTTGAAGAGGCAAGAGAACAAATGAAGTTAGTTGTGGGTATCGACAATGAAGTGGCAAAGCTCAAGCATAATTTTCTAGCCATTCAGGCTGTGCTCGTTGATGCAAAGCAAAGGCAATTTAAGGAGGAAACTGTTAGACTTTGGCTTGATCAGCTCAAAGACGTATCTTACTACATGGGAGATGTGCTGGATGAGTCGAACACTGCTAGGCTCAAATTGCGAATCGAGGGCGTTGATGCTCTTGTTCCTCAGAGGAAGGTATGTTCCTTCTTACCTGCTGCCTCTTGCTTTGGCTTCAGTCAAACTTTTCATCGCCGTGATATTGCTATAAAGATAAAAGCAATCAACGGAAAACTAGACGATGTTGCCAAACAGAAAGATATGTATAATTTTAACGTCATTAGAAGTACTGAGAACTCTGAGAGGATACAAAGTACTTCCGTAATTGATGTGTCTGAGATACGTGGTTGTGATGAGGAAAAGAGTAGTCTTAAGAGCAAATTGTTATGTGAGAGTAGTGAAGAAATAATAAATGATATTCAGATCATCACCATAGTAGGGATGGGTGGTATTGGCAAGACCACTCTTGCTCAATTTGCCTACAATGATAGTGATGTGTTCGAGTATTTTGATAAAAGGATGTGGGTGTGTGTATCGGACCCTTTTGATGAGTTAAGGATTGCAAAAGCAATTATTGAAGCCTTAGACGGTTTTGTCCCTACTTTTGGTGAATTGAATTCTCTTTTGGAGTCGATACGGGCATCTCTGGTAGGAAAAAGATTTCTTCTTATCTTGGATGATATGTGGACTGATGATTATAGTAAATGGGAACCATTCCACTATTGTCTAAAGAATGGGGTTCGTGGAAGTAAGATTTTGGTTACCACTCATAAGGAAACAGTTTCTCGAATGATGGAGTCAATTGATGTTATCTCTATTAAGGAATTGTCTGAACAAGAATGTTGGTCATTATTTAAACGATTTGCCTTTTTTGGAAGACCTCATTCTGATTGTGAACAATTAGAAGAAATTGGTAAAAAAATTACTGGCAGGTGTAAGGGTTTGCCACTTGTAGCCAAAACTATAGGGAGTCTCTTGCGCTTTAAAAGAACTAGAGAAGAATGGGAAAGTATTTTAGATAGCGAGTTGTGGCAGTTAGAAGAGTTTGAAAAAGGTCTCTTAGCTCCTCTACTATTAAGTTACAATGATTTGCCCCCCATGATAAAACGGTGTTTTCAATACTGTTCTGTCTATCCAAAAGACTCATATTTAGAGAGAGATGAATTAATTAAGTTATGGATGGCTCAAGATTATATTATGCCAGAAGGAAATAAAGAGTTGGAGATAATTGGTGAGGAGTATTTTGATTACTTGGCTACGAGATCTTTCTTCCAAGAGTTTTTCAAAGATAATGAAGGCGTTGTTGTAAGATGTAAAATGCATGACATAGTGCATGATTTCACACAGTTTCTTACTAAAAATGATTGTATTGCAATAGAAGTTGATGATGATGAAGAACCATTATCCTTGATAAATACTTATCAAGAGAAACTTCGTCATTCGATGTTGGTGCTTGGCTATGAGGCTTCATTTTCTATTTCCATATTTAAAGCCAAAAATTTACGAAGTCTTTTTATTAATAATACCCTAATTCAAGTGTCTTTAACACATGTCTTGCAAAGCTTATTTGATCAATTGAAATGTTTAAGGGCATTAAGAATAGCCACATTAATGAATACTTGGGATGTCAATTCAACTGATAAAATTTTGAAAGGGATAGAAAAATTGATTCATTTAAGATACCTTCGATTAGTTGGGTTGGGGACAGAAGAATTGCCTGAGACATGTTGTGAGTTACTTAATTTGCAGGTCTTAGAGATCGAGCAATGTAGTAGTTTGAAAAGATTGCCTCTAGGAATAGGGAAGTTAGTCAATCTGAGGCATTTAACATATGATGATAGTTGTTTAGAATTCATTCCAAAAGGAATACAGAGATTAACTAATCTTAGGACATTGAGTGAGTTTGTTGTTGTGAGAGGTGGTAGCAAATATGGTAGCAAAGCATGTAACCTTGAAGGTTTGAGATACTTGAACCACCTTCGAGGATCTTTTAAAATCCGAGGGTTGGGGAATGTGAGAAATTTTGATGAACCTAAAATTGCAAATCTTGAGAAGAAGAAGAAACTCGTTCGTTTGGAATTTGATATGGAAGGAGGGACGGAGGAGATAAACGAGGAAAACGAAGCAAACCATCTAGCAATTTGCGAAGCCTTAAGACCACCTACAAATCTACAAGAATTAGAAATGCATCACTATAAAGGCCAGACTGCGTTTCCCAGTTGGTTAATTTCATTAAACAAGCGGAAGAAGTTAATTCTCTCATTCTGCACTGAGTGTGAGATTTTGCCTCCTTTAGGAAAATTGCCATCCCTTGAAATACTCAAAATATTAGGACTATTTAGATTGAAAACAGTGGGTAATGAATTTTTGGGGATAGAAATCAGTGATCATATTCACGCAACATCTTCATCCTCAACTTCATCAGTTATTGCCTTTCCTAAATTGAAAAATCTCTCACTCATGGGTTTGAATGAATGGGAAGAGTGGGAATTTACAAACCAAGGTGTTACAATCATGCCTCAACTCAATTACTTGCATATTAGCAATTGTAGCAAATTGAAGATGTTGCCAAACCAACTTCTGTGGAGCAAAACACTTGTGGAATTGAAGATTGATGATTGTCCTCTTTTACAAGAGCGTTTCATCAAAATTGATGAACAATATGTACAAGGAGGTCCCCGTCGAATACAATAATAGTAGCAACACTATTGATTCACTGCAAGCCACTGGTATATTCTCTTCACTTCCTTTTAAATAACAGAAGAATTGTACTTTTTACCGCTTATCATTTTTTAACTAAAGCCTTCTTGGCTTAAATATTTTAGTTGCCTTGAAATCAATTGAAAGACTTAATTTATGATTAAGCTTTAAGCCACTGAAGTCTTAACTTGTGCAGGTATGAGCAAAAGTTTCTACCAATATATTGTGAATGTGTTCAAAGTACAGTTTTCTCAAGCAACTAGCAGCAGTTACCATCGCTATTCCCAGGTATTTTCTTCTCATTCTTCTCTTTCATTATCAAATTTTGTATCATATTACTATATTTGAGTATATTATCTTTGTTTTGCTACCAAACTACTAAGATATAATATCCTCTGCACTCAAGGTAGAATCTTTTGGACCAAATCTATCAGCATTTTGTTTCATATAAATTTTCAATATTGTGTATTATATTCTGTACTAATGGGAAAACCAGATACTTCCCAAAAGCACATGAGACGAAATGAATCTTATCTTTTTGGTCTCTTAATGAATAGCATGCTTCTCGGACAGGATTCTATGATACGATAGAAGTTATACTAAAGTTTCAATAATATGCATATTTTAAAATGTTTTTTAATTAACCTCATTGGCTCTTTTAATTTCTGGTCGATGGTCAACAAAGTTGAAGTTTGTGCCTTTATCAAAGAAATCAAAGGATTATTTTAACTACTATATTTTAGGGCTTATTGTTATCATAATGCTCTGTTTCTTATCATTTGAAGTTTACATGATTAATTGTTCAGAGGGGGTAGCTTGTCACAGTCAGCGATGGAGAAAAAGATTTTGGTTCATTTCTTTGCTGACACTGCAACCAGTCAGCGATGGAGAGCAAAAGCTACCTGAATGATGAGAACTCTTTTGTTACTTTAAATTTGCAATTACAGAGTCTTTTTCTGGTTTGTAACCGCTCCATAGATTCTTATCTTTTCATTTGTGTATTTTGGCTGGTCAGTTCGGAAGTCGATATTTTGGTGCATTTTGCTTGTTTTGATAGGTTTATACTTTTGGGGTGGGGTGGAAACAATGGCTCAACTGTCACTGGTTATGTCATATAAAAAATAGAGTTTCTTCTTAATTTTTTTACTAACTCTTAATTCGTGATGAATATTTTTTTTTTTAATTAAATTGTTGTTCTCAGAGGCATCTCCTGGGTTACAAAGGACAAGCTGCAACAAGCCAATTATTATGGCTCATCTTACTCAAGCATCAACATGTTGAGTTGGATCTTACAACGGAGAAGAGATTTATGCCTATCAAGAGCATTCTTCCTATGGTAATTTTGTTACAAGCAACTGGATTACTGTTAATTTTTCATAATTGCTTCTAAATTGAAGTTAAATTCCAATTTAATTTTCTTATAAATTCAGGTGAACCAATATGACATTATGTTTGGAGGACAGGACACAAGTGACAAGAACTTGGCTGATGCAATGGCTAGGGCTAAAGTGTTTGATGTTGATCTTCAAAACAATCAGGGAACCCACTTCCTGAATCTATGACTCCCGTTTCATTGCTGCCAATCAAGGATCGTGTGTGCCATCAGTGTGATCAAGGGAACCAAGAAAGAACAAATGCTACAAATCATCAAATATGTTAGGTACCTATAAATAATTACATGCTTTGGCTACAAGGGTTTTAATTAATGTGTTTCCTTAGTAGAAAAGATTGTTCTACTGTGGTTTATGCTAACACTTGGAGGTCCAATTATGTGATTTTGGGACTAAATGACACAATGGAGAACCTCCATGCTACTGCACTGGAGAAAATTGAAGCTGATTCTTAATGGAAAACGAACCTTGTATGCTGTTGCTTGTGCTCTTTAAAATGTTCCTTTCTTCAATAGAAGCCCACAAAATACGTATGTTGAAGGATCTTAAACTTTATAATATTTCCCTTGATTAATTGGCTTTGTTGGTTCAGTTGAAGTTTTGTAGAGACATCTGAGATTGTGCTTTTGTTTTCTTAAATTGGGTTTTTGTTTGCAGGGTATTGATTTGGAATTAACCGGAAAATTTTGATTGGTGGAGATGGGTTTAAGAGTGGCCGGAGTAAGATGAAATCCATTTAATTAGATTCTTAGAAGTGCATATTAATTTCGTATTGTGATGATATTGACTGGTTGCTGGGTGCCAATTGCCAAATCTGTTGAAAGGTACAACCACTTGGGAATTGATGATGGCATTAGTCCATCAGCCTCTGGAACCTTCCACTTCAAGGAGATCTCCAAAAGCAATGTTGTTGGTGACATGGTCTCCTGCAAATGATATCTTTTATGAGCCCAGTGAACATCCCTCAACCACATTGTGGTCAACAAGGTAATTACATTACCTCGATTATTAAGAGAAATGTTAATATCAGACCAGTAGTGTGTATACAATGTATTGAATGTCCTACATTTTTCATGGAATGTAGCAAAGCTCTTACTGAACAGTAATTTTGAATACTTTGTTTTGTAGCTTTGTTAATTGGTTTGACTCTTGTTCTGTTGTGGGAGTATTTGTGTTCATAAGGCATTTGTCATAGGTGGGGTAGCAAGAGAGCCATGGATGATTGCACATAATATATTTCATTGGCAGCAAGAACACCATAGTGCTGCACAATACATGCCTAGGATCTGTTTTTTGCTGCTCCAGTCTTCCTAGATTGGTTCTTACTTGTTGAACTTGGCAACCATGATTTTATAGTTTTATAAATCCTTTGCGGACTATATTCTTGGTTGACTATAATAAACTACTGCAAGAAATATTTAATCATTTGTTGTTCAATTTTTCAGGGTAAATACCACTCTTTCCACCTTTGGGACTACAATTGTTAGTGACCTCACTAATGACTCTCGCGTAAGTATTAAATACCTTTCTTTCTTTAACTACTCTCTACTTTTTCAAGTGCAATAGAGTTAAATTTGAGCCAAATTATTGATGAGCTTATTATAAATGGGTTCGTCCACACAATAAGAGTGGAAGGAGATGAATTTGGGTTAAAGCTTACATGCCTTTAGTCAAAGATAAATTCTTTTGTCTATGTATAGTGATAATATAAGCAAAAACGGATTAAAAATTGGTAACATTACTTATTTTTCTCAGCAAATTTCGGATTCCTCCAGGCACAATGGCGGAGAATGCACTGTGAAAGCAGCATTTAATACTTGAGAACATTCTGAGGGCTTGCATTGGCTTGGCTCCTGAGAACAACATGATTTTGGAATACAAATGAAGAACGTGCATGCTAAGGAGAAAAGTGGAAGGAACCATGTACCCTTTCTATACACCAATCAGTGGTGTGGTTAACTAATATTTTTTTTTATTTTATAGATTGTAATGTCGTGTTATGAATTTCCTGTTATTGAATGTTAACGGGTCCTGTATGTTTGCTCTGTTATTTATTTATTTATGAAGGTGCTATCGCGTTGCCTATTGTCATGTGTTGAGTGTTAGAAAGTGTATATTTATAAAGGAGAAATCGTTATTTTATATATCAAGTATTGCTAACAACCGTTACTTTTATGTGTTTAAATTTCTTGTACTTTAATTATGTGTGTTTTATTTTAATTAAGTATTTGATGTATTTTAGGGGCATCATAGTCATTTCACAATAAACGAGAGATCAAATGGCAAAACGGACATCATTTTTGAACTCAGGACGGTCGAAAACCTTAGGAGGAGTATAAAAAGAAAAATGACACTGTTTATATGTACGGTACTGTTCATATATACGGGTACTGTTGTCGTTACTGTGCAAATAGTGACTGTTGACTGTACTGTGCAATTAGTGGCGGTTAACTGTACTGTGCAAATAGTGACTGATGACGTGGCGAAATCCTGAACGTCCAAACTGTTTTTAATCCGATGGTCATGATTTACTCGATGTAATTATAAAAAGGGAGCCTCCCCCCCCTTAATTGAGCACCTCTGAATCCATTTTTGGGATTCATTTTCTGTAATTCTCTCTCTATCTTGTATTTTCTTCGTATTTTAATAAATTCCCATTTTACCCCTAGTTCAACTATGAGTGGCTAATTTTCTTTCAAGCTTGGGTTGAAGGTGAAGTCTCAACATGTGTCATGGGCTTGATTTGGTAAATTTATTTTCTCTTCCCCTCTAGTTTTTGTGGATGTTTTGACTTCTCGTCGACAAATAATACTAATCTTGTCTAGTACTGCCCTGGTTTCACCGGCTCCCTAGTATAAGATTATTATTATTTGGCACGATAAGCCCTTAGCACCATATTTATTAGAGCGTGGTTCATGAGGTGTGGATTTCCCTCTCATGATTTAATTGGTATTAATATGGAATATTTAGCCCATGATGCATGTTGATACGGATCCAGATACCCAAGTACGTCATTTCAATAGATTTACACTTCAATTTATTCCTGCCATTTTATTTCCAATTCCAGAATTTAATCTTGCCATTTTAATTTAATTTTTAACATAATTTAAATCATTTCCACCAAAAATCCAACCACCAATTCACAAAATTAATTTTATATATAATTAAAATCCACCTCCTCGTGGGATCGACACTCGCACCATTAAATCTATACTACAATAGATTCGTGCGCTTGCGAGTTCAATAAAATTTGCACAACACCATGGTAGTTTATTCTGGAGCAGGCAAGGCAATCTTAGAATCGCTTGTGTTGGAAGTAAAATATCTAACATAAGAAAGTTCGTATTTTGTTTATAGCAGCATATTTGAAATCTCAAAAATCTCATTTCAATCGTTGCTTCTTCAGAATATTACATTTAGTGAAGCAATTTCACCAGAATGGTCACGAATTCTTTGATGATGATCAATATTCATTATTCACTTTTCTTTTTTGAGATGGTTTTCAATATTCACTTGATTGAACTATTCCAGTATGATTGAAATATTTCTAAAGAAAATTGCATTGCTAAAATAAAATGCTTCCAATTCCGTATTTGACGACTTGCATCAACTCTCCAATTACCATTGTGGCCCCATAGTATCGATTTTTTGCAGGTTTCACATTGACCTTTTTGGCAAGCATTTAATATCTCATCCCGCCTCAAATTATTTTTATAAAAGGAGTGGGAAATTTATAAAATTAATTTAAAAATTTTATAATTTTCACAAATGGCTCCCTAATTTTTTTTGTCAACATTAACCAAAAATCGTCTCAAGTAATGAAAATATCGCTTTCATTTTCACCAAACTTTCTCTCTCTCCTTCCTCTCTCTCTCACACCAGCAATTTCTCTCCCAAGGTGATCACTCATCGTTGGTGGCTTCCCGAACTCCATTCTCGATAGCCAACATCACCAAAATCTCAGCCGAGTTCTAAAACTAAAGGTTAGTTAAAAAAAAACCCTAGATTTTGAAGTATTTTTTATTCTTCTTTCATGTTATCTTTTTTTTGCTATGTTGGTGATGATGAGTGAAGATTGAACTGTTTGTAATGTTGATTGCATAGGTGAAGATTAAAGTTGTCATGAGCTCGATGTCGGCACCCATTGCGTAAAATTAGGTGCAACATCGCGCATGTCGCACGAAATTGGTGCAACAGGGTGCTTGTCTCACTTATTTAGTGCAACAAGTGCACAAAAGAGAGTTGTACTTTTGGTGCGACAGACAACCTATCACAGAAGAGAGAGTTGCAACTTGTCGCACCAATTTTGTGCAATAGGTGCTTGTCGTACCAACATACAATCGCTTTGAACTCTCTTCTCGCACGAATTAAAGTTAACAAATACCTTTTTAACACTTGGTGATGCAAAAAATAAAGTACAAACAATCTAAGAAATATTTTATCAAACACTTCATAAGTAATATTTCTACAAATCCAATTTTCTTATTTAGGTTTTGCCATTGCCGGTGATGATTCTAGAAGGCAATGCTGCATTTGGTTTGATAAGGAAGGAGAGAAGTAGGGATGGCAAAATGTCGGGTTGGGTTGGGCTTGGCCAAACCCAACCCAACCCGACCCGATCTTCATTGCATATATAAGAATTCGAATAAGGAAATGAAGCATCTACCATTTAACAAATAAATAATTTATTTTTTTAAAACTATGATACACAAATATATATAAAATATTTTCAATGCAATTGAATTAAAAACACACAACGCAATTAAATTTAAAATACATAATGTAATTCCACAACCATTTTATCTATACACAATTCAATTTAACAACCCAACATAAAAAATAAAAAATAAAAAACTCATGTCTTATATAAATAAAAACGCAACGCAATTAAATTAAAAACACACAATGTAATTCCACAACCATTTTAGTCATACACAATTCAATTCAACAACTCAATATAAAAAAAATTATGTCTTATACAAATAAAAATACAATATAATTAAATTAAAAACACGCAATGTGTAATGTTGTGAGGATGTGTTGTATGCGTGTGTTAACTTGTGTTAGCTTTTTTTAAAAAAATAAGGTCGAGTCGGATCAGGTCGGTATTAAACTCGATCCTGACCCTAAATTTATTCGAGTTTTAAAATTTTGACCCTAACCCAACCCTAAACTTAAAAATTCGGGCCAAAATCCTAAAAATTAAGATTGGGTTAATCGCGCCAAAAATAGAATCGGGCTAAATTGTCAAGTCTAGAGAGAAGTTGTGTTTGGCTATGAAGTAATAGAGGTAATTTGGGAAAGAAATGTTGTGTTTGACTAGTTATAATAATAATAAAAAATTAATAATTTAATATAAAAAATAATAAAATTATTTAGTTATTTTTATAAATTTTCCAAAAGGAGCCACCTAAGTTGCAACGTACCATGATTTTTGTCTTTTTGTGACTTCAGCTATTCACCGTCGGATTTACTGGAAAAGCAGCGTCCATGGTAAGAATGTGTCTATTTGGTAATTAACGTTATGGTCGTTATTTTTTTAAAAATTCAAAAACGTTAGAGAGTTACAACTTTTAATAAGTTCAAATTGTCTCAAAATTGTAAATAATTAGACAATTGAAATTAGGAGAAATTTCATTAATATTTTCATTGTTAAAAATAAAAAATAACTAAAATAATTAAATTTAATTTTTGAATAAAATTAAAATTTAAAGTATTAAAAATTAATTCAAAAATCATATCCAATTTCTTCATCTCATTCATCTCATGCACCATAAATTGCAACCGAAGTAATTAAAAAATAAAAAATAATCATAGAATGAAATAATAGATATAGTCAGCTCAAGTTAGAAAAGCATTAGCCAATTACTACTTTCATTAGCCTAAGTTAGTAAATTGGTTTAGCACCTGTAGGTTGGAACTTCAATATAAAATAATAAAAACAAATGCAAATTCATATTATTAATTTAAGTTTCAACCCAAATTGTAGTTAAATTTCTCAATTACTATTAATTTTTATGATGTTATATTAGTATGTCAGTGTTTAATATTCAAAATAGTAAGAATACGTTTAATATATTAGCATTTGCAAAAGAGTAGAAGAATAAAATTCATAATTATGATACTTCAATTCTAATCAAATTATATTGATGCAAATTAATTCAATAAGCCTATACACACCCAAATAAGCTAAATACTAGGAGTTTTACCCTTTCTAAGTTATACATGGTAGATTATTATAACAATCGTAAATTATTATGACTTTTTTAATTAACGTAACATTCTCAAATAGCTAATTAAAAATCTTTTGCCAATAAAGTTGGTAGAAAAAATCGAATCCCAATCGGAGTCCCAAAACCTGTACCAAACGGTACATGACACGGTATATGACTTAAAAAATAATTAAAATAAATAGAAATTTGAGATTAAATTTATTCTCATTAAAACTCAAAACTAATCAAGATTACAATCGAGATGCCAATGGAATCCTAATTATAGAAAATTGTTTTAATTTTTTAATTTAATTAAAATGTTAAAAAACTTCTAAAATTTGGCTAAAATCCAAACTCAATGCTTGCTTTTGTACTCTTTCAGGCTAATTATTAATAGCTTATGGCGTATTTTTTTTATTCTTTAGGTTATTTTAATTATAATAATAATAATAATAATATGTCAAGTTGGCTCTTGTTGATCAATGATTTGAAATGGAAAAAAAAAAAAAATTGGACCGCCTACTGAGTGCAAGAAAAGAACAAGAGAAGAAAATAAAATTATAGTTAAAAATTAATTAAAAAAATAAGGGGTTAAATGGAATTTAACACACATAAGGCCAAAAAAAAGACGCGGTAACTCGCAACCATGGGAAAGAATTTTATTCATTCGTGTGTCTGGGACATGCTCTCGATTTATTGCGTGCAGGTTTCACATTGACCTTTTTGGCAAGCATTTAATATCTCATCCCGACTCAAATAATTTTTATAGAAATTCCAACGATGAGCTCATAAAACACATCTAATCTAATCAAAATTCTCGTCTCATTTTAAGTCTTCAAATATCACAATGGTTGATGCGATTGTTTCCGCTGTCTTAGAGCAGTTGATTTCAGTAGCTGCTAAAGAAGCAACCGAAGAGGTGAGGCTAGTTGTGGGTGTTGGCCAACACCTGGAAAAGCTAAGACGCAATTTTCGAGCCATTCAAGCTGTGCTGCATGATGCAGAACATAGGCAAGTGAGGGAGGAAGGTGTCAGACTCTGGCTTGATCAGCTCAAAGACGCGTCCTACGACATGGAGGATGTGTTGGATGAGTGGATCACTGCCAGGCTCAAACGCCAAACTGAGGGAGTTGATCATGACAACGCTCTTGTTCCTGACAAGAAGACGAAGAAGAAGAAGGTATGTTCCTTCTTTCCGGCTTCCTCATGCTTCGGTTTCAAACAAGTCTTTCTGCGCCGTGACATAGCTCTCAAAATAAAAGCAATCAACCAAACACTAGATGATATTGCCGAACAGAAAGATAGGTTTAATTTTAATGTCATCAATAGCTGTGAAAAGTCTGAGGGGATGCAAAGTACTTCTTTGATCGATGTATCTGAGGTACGTGGTCGAGATGAGGAGATGAGAAGTCTAAAGAGCATGTTGTTGTGTCAGGGTAGTGATCAACAAACTAATACCGTCCAAATCATCTCCATGGTAGGGATGGGCGGAATTGGGAAGACCACTCTCGCTCAATTGGCCTACAATGATAATGATGTGATAAACAATTTTGAGATAAGAGTCTGGGTGTGTGTATCAGACCCTTTTGATGAGTTTAGGTTTGCAAAAGCGATTATTGAAGAATTAGAAGGCTCTGCCACTGATTTACGCGAATTGAATTCACTTCTTCGACGCATTGGTGCGAATATTGCGGGAAAAAAGTTTTTTATGGTCTTAGATAATTTGTGGACGGATGATCACAGAAAATGGGAACCATTCCACAATTGCTTAATGAATGGACTTCATGGAAGTAAGATTTTAATTACCACTCGTAAGGAGACAGTTGCTCGAATGATGGAGTCGACTGATATTGTCTATGTTCAAGGACTATCTGAGCTAGAATGTTGGTCGTTGTTCAGACGGTTTGCTTTGTCCGGCAGAACTCCTTCAGAGTGTGACCAATTAGAAGGAATTGGTAGGGGAATTGTAAGAAAGTGTAAGGGTTTGCCACTTGCAGCCAAAACAATTGGGAGTCTATTGCAGTTTAAAAGAACCAAAGAAGAGTGGCAGAGTGTATTAGATAGTGAAATGTGGCAGCTAGAAGAGTTTGAGAGAGGTCTTTCAGCTCCCTTATTCCTGAGTTATAATGATTTGCCCTTTGAAATAAAGCGGTGTTTTTCATATTGTGCTATCTTTCCGAAAGGCTCATATTTGAAGAAAGATGAATTGGTTAAATTATGGATGGCTCAAGGTTATATTGTGCCAAAAGGAAATAAAGAGATGGAAGTGATTGGTCTGGAATATTTTGACTGCTTAGCCTCAAGATCTTTCTACCAACAGTTTGTTAAAAATGATGATAATATGGTTATAGGATGTACAATGCATGATGTAGTACATGATTTTGCACAATTTCTCACCAACAATGAATGTGTTGCACTAGAAGTTCATGGTGATGAAGAACCATTGTCTTTGATAAATAATTCTCAGGATAAACTCCGTCATTCGATATTGGTTCTTGACAAAGTTGCTTCGTTTCCCATTTCCATATTTAATGCCAAGAAATTACGGAGCCTTTTAATTCGTAGCCCATTGGAAGTCTTGTCACCAGTCCTAAAAGGCTTATTTGATCAACTAACATGTTTAAGGACATTAAAAATAGATGGCAAGGATGATGGGGTTGAAAATACAGTTCATGATATTCCAAAAGAGATAGAAAAACTAATACATTTAAGATACCTTAGACTGGCTGGGCTAAAGATAGAAGAATTGCCTGAGACATGTTGTAAGTTGTTTAATTTGCAAACATTGGACATCAATGAATGTCACAGGTTGAAGAGATTACCCCAAGGAGTCGGAAGCTTAGTCAATCTGAGGCATTTAGTGGTATCTCTTAATGGTGATTTAGATTACCTGCCAAAAGGAGTAGAAAGGTTAACTAGTCTTAGGACATTAAGGGAGTTTGTTGTGAGTAGTGCGGGTGGCAAATATGGTACTAAAGCATGTAAGGTTGAGGGTCTGAGACAGTTGAATCACCTCCGTGGGACTCTTAGAATTCGAGGGTTGGGGAATGTCACAGATGTTGAAGAGGCTGAAAAAGCAGATCTTGAGAAAAAGAAGAATATTGTTGGTTTGGAATTAAGGTTTGATAAGGAAGAAGAAGCAGTGACGGAGGGGATAAATGAGGAAAATGAGATAAACCATCAAGCAATCAGTGAAGCCTTACGACCACCTTCAGATCTTGAGGCATTAGAAATAATGCACTATAAAGGCAAGACTGCGTTCCCCAGTTGGATAGTGTCCTTAAACAAGCTGAAGAAATTAAAACTCTCTTCTTGTAGTAAGTGTGAGATTATGCCTCCTTTGGGAGAATTGCCATCTCTTGAAATCCTCCAAATACAGCAGATGGAGAGTGTGAAAAGAGTTGGTGTTGAATTTTTGGGAATAGAAAATTTTCATAATTATGCCACATCTTCATCTTTATCATTTACTGCCTTTCCTAAATTAAAAGAACTCACCCTTTTCCATTTGGATGGGTGTGAAGAGTGGGACTTTGGAAAAGAGGACGTTACAGTCATGCCGCAACTATGTTATTTGGATATCAGACATTGTAGAAAACTGAAGTTGCTGCCAGACCAACTTCTTCAGAGCTCAACACTAGAGAAATTAAGGATCATTCGTGCTCCTATTTTGAGAGAACGTTTCAAAAAGGGCACAGGAGAGGACTGGTCAAAGATATCTCACATTTGCGACATTCAAATTGATCATGAATATGTGCAAGGATTTGGATTTGATAACAGAACCGCAGGTATTTTCTTCTCTTTCTTCTTTAATATATTAGTTATTTGTAATTGAAAAACTTAAAATAGCGAAATCTGAATCAATTTCTGTCACTTGACATATTGTGGACTCTGGAAGCAGCTGCAGTTTTATTTTAATTGTTTGAATCTCTGCTTTCATCCAATTATTTCTATCTTGATCTTGACGATTTGTAACTATTTGCATTAATATTAATTGTTGGTGTTCACAACAAAATACCTTACAACAATGTTAATTTGTTTGGTATATTATCGTTCATTTTTTAGTATACTATTTTTCTGTGAAGTGAAAGAGTTTACACTATCAAAGTCCTAGCCTAGTTGCATGTTTTGGGTTCAATTTTCATTTGTGTAGGGTTTTGTGTTCAATTTTCATCATGGATATAAAAGAGTTGAAAACTTACAGAGTACTTCATCTTCAAGATCCAAATTTGAAGTTCTACTTTACTGTCATTGTAACACTTTGTAGGTACGAGCAGAAGTATCCGAGTGTTAAAAAGATAGTCTTCATAAGCAAAATGCTTTTGCAGGTACACTCTTCTCTTGCGTCATTTTTGTTATCAAATTCTGTTTCATATATTTTATTTTGTCAAGAATATGCAACAGTGCTTTCTAAACTATTTTAGTTTTGCTACCAAATACTGAAGATAAGATCTTTTGCACCAATTCTATCTATATTCAGTTTTATATGATTTTCCAATAATATAGAGAAAGATTAGCCCTAAAGATTTCAGCAATAAGTTTAATTAGTTTCATTCTGTACTAATGGATAAACCGCATGCTTCTATGACAGAGTTCCTTGTTATTTGAGTTCTGTTAAAGTTTATGCATGTTTTCCAATGTTAGTTAACTGTTTTGGCTTTTTCAATGTATTTTTGTTTTTCCATGATTCAGGTGGTTGCTAAATATAGAACATTCTGGAAATTAAGTTGGCTCCGAAACTTGGGCAGCTCTCTGTTATGACCATATTGTCAGTATATCATTGTAGAAAACAAATTGTTGTACAATGAAAATATTCTTCAACCATTTCCATCACTGAGATTGTTTATTGTTTCTCCTTATTATCTATTTTGCTTCCAGGGATTTTATGTGGAAGAATATAAGTGGCATCATATCAAATGAGATGGGCAAATCTGCTTTAGGTTAGGGTTTCATGGTTCAGATTTGGTTTCAAATATTCATTTTGTTGATTAAAGCTTTAACTGATATTTTCTTAAAGGATCCTTAATGCACAATGAGTATTGTTTTTACTTTAGGCTGGTGGCAAGTCATGCCTAATTTGGGTTTTTTTAATTGCAGTTATACTGACAACAATTTCAATCAGTGGTCAAATCCGGTGGAGCTTTCAGCATTAACTGAACTTCAACACTTTTGAGTTTAATAATAATTTTCTTCTGTTGTTTTCTTCAACACAGTTGAAATTTAGCATCTTTTATTTTCTTCCACTAGAATTTTTTAACAGATACCAAAGCTGAAGCTTTTCGGTGTTAACTGAACATCAACGTTTGCAAGTTTAGTATTAATTTTTTGCTGTTGTTTTCTTCAGTACAGTTGAAATTTAGCATCTTCTATTTTCTTCCAGCAGAATTTTGTAACAGATACTGAAGCTGAAGCTTTTCTATTCTTCCTGTTTCTTGAAGTATTATTATCTTCTTATGAAAAATTGTACATTATCTTTTGCTTTTCCTTAATGCTCCTAGAAGCATGGTTATGAAAACTAGTCCTTGGTGAAGTATATTCTGGTCACTAGCAGTTTGAAAAATTGGTTGATATGATGTGATACTCAAGTTGTGTATAAAAGAATGTAACAGGTTAAATCTTTGGGGCCAAATATTTCTGTAATACTTAATTAGTCATTTTACAGGTTATCCCTGGTGGAACCTTTTTTTAAAAAAAAAAAATTTAAATCCAGTATCACAATAAGCATGGCTTGGTTTTCTTGAGAAATTCATGTCTAATGTTGATATGAGCAAGGTAATAAGTTGTGGGAAAACTTGTTAATTATTTTATCATGACAATTTGTAGTGTGTCAGTTCAAATTTTCTTGCTCGTTATCATGAATTAATCTTATTAGATAGGACTGGCAGCTTGTCCGCATTTCAGGTATACTTGCTAATTATCATGAATTAATCTGACAGGACTGACAGCTTCTCAGGGTGGGTATAGTGGTTTGTAGATACATGATAGTCCAATGCGACCAGCTTGAGGTGAGGAGAAATTTTTAATTGTTACATTTCTGAGTTAATAAAATTTTAACTGTTACGTTTCTGGGTTATGTGATTTGGCTTTCATCCTCGGCTCTTTGCTTTATCTTGGGAATATCAGCATATTTTTTGATATAAGGTACTTGCATAAATTTGAAATCATCCAATATATATATATATGAGACCATTAATTTTTTTTTTTTTTAGGTTTGAAAATAATGCTCTCAGCACAAGGATCCTGTCAAAGCTGAAGGAGAGTTTTGCTTATTGCCTACATTTTTGTCTCTTTTGGAATTCCATAATTTAATATCTCTGCATTCTGAACTGCTTATTGTAGTGAAAATTCCACCGTATCCACCATGTAGGCCCCTCTTATAAGTATAAAATGATCCTCCATTCTTTCACCATTCTTTTCATTTTCTAAGCCGTATAAAGTTAAATTTGGGTTGAAGTCATTGATGATCTTCATGAGAATAACAGTGGGAAAGGAGATAGATTTAGATTAAAATTTATGCTATTGGACAGAGGAATGATGATCAAAAAATCTTAATCTTGACGTTGATGTTGAGTAATAAAAATCACCCGACGGACAATGGGTAAATGAACTTTTTTTCCTTTGGAAATTCAGGTTCATCATGGCACATCTGTGGTGAATTTCACAGTCAGAGCAGATCATGAAATGTACCATGCAATGTGACCAACTTCCATTGGGAATTTGAAATGTTTCTTGTCTCAGCGCACACCGCCCTATTTTGCGAAATAGTGAAGATTATTATGCTACTGGCCAGAGATGGAGAGCAGAATCCATCGGGATGATGAGCCTTTGTTACTTTGAAATCATCATTTACAGGCTGTCATTTCCAGAAGAATAAAAGCCAGCTGGAGAGGGGCAGGGAGGATTCAAATGTTGTATCTCAAACGCTTGAAAACAAATTGTTGAGTTTTGGTTTGTCAAAGCTGTCGGTATTTTATCATCTTTTTAATTTGTTCGTGTTCAATGAAAAGCACATCATTATATATTAATATCTGATTTCTTATGTTGCTTTTCTTAATATGCAAAGCTGATTTTGCCACTCATGTCAGCTATGCTGAGAATTTAAAATCCTTATTGTTAATCTCCAGAGGTATGAACAAAGGCCGCCGAAGTATGCATGGAAATATATGGTGGTGGCCCTTGAGGCAGTCCCAGCTCTATAAATAAGAGAAATGTTAACAACAGTAGCTTGTATTGAGTGTCTTACCTGTGTCTTTAAACTTAGCCACTTTGGTTAGCAGTGCTGTTAAAGTAATACAAGTATTTTGTAGTTTTGTTAATGCAGCTGAGAAGCAGTGTGATTTGTATGGTGGGTTCTTTGGGTTTGTATCTGTATGGAATGTGCCATCCATGGGAGATTGATAGTAATGTTCATTGAAGATGAGGCAGCATATTTTTCCTTTCTTGATTATTTGATCAGCTGCTTCACTGTACCTTTGCCTTATCAGGTTCTCCAGCGTTGTCACTTTCAGTTCTCCACCATAATTTATACAACAGTCTTTGCAGCACAGTGACAAATGCTCTGAAAGGCCGCAACTTATTTTTCTGTCACAATTTTTTTCCCCAATTATAGATCTTTTTCTACTGGGTTTACATTGTTTTTGAACACCCTTTGAAAGCAGATGAAGTTAATCATAAGTTCTGCTCTGCCCCTCTATGTTGCTTCTAAGAATTATTACTGCTGCATCAATTATTGTGTTTGATTATATAAAACGGAGTTGGTACTTTTTCCTATTTGATGATGAATTATGTATGTAACCCAATTAATGGATGTTTAATTTAGTTTGTCCATTAAAATGATAAAACTGATGCTTATTCACAAGTCTCTCAACACAACAATTATATAATTAGTGTTACAATATTGCTACTTCCTACCTCTATTGATTCTGTGGTTATAAATTAAATTACTCTTAATTGTTCAACTGTCTATAATGTTGCCCTAGACTCTCTCAAAAACTTCCAAAAAGCTCAAAGAAATTAAATTGTAATTCATATATAATATTTTCCATTCTTTTTCTTAATTACCAGTTAATCGTGGTAGATGAGAATTGTTGATTAAACCTAATTGAATTTATATGGTCAACGACTCAATAGGGGAACAAGGCCAAGGTAATTGGCCAAAAAGCTGAGTGAATGTTAACGACATTTTCCCAAGAGACTTCATCAGAGTGATTTGGCTGTCATCAATTGAATACCAATAAACAAGTCATTTGGCGTAAATGACGCAAATTTATGATGAATAGATGAATCTCGCACGATACCATTTAGTATATTACTTAAGAAAGGTTAACCATTATTGTTTTAATTATAATTTGCCATTAATGTCCAATGCACAAAATATGTCACTTAAAATTTTGAAAGCTTTAAAGTCTTATATGGTATTTTAAAGAATTTACGGCAGGGCATTACTTGGAATTATCCTTTGAAATAAGGTTGAGCATCATAAAATCTTCTTTTTTTTTCAATTGTTGTAAGAATTATATGTATAAAATAAGTTTCTAGCGAGAACGTCTTCCTTTTAACAAAGTAAAGATATTACTAACAGATAAAAAAAATATAGATTTCTATATATTAATAAACAAAAAAATTATATCTCTACACTAATAGAAAAAATACTATCTCTAATGTATTAAAATATGTATTTGTATTTTTTATTTTAGTGGTATCCTCACTTTAAGAAAAACGATGTTTTAGGTGTGCCTTTATTTTTTTAAATGCAGACACATTATTAATCTGTGCAGTTTAATAAAGTTATTTTTCAATATACTATAAAATTGTACAATTTAATAGTACATCGCCGCTGACTCCATTAAGCTGTACAGTTTAACAGCGCGTCCGCATGAAAAAAATGAGATACTCACATTAAGAAGAACTACTATATATAATCATTATCTAGTGGGGCGCCTACATTTTTTTAATGCGGACACGCTCTTAAATCATGGGGTATAACATACTTATTTTTTAATGAACTCTAAAGGCGTGCGATTTAATAGGGTTAAAAAACTAACTCTCTTAAATAGCATGACTTAGAAGTGTATCTACATGAAAAAAAAAATGAAGATGCTTGCATTGAGAAGTATATTGTGACACCTCAATCCGAAACTCAAGGGCAAATCTGACCACAATTCACATATAAATTTAAATAACTCCTTGCAACTAATAAAATTCAAGTCTCAAATACAAAAGCCAGCAGAATAACTTAAAAATTTGGCGAAACCATTTACCATTCTTAATTTAAGTCCATCTTCTCACTCATCACGAATCAATTTTAACTTCTAGAAACTGAATCACAATAAACTATAATGAGTATAAAACTTAGTAAGAAAACTAATTTTTTTTTATACGAAAATACATACATACTTATACATAATGCAATGGATAATGTGTCATAATCTTTTCAAAATAATTGAAACAAATTAATCAAAATCTCTGTTGCTTTCAAACTTTCACGTTTTCTTTTAATAAAATACATATTTTGCAATGTGGCACTTTACATTATATGTGGCACTTCGCAGCATGTTAGGAGATGTGGTCCCCACATAGTCTCAAGAGGTCGCCCCACACAACTTCAAGAGGTGGCCCCAATGCAAAATCTTATAAAGCAAAAAATATATTTGATAAAATCAACTTTCTCATTTATAGAAAACTCAATGCATTTTCATGCTTATGCCAATAAATCCCCATACAATATATGCCCATGTACATAATCCGCACTCAACAACACATTATATAAACATATGGGCATAAACATGTAAATCCATATTTATACATATAAAAAAATAGGTTTTTCACACAAGTTGAACACATATATTGTTTATTGTAATTCATTTAAAAGTCTAGCTTACTTACCTCTTTGCATCATGTAACAAATGCGTACCGATATCATCAATATAAAATCATTAATAAAATTCTCATAAGATGTAATCAAATCTTAATCATAAACTCTAATATCCTCAAATATCTTATTTTAAACAGCTCCTAAACTCACTCTCAAATGTCATCATTATTCAGCACTTAAAATAGAATAGTTCATATTCTCTGAATTTTAATAAAATTATTCACTTACAGGAAAAATCTCAAATTCTTTGATAAAATTTTCATAATTTAGTTCCTTAAAAAACTATTGAAAATAATTGATATTTTAGACGTCATCAATATTGTCAACCAATTTCCTATTTTGAACATACTTGCTTTAAAAATACAAAATAATTTATTTTTTATCATAAAATCATGAAAATTTATAAACTCGCACTAGACATATATAAAAATCACTGGCCTAATTTTCATAATTTTTGAAGAAGTCTAACTATGGTAAAAACAATTTCATAATTCATGTTATTCACTGAAATTAGAAATTTCTAGATTTTTAGGCTTAAGTTTGAAAAATCGTAATTAATTGAAACCTTATCTATTAACTTGAAGCAAGTTTCAAAACATTCTAAACAATGTATAGTTTAACATATCCAAAAATCATAATTAAAATCAATTTGTACAAATTAGTAAGATTTTTGTACTAATGCACTGTCAGCATATTTCCTGTAAAATCTTAAGTTTCTACTTTTATTGCAAATATCTAATTATGTTTCTCCATAACAAATTAATAAAGAAAACCAAGAATTAAAACTTACATTGAAAACTTCTCCCAATAATATCCAATTTAAATAACACAACTTGATCTTATGTGCTACCTATGGCAGAACTAAAAAGGAAAAGACTTTCTTATTCTCTTTTTCTTTTCTTTTCTCTCTTCTCTCTCTCTCTCTCTCTCGTTGTTTTCTCTTCCTCAACCAACCTCTCTCTTCCTCTCTCTCTCTTATAACGGGAAAGACATATTATTCTATTTATACTAGGGTAAAAGAAATCACTAAAAATTAAAAAGGCTTAATATATATATATATATAGTGCGGAAGAAGTCCAAGAACGCTTCAAAACTGTAGGGTTTTTAAAGGTTTAAAACATAAATACTTAAACCACGCAGTTTATATATATATATATATATATATATATATATATATTTAATTTACAAAATCTCTTATAAAGCAATGAATTCCGCGTTTAATACTCAACATAAATTCCAGTCAAAAAGAGATGAGACTCTTCTCTTGCAGACTGATTTGTCCAAAGCCAATATGGTTGTCCCAAAGCCTATTCAATGGAAAGACATTCATCTTCCAGACGAATGGATTCTTGATGGAGCCACTGAACCAGTGATTCCAAAACATCTTGAGCCCAATACTGAGTTGCAAAATGTGACTCAGTTTTCCGATGGTAAAGTCAAACTATCCTTTAAGAGACCTACTTTTTCTACATATTCTGATAAAGATTCTTGTTCTAGTATGCATTCCTTTGAAAAACAGTTTTCAAAAATCCCAACAGAAATAAATATTCCTAAAGAACAAGCTAATTTTCCCACTTCGGATATTCCTAGTTCTTCTATCCATTCAGTCAATTATAGTACTAGTGTCCCTCATCCTATCTACACTAGTAGTCAGAGAATTCAAAGACAGGAAGAGAAAGAACCTTCTCCTCCAACTTCTCCTACCTTTTCTGCCGTTACCGAAAACGCCATTAATGTCCTTGAAAAAAATTTTGATATTGACAAAACTCTCCTTCATAATGATTTTTATTCAGATAATAATAAAGAGAAAAGACTTTGGTTTTTTAAACATTTTTTAAACAACAGAAAAGAAATTCAAGAAATTTATTATGATTTTGTCAATTTGCATAAAGTCCATATCTTATTTTTTGATTGGTTTAAAATGTATGCTTCCGACAATAACATTTCCTATCCTTTCAAAGAGTCAAACCCAATTACTACTAGAAAGAAAATTTCTGAATGGAATCTTTCTGATAGTAGTAACATTATCGAGTCTGAACATCCTCCCCTCAGGAGTATAACCATAGCACATGGTGAACCTCCTATTCCAATCAAAGCCTCTCCTTTCAAAGTTCATAAATCCGATGACTCTAATAAAAATTTAGATAGTATTATCCAACAGAATAATTTCTGTAATACTAATCTAAATACCATAGGAAAACAGTTGACCCGTATAGAAAGTCAAATCCAACAGTCTTCCACAACTGTTACTTCTGTTTCAAAGCCAATTCCTTCCAAAACCGAGTCCTTGAAAAAGCTTAAAGAACCTATTTTCAGACCATTCCAGGTCTCGAAACATAGTCAAGAGCTTGTTCAAGAGTCAAAGTTAGAATTTGCTAAAGCCATTAGGGAACAACTAGATAGAATAGAAGCTTCATCTTCCGCTTCTACTTCTAAAATCCAAATAGCTCCTGATACACCCCAATCCAAAACACCTAGTAGCATTCAGTCTCATACTGTAGGTGTCCTTGACCAAGACTATGACCAGTCTTCTATAGCCACTTCTGATATAGAAGCATTTCAAGACCCAACCCCAAAGGTTAATAGAGTCCATTGGGAATTGGCACTTCCTGCTACTTCTCATTCTCCTCCTGACCTAGCTATTGCTAATAGGCCTAGTGCACTAAATCAATCCCGATTTAATGCATCTTCTGTCTATGAATGGAATATAGATGGAATGTCTGAGTACAATATACTTGGTCTATTACAACAAATGACTATGGCTGCCAATGCTTATAAAACCCAATCAGGAACCTCTGATAAAGCCATAGCAGAAATCCTTATAGCCGGTTTCACAGGCCAACTTAAAGGCTGGTGGGATCATCTCCTCACCAAACAACAGCAATCTGACATCTTGAATGCTATTCAAACCGATGAGGATCAAATCCCCATTATGGATGAAAATAATGGCCCCATTCAAGATGCGGTCGCAACTCTTATCCTAACCATTTCCCTTCATTTCATAGGTGATCCTTCACACCTAAGAGATAAAAATGCTGAGTTACTACACAATTTGAGATGTAGGAAACTTAGTGATTTTCAAGACTATAAAACCACCTTCTTTACTCGACTCTTTCTAAGAGATGATGCAAATCATACTACTTGGAAAGAAAAATTCCTTGCTGGCTTACCTACTCTCTTGGGAGAAAAGGTAAGAAACTCCATTAAAGCCCTTTATGATAATCGTATTCCTTATGACGAACTTACCTATGGCGAGTTAGTCAGTTTTGTCAACAAAGAAGGATTAAAGATTTGCCAAGATCTAAAGTTACAAAAACGTCTAAAACGAGAACTTAGACAGTCTAAGCATGAGCTAGGCGATTTTTGTAAACAATTCAATTATGATCCTTTTAAATCTCCCTCCAAAAACTGTAATGGTAAGTGCTCTTCGAGGCCTTACAAAAAACATTACAAGTCCAAAAGCCATGGGAAACCCATTACTAATTCCAGAGATAATTTTTATAAGAAACCTGCAAGGCCTTATAAAAAGCCCCATTTCTCTAATAAGAAAAACTTCAAGCCCAAAACCCCTTTCAATTACAGAGAAGCCATATGTCACAAATGTGGTAAAAAAGGCCATACTGCAAATTACTGCAGGATGAGTAAAAAACTTCATGAGCTTAATCTCGATGAAGAAGTCCTTTCAAAAATTTCCTCTCTTCTTATTGAGTCTTCTGATTATGAGTCTTCCATGACTGGAGATAGTGAGCCTCTCCAAGTTGACGAGTTAATTGACTCCGATACCTCCTTTTCATCCGATAGTGATTCTGAGTCAGAGTCTTACTTAAAGAAAATTAATGTTTTGACTAGAGATCAGGAAACATTTCTTGAATTAGTCAAATACATTACTGACCCTACTCTTCAGAGAGAGTATTTGGATAAACTCCTGAAGACCCTTGATCAAAAACCCGAACCTTCTAAAGTTCCTATTGTCAAAAAACATGCTTATGATCTTACTCAAATTCTTGAAAAGAAAAAACATTCAAAATCTCCTATTCCTTCCATTCAAGATCTTCAGAGAGAGATTAAAGATATTAAAGCTGAAATAAAGGACTTGAAAGAAAAACAAAAAACCGATTCCGAAACCATTCAGATTCTTTTACAAAGACAACTCCAAGATCATTCTGATAATGAATCACATTCCAGTAATGGTAATGAGGAAAATCCGAATCTTGAAAATATTGAGTCTGTACCCGGTGATTTTCTCTTTGTTTTAAACCAAATTACAATGAGAAAATATTTGATCAGAGTTACTTTAATTTTTTCTAAAGACTTCATGGTTGACACTATTGCCTTATTTGACACTGGTGCTGATCTAAATTGTATCCAAGAAGTTATCGTGCCAAAAGAATTTCATGAAAAGACAAGAGAAAAGCTTTCTGCCGCCAATAATTCAAAATTAAAAATTTCCTCCAAAGCTGAAGGCCTTATTCATAACAATGGATTTGATTTTAAAACTTCTTTCTTTTTAACAAATGACATTCGTCATACCGTTATTTTAGGAACTCCCTTTATCAATTTAATTACTCCCTATACTGTCAATTATGATGGTATATCCTTCAAAGCTCGTAATAAGAAACTTATTTTCCCTTTTGTTGAAAAACCAAAAACAAGGAATTTAAATATCATTAAAGCATGTTCTGTTTACCAAAATCAAATAAATGTTTTATTAAAAACAAAACAAAAGGATTTAAATCATTTGAAACAGGATTTAAATTTGCAAAGAATTGAAGCCCAATTACAAAGTAATTTTATAAAACAAAAAATTTCTGATTTTGAAAAACTTATCAAAAAAGAAATTTCTGCCGATTTACCAAATGCTTTTTGGAATAGAAAACAACATTTGGTAGATTTGCCTTACGAGAATTCTTTTGATGAAAGAAATATTCCTACTAAAGCCCGTCCTATCCAAATGAATATGGAACTTGAGCAACATTGCAGGAATGAAATTAAAGATTTGGAAGCCAAAGGTTTAATTGTTAAATCGAGATCGCCTTGGTCTTGCGCTGCTTTTTATGTTAATAAAAATTCTGAAATTGAAAGAGGCACACCGAGACTTGTTATTAATTATAAACCTTTGAATAAAGCTTTAAAATGGATTCGTTATCCGATTCCAAATAAAAAAGATTTGCTTCAAAAACTTCACTCTGCGTTCATCTTTTCGAAATTTGACATGAAGTCTGGTTTTTGGCAAATTCAAATCCACCCTAAAGATCGATATAAAACTGCTTTCACTGTTCCATTTGGACAGTATGAGTGGACCGTTATGCCTTTTGGTTTAAAGAATGCACCTTCAGAATTTCAAAGAATCATGAATGACATTTATAACCCATATTCTGAATTTTGCATCGTTTACATTGATGATGTATTGATTTTTTCTCAATCAATAGATCAACATTTTAAACATTTAAAGACTTTTTATTTAGTAACCCGGAAGGCTGGTTTAGCCATTTCTTCTTCGAAGATTTCTTTATTCCAAACAAAAATTAGATTCCTCGGTCACTACATTTTCAAAGGAACTATCACTCCCATTGAAAGATCTTTGTCTTTTACTGATAAGTTTCCTGACAAAATTGTAGATAAAACCCAATTGCAAAGATTTTTAGGAAGCTTGAATTATGTTCTTGACTTCTGTCCTAATATCAATAGGATTGCAAAACCATTACATGATAGGTTAAAGAAAAACCCGGTTGCATGGTCAGAACATCATACCCAAATTGTAAAGCAGATAAAGACAATGGTAAAAGAAATACCATGCTTGTATTTGGCTCATCCAACACTACCTAAAATTGTTGAAACTGATGCATCAGATTTAGGATATGGTGGTATTCTCAAGCAAGTTGAACATGGTAAAGAACAAATAGTACAGTATGCATCTGCACATTGGAATGATTGTCAAAAAAATTACTCTACCATTAAAAAAGAAATTCTTTCTATTGTTTTATGCATATCAAAGTTTCAAAGTGATTTATTAAATCAGAAATTCTTACTTCGAATTGATTGCAAAGCTGCAAAACATGTTTTAGAAAAAGATGTTCAAAACATTGCATCAAAACAGATTTTTGCACGATGGCAAGCAATTTTAAGTGTTTTTGATTTTGATATTGAATTTATTAAAGGTGACAAAAATTATGTCCCCGACTTTCTGACCCGAGAATTTCTTCAAAACAGATAATGCCGCCCAAAAAGACCAAAGACAAAGGGAAAGGGATCCTCAAAGATCCTGTGTCCCAGACACCCCCTAAAGCCTCTCACCCCTCTTCACCAAAAGAAAAATTGCTGTCTTCAGCAATGCCTATAAAATCCTGGATTGATATGATTGAAGATGATGAAGCGAGAGTTAAAGCCCTGGCCTCCCAAGATCAGGTAAATCAATGGATGAAATCCATTACTCAATCTCCCGAGCTTTTGCTCGCCATACAAAGTTTTTCTCAAAGCCAAATTTCTCCAAAAGAAGATTTTTCACACATTGAAAAACCTATTTTAAAAGAAATTCCAAAGCTTTCTTTATCCGGAAATTTGTCTAAAGAAATAATTTCTTCTGGAAATACTTCCTCCCAGGTTGTGGTTTCACAATCAAAGCTTTCCCAAAAATCGGATTGGTATGATAAACCCCATTCTCAAAATGTTTTAACTATGGAGGATGGATTTTATGATTCTGACCCATTTAAAGCAGTTTCAAAAATTTTCCCAAAAGGATGGTTTTTCAAACCATGGGACCTTTCAAAACCTCACTCTTATTATCAAAGCATCCTTGAAGCCACTGGCTCAGTAAAATTCAAACACTTTTACCATACTGAGTCCCATTCTGAGCCGGCCTATTCCACGGCCACTATCCAAACGGTTATTAGCCCAAGCCAGTGGGGTGAACCACTCCATGTTCAAAAGAAATTTCCCGCCAATTTTCTTTTTAAAATCCCACACTGTTTGTCCTATTCATATTGGGATTACCAACAGGCGTGGTTCAACACGTTTTTCATTCATAACCCAAAACATTCTCATTCCTGGTTATTTTTCTTCAATACCAAAATAACCATACAAAGCCTTCCAAACTGGTTCCAACAATGGTGGACCTATTTTGGACCAACCACCGATATTTTAACCCCTAATGCCACAAACTGTTTCAACCTCTTTAAAGCCCATTATGTTCCTTCTGAGTCCGAAAAGAGATTCCCTCCTTTCCTCTGTTTTTGTACCAAATTCTTCCTCCCCTGGGTTTGGATGTGGAATTTTCAACACCGTACTCTGGACACCCAATTAATTATTCAAAGATGTTTTAAAATTAAATGGTGGTCCAAATTCGATGAAAAGTCAAAATTGACCGAAGCCATCATTCACAATTGGCTTAAACAAAATGGTCTTCTAAAGCCCAGTATTGAAGATAATAAAGCCCACAGCACCTTTCTAGCACAGCGATCTAAAGCCCAGGCCCTTCTCGCCAGTGCAAAGTCTGAAGATGAATACTTCGATATCATGAAGCAGCTACTGACTACTCGATCAGAGTCTTCTGTTGCAGCATCCTCTGACACTGAAGATCAAGATGAAGAGCCCTTCATTTCTCTTGGGGATGAAAATGAAGACGATTGTTTTGGTATTTTTCCCCCTGTAAAGCATTGTAAATAATCTGTATGCATTTTTAGTTATTTACTAAAAAAAAAAAAAAAAAAAAAAAAAAAAAAAAAAAAAAAAAAAAAAACTGTATGTTCCTTGTATTTCTCTGTATTTCTTTTTGTATTCATTTTGTAAACGGGTGGTCCGTTGGACACAAGTGAGAGCGCACATGTCTCTTCACCCGTCTGTATTTCTGTATTTCTTTTGTATTTCTTCTGTATGTCGTTTGTATTCCTTCTGTACTCCGTATAAAGCTACAGTGCACCTATCCACGAGTTACTGTGCACTTAAAAACGCGCTACAATGAACAGTGAAACCCTATGTATAAAATCTAGAGGAAGACTTGAGACTCCTCAGATTTTCGAAACCCTCTCCCTCTCTTCTTTCATTTCTCTCCTCCTTCTCTCTAGAAAGGAAATCCGGTGAAAGGCATCAAGACCCTAGTTCTTGATTTGATTTTGCTTTTCTAATTTTCCTTTCTTTCCTTCCTTCTCTTCTAAAAAAGCCAAGATCCGAAACAACATGTAAGGATCTTTTGTAACTTTTTAAAGCATGTATTTAAAGCATTTAAATTTCTGTACTTTAATTTTCTGCAATTTACTTTTCTGCACTTTTAAATTTCTGCAATTTACATTTCCGCAATTTTACATTTCCGCAATTTAATTTAACGCCATTTACTTTTCTGCACTTTTCAATTTCTGCATTTCCTTTCTTCTTTAAAGCATGCTCGCAGACTGATCTGTATCAGTTCTGCCATAAAAGTTGTACGTTCCTCTGAGGCAACGAGACCAGATCTCAATCCTCAGTTGTATTCCTTCTTTTCTTCCCCTTCAGTCAGAGCACCAGTTCTGGGATCCAGTTCTGGTACTGTGTATGTTTAGCAACCAACCTTAATGTATGTTTATTTATGCATACCCTTGTTGCTAGGCTTGCTGAATAATTTTAAAGAATAAAGATTAAAAAGGTACAAGTTGAAAAGCCGACAAAATCTCCGGTAGTTCACCAAGATCTACCCTTTATCATTAAACTGATAATAATTAATTCAATTCACACGTTCACCTTGAATCGTTTCCTTACTGGTATCAGAGCCAAGTTGAAGTAGGTGTTATATAGGTGCTAAGTGTCTGTGTGTGTAAAGTTTTCAAATTTTAACTTCTGTGTGTGTGGTGAATTTTTACTGGTTATAAGTCCCGTCTTAGGAGTCTGCATCCGCTTAGGGCAATAAACCCATACCTGTAGCCATTCATATAGGTTTCAAAATTTGTAATTTTGTGATTGATGGATACTATCACCTGTAGAACATTTTCTTTTTCTAGCTCTTCTTCCGGGAAGACTAGTGATTCAAAGAATATTGTGAGTTCTGAAGAATTTGTTATCTCTGATTTTGATAAAGCTATTGATAATTGGGAATTACCTAAAGTCTCTAGAGAAATGATTTACAAAACAAAAAAGCTTGACTTTTTAAAGAGTGATTATATAATAAAAACCGAGGAAAGAGACATCACACTTACAAAGCCTTTTGAAACAATTCATCTGTTTTCAGAAAAAACTTTAAAGACCTTGAACGAGAAAAAGTTTAATTATGTTCATATTGGTCTCATCCAAGTCGGAATAAAACCTTTAACTAAGGAAGGTTTGGATACTTCCATCCTTGCTGTCCTTCGTGATGGCAGGTTCATGTCCTTTGATGATTCTCTACTCAGCAGTGTAGAATCTAGTCTTTGCAAAGGACCAATCCACTTCAACTGTTACCCAAACATAACAGTTTCCCTTAAAGATAAAAATATCTTCAAAAGCATGATTTTGCAAATCAAAACCCACAATTACCATATGATTGAGGGTTCAATTCCAGTTGCATTAATTTACAAAATCTCTTATAAAGCAATGAATTCCGCGTTTAATACTCAACATAAATTCCAGTCAAAAAGAGATGAGACTCTTCTCTTGCAGACTGATTTGTCCAAAGCCAATATGGTTGTCCCAAAGCCTATTCAATGGAAAGACATTCATCTTCCAGACGAATGGATTCTTGATGGAGCCACTGAACCAGTGATTCCAAAACATCTTGAGCCCAATACTGAGTTGCAAAATGTGACTCAGTTTTCCGATGGTAAAGTCAAACTATCCTTTAAGAGACCTACTTTTTCTACATATTCTGATAAAGATTCTTGTTCTAGTATGCATTCCTTTGAAAAACAGTTTTCAAAAATCCCAACAGAAATAAATATTCCTAAAGAACAAGCTAATTTTCCCACTTCGGATATTCCTAGTTCTTCTATCCATTCAGTCAATTATAGTACTAGTGTCCCTCATCCTATCTACACTAGTAGTCAGAGAATTCAAAGACAGGAAGAGAAAGAACCTTCTCCTCCAACTTCTCCTACCTTTTCTGCCGTTACCGAAAACGCCATTAATGTCCTTGAAAAAAATTTTGATATTGACAAAACTCTCCTTCATAATGATTTTTATTCAGATAATAATAAAGAGAAAAGACTTTGGTTTTTTAAACATTTTTTAAACAACAGAAAAGAAATTCAAGAAATTTATTATGATTTTGTCAATTTGCATAAAGTCCATATCTTATTTTTTGATTGGTTTAAAATGTATGCTTCCGACAATAACATTTCCTATCCTTTCAAAGAGTCAAACCCAATTACTACTAGAAAGAAAATTTCTGAATGGAATCTTTCTGATAGTAGTAACATTATCGAGTCTGAACATCCTCCCCTCAGGAGTATAACCATAGCACATGGTGAACCTCCTATTCCAATCAAAGCCTCTCCTTTCAAAGTTCATAAATCCGATGACTCTAATAAAAATTTAGATAGTATTATCCAACAGAATAATTTCTGTAATACTAATCTAAATACCATAGGAAAACAGTTGACCCGTATAGAAAGTCAAATCCAACAGTCTTCCACAACTGTTACTTCTGTTTCAAAGCCAATTCCTTCCAAAACCGAGTCCTTGAAAAAGCTTAAAGAACCTATTTTCAGACCATTCCAGGTCTCGAAACATAGTCAAGAGCTTGTTCAAGAGTCAAAGTTAGAATTTGCTAAAGCCATTAGGGAACAACTAGATAGAATAGAAGCTTCATCTTCCGCTTCTACTTCTAAAATCCAAATAGCTCCTGATACACCCCAATCCAAAACACCTAGTAGCATTCAGTCTCATACTGTAGGTGTCCTTGACCAAGACTATGACCAGTCTTCTATAGCCACTTCTGATATAGAAGCATTTCAAGACCCAACCCCAAAGGTTAATAGAGTCCATTGGGAATTGGCACTTCCTGCTACTTCTCATTCTCCTCCTGACCTAGCTATTGCTAATAGGCCTAGTGCACTAAATCAATCCCGATTTAATGCATCTTCTGTCTATGAATGGAATATAGATGGAATGTCTGAGTACAATATACTTGGTCTATTACAACAAATGACTATGGCTGCCAATGCTTATAAAACCCAATCAGGAACCTCTGATAAAGCCATAGCAGAAATCCTTATAGCCGGTTTCACAGGCCAACTTAAAGGCTGGTGGGATCATCTCCTCACCAAACAACAGCAATCTGACATCTTGAATGCTATTCAAACCGATGAGGATCAAATCCCCATTATGGATGAAAATAATGGCCCCATTCAAGATGCGGTCGCAACTCTTATCCTAACCATTTCCCTTCATTTCATAGGTGATCCTTCACACCTAAGAGATAAAAATGCTGAGTTACTACACAATTTGAGATGTAGGAAACTTAGTGATTTTCAAGACTATAAAACCACCTTCTTTACTCGACTCTTTCTAAGAGATGATGCAAATCATACTACTTGGAAAGAAAAATTCCTTGCTGGCTTACCTACTCTCTTGGGAGAAAAGGTAAGAAACTCCATTAAAGCCCTTTATGATAATCGTATTCCTTATGACGAACTTACCTATGGCGAGTTAGTCAGTTTTGTCAACAAAGAAGGATTAAAGATTTGCCAAGATCTAAAGTTACAAAAACGTCTAAAACGAGAACTTAGACAGTCTAAGCATGAGCTAGGCGATTTTTGTAAACAATTCAATTATGATCCTTTTAAATCTCCCTCCAAAAACTGTAATGGTAAGTGCTCTTCGAGGCCTTACAAAAAACATTACAAGTCCAAAAGCCATGGGAAACCCATTACTAATTCCAGAGATAATTTTTATAAGAAACCTGCAAGGCCTTATAAAAAGCCCCATTTCTCTAATAAGAAAAACTTCAAGCCCAAAACCCCTTTCAATTACAGAGAAGCCATATGTCACAAATGTGGTAAAAAAGGCCATACTGCAAATTACTGCAGGATGAGTAAAAAACTTCATGAGCTTAATCTCGATGAAGAAGTCCTTTCAAAAATTTCCTCTCTTCTTATTGAGTCTTCTGATTATGAGTCTTCCATGACTGGAGATAGTGAGCCTCTCCAAGTTGACGAGTTAATTGACTCCGATACCTCCTTTTCATCCGATAGTGATTCTGAGTCAGAGTCTTACTTAAAGAAAATTAATGTTTTGACTAGAGATCAGGAAACATTTCTTGAATTAGTCAAATACATTACTGACCCTACTCTTCAGAGAGAGTATTTGGATAAACTCCTGAAGACCCTTGATCAAAAACCCGAACCTTCTAAAGTTCCTATTGTCAAAAAACATGCTTATGATCTTACTCAAATTCTTGAAAAGAAAAAACATTCAAAATCTCCTATTCCTTCCATTCAAGATCTTCAGAGAGAGATTAAAGATATTAAAGCTGAAATAAAGGACTTGAAAGAAAAACAAAAAACCGATTCCGAAACCATTCAGATTCTTTTACAAAGACAACTCCAAGATCATTCTGATAATGAATCACATTCCAGTAATGGTAATGAGGAAAATCCGAATCTTGAAAATATTGAGTCTGTACCCGGTGATTTTCTCTTTGTTTTAAACCAAATTACAATGAGAAAATATTTGATCAGAGTTACTTTAATTTTTTCTAAAGACTTCATGGTTGACACTATTGCCTTATTTGACACTGGTGCTGATCTAAATTGTATCCAAGAAGTTATCGTGCCAAAAGAATTTCATGAAAAGACAAGAGAAAAGCTTTCTGCCGCCAATAATTCAAAATTAAAAATTTCCTCCAAAGCTGAAGGCCTTATTCATAACAATGGATTTGATTTTAAAACTTCTTTCTTTTTAACAAATGACATTCGTCATACCGTTATTTTAGGAACTCCCTTTATCAATTTAATTACTCCCTATACTGTCAATTATGATGGTATATCCTTCAAAGCTCGTAATAAGAAACTTATTTTCCCTTTTGTTGAAAAACCAAAAACAAGGAATTTAAATATCATTAAAGCATGTTCTGTTTACCAAAATCAAATAAATGTTTTATTAAAAACAAAACAAAAGGATTTAAATCATTTGAAACAGGATTTAAATTTGCAAAGAATTGAAGCCCAATTACAAAGTAATTTTATAAAACAAAAAATTTCTGATTTTGAAAAACTTATCAAAAAAGAAATTTCTGCCGATTTACCAAATGCTTTTTGGAATAGAAAACAACATTTGGTAGATTTGCCTTACGAGAATTCTTTTGATGAAAGAAATATTCCTACTAAAGCCCGTCCTATCCAAATGAATATGGAACTTGAGCAACATTGCAGGAATGAAATTAAAGATTTGGAAGCCAAAGGTTTAATTGTTAAATCGAGATCGCCTTGGTCTTGCGCTGCTTTTTATGTTAATAAAAATTCTGAAATTGAAAGAGGCACACCGAGACTTGTTATTAATTATAAACCTTTGAATAAAGCTTTAAAATGGATTCGTTATCCGATTCCAAATAAAAAAGATTTGCTTCAAAAACTTCACTCTGCGTTCATCTTTTCGAAATTTGACATGAAGTCTGGTTTTTGGCAAATTCAAATCCACCCTAAAGATCGATATAAAACTGCTTTCACTGTTCCATTTGGACAGTATGAGTGGACCGTTATGCCTTTTGGTTTAAAGAATGCACCTTCAGAATTTCAAAGAATCATGAATGACATTTATAACCCATATTCTGAATTTTGCATCGTTTACATTGATGATGTATTGATTTTTTCTCAATCAATAGATCAACATTTTAAACATTTAAAGACTTTTTATTTAGTAACCCGGAAGGCTGGTTTAGCCATTTCTTCTTCGAAGATTTCTTTATTCCAAACAAAAATTAGATTCCTCGGTCACTACATTTTCAAAGGAACTATCACTCCCATTGAAAGATCTTTGTCTTTTACTGATAAGTTTCCTGACAAAATTGTAGATAAAACCCAATTGCAAAGATTTTTAGGAAGCTTGAATTATGTTCTTGACTTCTGTCCTAATATCAATAGGATTGCAAAACCATTACATGATAGGTTAAAGAAAAACCCGGTTGCATGGTCAGAACATCATACCCAAATTGTAAAGCAGATAAAGACAATGGTAAAAGAAATACCATGCTTGTATTTGGCTCATCCAACACTACCTAAAATTGTTGAAACTGATGCATCAGATTTAGGATATGGTGGTATTCTCAAGCAAGTTGAACATGGTAAAGAACAAATAGTACAGTATGCATCTGCACATTGGAATGATTGTCAAAAAAATTACTCTACCATTAAAAAAGAAATTCTTTCTATTGTTTTATGCATATCAAAGTTTCAAAGTGATTTATTAAATCAGAAATTCTTACTTCGAATTGATTGCAAAGCTGCAAAACATGTTTTAGAAAAAGATGTTCAAAACATTGCATCAAAACAGATTTTTGCACGATGGCAAGCAATTTTAAGTGTTTTTGATTTTGATATTGAATTTATTAAAGGTGACAAAAATTATGTCCCCGACTTTCTGACCCGAGAATTTCTTCAAAACAGATAATGCCGCCCAAAAAGACCAAAGACAAAGGGAAAGGGATCCTCAAAGATCCTGTGTCCCAGACACCCCCTAAAGCCTCTCACCCCTCTTCACCAAAAGAAAAATTGCTGTCTTCAGCAATGCCTATAAAATCCTGGATTGATATGATTGAAGATGATGAAGCGAGAGTTAAAGCCCTGGCCTCCCAAGATCAGGTAAATCAATGGATGAAATCCATTACTCAATCTCCCGAGCTTTTGCTCGCCATACAAAGTTTTTCTCAAAGCCAAATTTCTCCAAAAGAAGATTTTTCACACATTGAAAAACCTATTTTAAAAGAAATTCCAAAGCTTTCTTTATCCGGAAATTTGTCTAAAGAAATAATTTCTTCTGGAAATACTTCCTCCCAGGTTGTGGTTTCACAATCAAAGCTTTCCCAAAAATCGGATTGGTATGATAAACCCCATTCTCAAAATGTTTTAACTATGGAGGATGGATTTTATGATTCTGACCCATTTAAAGCAGTTTCAAAAATTTTCCCAAAAGGATGGTTTTTCAAACCATGGGACCTTTCAAAACCTCACTCTTATTATCAAAGCATCCTTGAAGCCACTGGCTCAGTAAAATTCAAACACTTTTACCATACTGAGTCCCATTCTGAGCCGGCCTATTCCACGGCCACTATCCAAACGGTTATTAGCCCAAGCCAGTGGGGTGAACCACTCCATGTTCAAAAGAAATTTCCCGCCAATTTTCTTTTTAAAATCCCACACTGTTTGTCCTATTCATATTGGGATTACCAACAGGCGTGGTTCAACACGTTTTTCATTCATAACCCAAAACATTCTCATTCCTGGTTATTTTTCTTCAATACCAAAATAACCATACAAAGCCTTCCAAACTGGTTCCAACAATGGTGGACCTATTTTGGACCAACCACCGATATTTTAACCCCTAATGCCACAAACTGTTTCAACCTCTTTAAAGCCCATTATGTTCCTTCTGAGTCCGAAAAGAGATTCCCTCCTTTCCTCTGTTTTTGTACCAAATTCTTCCTCCCCTGGGTTTGGATGTGGAATTTTCAACACCGTACTCTGGACACCCAATTAATTATTCAAAGATGTTTTAAAATTAAATGGTGGTCCAAATTCGATGAAAAGTCAAAATTGACCGAAGCCATCATTCACAATTGGCTTAAACAAAATGGTCTTCTAAAGCCCAGTATTGAAGATAATAAAGCCCACAGCACCTTTCTAGCACAGCGATCTAAAGCCCAGGCCCTTCTCGCCAGTGCAAAGTCTGAAGATGAATACTTCGATATCATGAAGCAGCTACTGACTACTCGATCAGAGTCTTCTGTTGCAGCATCCTCTGACACTGAAGATCAAGATGAAGAGCCCTTCATTTCTCTTGGGGATGAAAATGAAGACGATTGTTTTGGTATTTTTCCCCCTGTAAAGCATTGTAAATAATCTGTATGCATTTTTAGTTATTTACTAAAAAAAAAAAAAAAAAAAAAAAAAAAAAAAAAAAAAAAAAAAAAAAAAACTGTATGTTCCTTGTATTTCTCTGTATTTCTTTTTGTATTCATTTTGTAAACGGGTGGTCCGTTGGACACAAGTGAGAGCGCACATGTCTCTTCACCCGTCTGTATTTCTGTATTTCTTTTGTATTTCTTCTGTATGTCGTTTGTATTCCTTCTGTACTCCGTATAAAGCTACAGTGCACCTATCCACGAGTTACTGTGCACTTAAAAACGCGCTACAATGAACAGTGAAACCCTATGTATAAAATCTAGAGGAAGACTTGAGACTCCTCAGATTTTCGAAACCCTCTCCCTCTCTTCTTTCATTTCTCTCCTCCTTCTCTCTAGAAAGGAAATCCGGTGAAAGGCATCAAGACCCTAGTTCTTGATTTGATTTTGCTTTTCTAATTTTCCTTTCTTTCCTTCCTTCTCTTCTAAAAAAGCCAAGATCCGAAACAACATGTAAGGATCTTTTGTAACTTTTTAAAGCATGTATTTAAAGCATTTAAATTTCTGTACTTTAATTTTCTGCAATTTACTTTTCTGCACTTTTAAATTTCTGCAATTTACATTTCCGCAATTTTACATTTCCGCAATTTAATTTAACGCCATTTACTTTTCTGCACTTTTCAATTTCTGCATTTCCTTTCTTCTTTAAAGCATGCTCGCAGACTGATCTGTATCAGTTCTGCCATAAAAGTTGTACGTTCCTCTGAGGCAACGAGACCAGATCTCAATCCTCAGTTGTATTCCTTCTTTTCTTCCCCTTCAGTCAGAGCACCAGTTCTGGGATCCAGTTCTGGTACTGTGTATGTTTAGCAACCAACCTTAATGTATGTTTATTTATGCATACCCTTGTTGCTAGGCTTGCTGAATAATTTTAAAGAATAAAGATTAAAAAGGTACAAGTTGAAAAGCCGACAAAATCTCCGGTAGTTCACCAAGATCTACCCTTTATCATTAAACTGATAATAATTAATTCAATTCACACGTTCACCTTGAATCGTTTCCTTACTGGTATCAGAGCCAAGTTGAAGTAGGTGTTATATAGGTGCTAAGTGTCTGTGTGTGTAAAGTTTTCAAATTTTAACTTCTGTGTGTGTGGTGAATTTTTACTGGTTATAAGTCCCGTCTTAGGAGTCTGCATCCGCTTAGGGCAATAAACCCATACCTGTAGCCATTCATATAGGTTTCAAAATTTGTAATTTTGTGATTGATGGATACTATCACCTGTAGAACATTTTCTTTTTCTAGCTCTTCTTCCGGGAAGACTAGTGATTCAAAGAATATTGTGAGTTCTGAAGAATTTGTTATCTCTGATTTTGATAAAGCTATTGATAATTGGGAATTACCTAAAGTCTCTAGAGAAATGATTTACAAAACAAAAAAGCTTGACTTTTTAAAGAGTGATTATATAATAAAAACCGAGGAAAGAGACATCACACTTACAAAGCCTTTTGAAACAATTCATCTGTTTTCAGAAAAAACTTTAAAGACCTTGAACGAGAAAAAGTTTAATTATGTTCATATTGGTCTCATCCAAGTCGGAATAAAACCTTTAACTAAGGAAGGTTTGGATACTTCCATCCTTGCTGTCCTTCGTGATGGCAGGTTCATGTCCTTTGATGATTCTCTACTCAGCAGTGTAGAATCTAGTCTTTGCAAAGGACCAATCCACTTCAACTGTTACCCAAACATAACAGTTTCCCTTAAAGATAAAAATATCTTCAAAAGCATGATTTTGCAAATCAAAACCCACAATTACCATATGATTGAGGGTTCAATTCCAGTTGCATTAATTTACAAAATCTCTTATAAAGCAATGAATTCCGCGTTTAATACTCAACATAAATTCCAGTCAAAAAGAGATGAGACTCTTCTCTTGCAGACTGATTTGTCCAAAGCCAATATGGTTGTCCCAAAGCCTATTCAATGGAAAGACATTCATCTTCCAGACGAATGGATTCTTGATGGAGCCACTGAACCAGTGATTCCAAAACATCTTGAGCCCAATACTGAGTTGCAAAATGTGACTCAGTTTTCCGATGGTAAAGTCAAACTATCCTTTAAGAGACCTACTTTTTCTACATATTCTGATAAAGATTCTTGTTCTAGTATGCATTCCTTTGAAAAACAGTTTTCAAAAATCCCAACAGAAATAAATATTCCTAAAGAACAAGCTAATTTTCCCACTTCGGATATTCCTAGTTCTTCTATCCATTCAGTCAATTATAGTACTAGTGTCCCTCATCCTATCTACACTAGTAGTCAGAGAATTCAAAGACAGGAAGAGAAAGAACCTTCTCCTCCAACTTCTCCTACCTTTTCTGCCGTTACCGAAAACGCCATTAATGTCCTTGAAAAAAATTTTGATATTGACAAAACTCTCCTTCATAATGATTTTTATTCAGATAATAATAAAGAGAAAAGACTTTGGTTTTTTAAACATTTTTTAAACAACAGAAAAGAAATTCAAGAAATTTATTATGATTTTGTCAATTTGCATAAAGTCCATATCTTATTTTTTGATTGGTTTAAAATGTATGCTTCCGACAATAACATTTCCTATCCTTTCAAAGAGTCAAACCCAATTACTACTAGAAAGAAAATTTCTGAATGGAATCTTTCTGATAGTAGTAACATTATCGAGTCTGAACATCCTCCCCTCAGGAGTATAACCATAGCACATGGTGAACCTCCTATTCCAATCAAAGCCTCTCCTTTCAAAGTTCATAAATCCGATGACTCTAATAAAAATTTAGATAGTATTATCCAACAGAATAATTTCTGTAATACTAATCTAAATACCATAGGAAAACAGTTGACCCGTATAGAAAGTCAAATCCAACAGTCTTCCACAACTGTTACTTCTGTTTCAAAGCCAATTCCTTCCAAAACCGAGTCCTTGAAAAAGCTTAAAGAACCTATTTTCAGACCATTCCAGGTCTCGAAACATAGTCAAGAGCTTGTTCAAGAGTCAAAGTTAGAATTTGCTAAAGCCATTAGGGAACAACTAGATAGAATAGAAGCTTCATCTTCCGCTTCTACTTCTAAAATCCAAATAGCTCCTGATACACCCCAATCCAAAACACCTAGTAGCATTCAGTCTCATACTGTAGGTGTCCTTGACCAAGACTATGACCAGTCTTCTATAGCCACTTCTGATATAGAAGCATTTCAAGACCCAACCCCAAAGGTTAATAGAGTCCATTGGGAATTGGCACTTCCTGCTACTTCTCATTCTCCTCCTGACCTAGCTATTGCTAATAGGCCTAGTGCACTAAATCAATCCCGATTTAATGCATCTTCTGTCTATGAATGGAATATAGATGGAATGTCTGAGTACAATATACTTGGTCTATTACAACAAATGACTATGGCTGCCAATGCTTATAAAACCCAATCAGGAACCTCTGATAAAGCCATAGCAGAAATCCTTATAGCCGGTTTCACAGGCCAACTTAAAGGCTGGTGGGATCATCTCCTCACCAAACAACAGCAATCTGACATCTTGAATGCTATTCAAACCGATGAGGATCAAATCCCCATTATGGATGAAAATAATGGCCCCATTCAAGATGCGGTCGCAACTCTTATCCTAACCATTTCCCTTCATTTCATAGGTGATCCTTCACACCTAAGAGATAAAAATGCTGAGTTACTACACAATTTGAGATGTAGGAAACTTAGTGATTTTCAAGACTATAAAACCACCTTCTTTACTCGACTCTTTCTAAGAGATGATGCAAATCATACTACTTGGAAAGAAAAATTCCTTGCTGGCTTACCTACTCTCTTGGGAGAAAAGGTAAGAAACTCCATTAAAGCCCTTTATGATAATCGTATTCCTTATGACGAACTTACCTATGGCGAGTTAGTCAGTTTTGTCAACAAAGAAGGATTAAAGATTTGCCAAGATCTAAAGTTACAAAAACGTCTAAAACGAGAACTTAGACAGTCTAAGCATGAGCTAGGCGATTTTTGTAAACAATTCAATTATGATCCTTTTAAATCTCCCTCCAAAAACTGTAATGGTAAGTGCTCTTCGAGGCCTTACAAAAAACATTACAAGTCCAAAAGCCATGGGAAACCCATTACTAATTCCAGAGATAATTTTTATAAGAAACCTGCAAGGCCTTATAAAAAGCCCCATTTCTCTAATAAGAAAAACTTCAAGCCCAAAACCCCTTTCAATTACAGAGAAGCCATATGTCACAAATGTGGTAAAAAAGGCCATACTGCAAATTACTGCAGGATGAGTAAAAAACTTCATGAGCTTAATCTCGATGAAGAAGTCCTTTCAAAAATTTCCTCTCTTCTTATTGAGTCTTCTGATTATGAGTCTTCCATGACTGGAGATAGTGAGCCTCTCCAAGTTGACGAGTTAATTGACTCCGATACCTCCTTTTCATCCGATAGTGATTCTGAGTCAGAGTCTTACTTAAAGAAAATTAATGTTTTGACTAGAGATCAGGAAACATTTCTTGAATTAGTCAAATACATTACTGACCCTACTCTTCAGAGAGAGTATTTGGATAAACTCCTGAAGACCCTTGATCAAAAACCCGAACCTTCTAAAGTTCCTATTGTCAAAAAACATGCTTATGATCTTACTCAAATTCTTGAAAAGAAAAAACATTCAAAATCTCCTATTCCTTCCATTCAAGATCTTCAGAGAGAGATTAAAGATATTAAAGCTGAAATAAAGGACTTGAAAGAAAAACAAAAAACCGATTCCGAAACCATTCAGATTCTTTTACAAAGACAACTCCAAGATCATTCTGATAATGAATCACATTCCAGTAATGGTAATGAGGAAAATCCGAATCTTGAAAATATTGAGTCTGTACCCGGTGATTTTCTCTTTGTTTTAAACCAAATTACAATGAGAAAATATTTGATCAGAGTTACTTTAATTTTTTCTAAAGACTTCATGGTTGACACTATTGCCTTATTTGACACTGGTGCTGATCTAAATTGTATCCAAGAAGTTATCGTGCCAAAAGAATTTCATGAAAAGACAAGAGAAAAGCTTTCTGCCGCCAATAATTCAAAATTAAAAATTTCCTCCAAAGCTGAAGGCCTTATTCATAACAATGGATTTGATTTTAAAACTTCTTTCTTTTTAACAAATGACATTCGTCATACCGTTATTTTAGGAACTCCCTTTATCAATTTAATTACTCCCTATACTGTCAATTATGATGGTATATCCTTCAAAGCTCGTAATAAGAAACTTATTTTCCCTTTTGTTGAAAAACCAAAAACAAGGAATTTAAATATCATTAAAGCATGTTCTGTTTACCAAAATCAAATAAATGTTTTATTAAAAACAAAACAAAAGGATTTAAATCATTTGAAACAGGATTTAAATTTGCAAAGAATTGAAGCCCAATTACAAAGTAATTTTATAAAACAAAAAATTTCTGATTTTGAAAAACTTATCAAAAAAGAAATTTCTGCCGATTTACCAAATGCTTTTTGGAATAGAAAACAACATTTGGTAGATTTGCCTTACGAGAATTCTTTTGATGAAAGAAATATTCCTACTAAAGCCCGTCCTATCCAAATGAATATGGAACTTGAGCAACATTGCAGGAATGAAATTAAAGATTTGGAAGCCAAAGGTTTAATTGTTAAATCGAGATCGCCTTGGTCTTGCGCTGCTTTTTATGTTAATAAAAATTCTGAAATTGAAAGAGGCACACCGAGACTTGTTATTAATTATAAACCTTTGAATAAAGCTTTAAAATGGATTCGTTATCCGATTCCAAATAAAAAAGATTTGCTTCAAAAACTTCACTCTGCGTTCATCTTTTCGAAATTTGACATGAAGTCTGGTTTTTGGCAAATTCAAATCCACCCTAAAGATCGATATAAAACTGCTTTCACTGTTCCATTTGGACAGTATGAGTGGACCGTTATGCCTTTTGGTTTAAAGAATGCACCTTCAGAATTTCAAAGAATCATGAATGACATTTATAACCCATATTCTGAATTTTGCATCGTTTACATTGATGATGTATTGATTTTTTCTCAATCAATAGATCAACATTTTAAACATTTAAAGACTTTTTATTTAGTAACCCGGAAGGCTGGTTTAGCCATTTCTTCTTCGAAGATTTCTTTATTCCAAAAAAAAATTAGATTCCTCGGTCACTACATTTTCAAAGGAACTATCACTCCCATTGAAAGATCTTTGTCTTTTACTGATAAGTTTCCTGACAAAATTGTAGATAAAACCCAATTGCAAAGATTTTTAGGAAGCTTGAATTATGTTCTTGACTTCTGTCCTAATATCAATAGGATTGCAAAACCATTACATGATAGGTTAAAGAAAAACCCGGTTGCATGGTCAGAACATCATACCCAAATTGTAAAGCAGATAAAGACAATGGTAAAAGAAATACCATGCTTGTATTTGGCTCATCCAACACTACCTAAAATTGTTGAAACTGATGCATCAGATTTAGGATATGGTGGTATTCTCAAGCAAGTTGAACATGGTAAAGAACAAATAGTACAGTATGCATCTGCACATTGGAATGATTGTCAAAAAAATTACTCTACCATTAAAAAAGAAATTCTTTCTATTGTTTTATGCATATCAAAGTTTCAAAGTGATTTATTAAATCAGAAATTCTTACTTCGAATTGATTGCAAAGCTGCAAAACATGTTTTAGAAAAAGATGTTCAAAACATTGCATCAAAACAGATTTTTGCACGATGGCAAGCAATTTTAAGTGTTTTTGATTTTGATATTGAATTTATTAAAGGTGACAAAAATTATGTCCCCGACTTTCTGACCCGAGAATTTCTTCAAAACAGATAATGCCGCCCAAAAAGACCAAAGACAAAGGGAAAGGGATCCTCAAAGATCCTGTGTCCCAGACACCCCCTAAAGCCTCTCACCCCTCTTCACCAAAAGAAAAATTGCTGTCTTCAGCAATGCCTATAAAATCCTGGATTGATATGATTGAAGATGATGAAGCGAGAGTTAAAGCCCTGGCCTCCCAAGATCAGGTAAATCAATGGATGAAATCCATTACTCAATCTCCCGAGCTTTTGCTCGCCATACAAAGTTTTTCTCAAAGCCAAATTTCTCCAAAAGAAGATTTTTCACACATTGAAAAACCTATTTTAAAAGAAATTCCAAAGCTTTCTTTATCCGGAAATTTGTCTAAAGAAATAATTTCTTCTGGAAATACTTCCTCCCAGGTTGTGGTTTCACAATCAAAGCTTTCCCAAAAATCGGATTGGTATGATAAACCCCATTCTCAAAATGTTTTAACTATGGAGGATCGATTTTATGATTCTGACCCATTTAAAGCAGTTTCAAAAATTTTCCCAAAAGGATGGTTTTTCAAACCATGGGACCTTTCAAAACCTCACTCTTATTATCAAAGCATCCTTGAAGCCACTGGCTCAGTAAAATTCAAACACTTTTACCATACTGAGTCCCATTCTGAGCCGGCCTATTCCACGGCCACTATCCAAACGGTTATTAGCCCAAGCCAGTGGGGTGAACCACTCCATGTTCAAAAGAAATTTCCCGCCAATTTTCTTTTTAAAATCCCACACTGTTTGTCCTATTCATATTGGGATTACCAACAGGCGTGGTTCAACACGTTTTTCATTCATAACCCAAAACATTCTCATTCCTGGTTATTTTTCTTCAATACCAAAATAACCATACAAAGCCTTCCAAACTGGTTCCAACAATGGTGGACCTATTTTGGACCAACCACCGATATTTTAACCCCTAATGCCACAAACTGTTTCAACCTCTTTAAAGCCCATTATGTTCCTTCTGAGTCCGAAAAGAGATTCCCTCCTTTCCTCTGTTTTTGTACCAAATTCTTCCTCCCCTGGGTTTGGATGTGGAATTTTCAACACCGTACTCTGGACACCCAATTAATTATTCAAAGATGTTTTAAAATTAAATGGTGGTCCAAATTCGATGAAAAGTCAAAATTGACCGAAGCCATCATTCACAATTGGCTTAAACAAAATGGTCTTCTAAAGCCCAGTATTGAAGATAATAAAGCCCACAGCACCTTTCTAGCACAGCGATCTAAAGCCCAGGCCCTTCTCGCCAGTGCAAAGTCTGAAGATGAATACTTCGATATCATGAAGCAGCTACTGACTACTCGATCAGAGTCTTCTGTTGCAGCATCCTCTGACACTGAAGATCAAGATGAAGAGCCCTTCATTTCTCTTGGGGATGAAAATGAAGACGATTGTTTTGGTATTTTTCCCCCTGTAAAGCATTGTAAATAATCTGTATGCATTTTTAGTTATTTACTAAAAAAAAAAAAAAAAAAAAAAAAAAAAAAAAAAAAAAAAAAAAAAAAACTGTATGTTCCTTGTATTTCTCTGTATTTCTTTTTGTATTCATTTTGTAAACGGGTGGTCCGTTGGACACAAGTGAGAGCGCACATGTCTCTTCACCCGTCTGTATTTCTGTATTTCTTTTGTATTTCTTCTGTATGTCGTTTGTATTCCTTCTGTACTCCGTATAAAGCTACAGTGCACCTATCCACGAGTTACTGTGCACTTAAAAACGCGCTACAATGAACAGTGAAACCCTATGTATAAAATCTAGAGGAAGACTTGAGACTCCTCAGATTTTCGAAACCCTCTCCCTCTCTTCTTTCATTTCTCTCCTCCTTCTCTCTAGAAAGGAAATCCGGTGAAAGGCATCAAGACCCTAGTTCTTGATTTGATTTTGCTTTTCTAATTTTCCTTTCTTTCCTTCCTTCTCTTCTAAAAAAGCCAAGATCCGAAACAACATGTAAGGATCTTTTGTAACTTTTTAAAGCATGTATTTAAAAGCAAAATACATGCTTTTAAATATCTTTATTTAAATTGCAATTACAATCAAGTTTAAATTTGATTGTAATTGAATTTTAAATTGTAAAGCCCAGGCCCTTCTCGCCAGTGCGAGAAGGGCCTTTAAAATGTGATTCATTATCGTTTGATAATGAATCACATTCCAGTAATGGTAATGAGGAAAATCCGAATCTTGAAAATATTGAGTCTGTACCCGGTGATTTTCTCTTTGTTTTAAACCAAATTACAATGAGAAAATATTTGATCAGAGTTACTTTAATTTTTTCAAAAGACTTCATGGTTGACACTATTGCCTTATTTGACACTGGTGCTGATCTAAATTGTATCCAAGAAGTTATCGTGCCAAAAGAATTTCATGAAAAGACAAGAGAAAAGCTTTCTGCCGCCAATAATTCAAAATTAAAAATTTCCTCCAAAGCTGAAGGCCTTATTCATAACAATGGATTTGATTTTAAAACTTCTTTCTTTTTAACAAATGACATTCGTCATACCGTTATTTTAGGAACTCCCTTTATCAATTTAATTACTCCCTATACTGTCAATTATGATGGTATATCCTTCAAAGCTCGTAATAAGAAACTTATTTTCCCTTTTGTTGAAAAACCAAAAACAAGGAATTTAAATATCATTAAAGCATGTTCTGTTTACCAAAATCAAATAAATGTTTTATTAAAAACAAAACAAAAGGATTTAAATCATTTGAAACAGGATTTAAATTTGCAAAGAATTGAAGCCCAATTACAAAGTAATTTTATAAAACAAAAAATTTCTGATTTTGAAAAACTTATCAAAAAAGAAATTTCTGCCGATTTACCAAATGCTTTTTGGAATAGAAAACAACATTTGGTAGATTTGCCTTACGAGAATTCTTTTGATGAAAGAAATATTCCTACTAAAGCCCGTCCTATCCAAATGAATATGGAACTTGAGCAACATTGCAGGAATGAAATTAAAGATTTGGAAGCCAAAGGTTTAATTGTTAAATCGAGATCGCCTTGGTCTTGCGCTGCTTTTTATGTTAATAAAAATTCTGAAATTGAAAGAGGCACACCGAGACTTGTTATTAATTATAAACCTTTGAATAAAGCTTTAAAATGGATTCGTTATCCGATTCCAAATAAAAAAGATTTGCTTCAAAAACTTCACTCTGCGTTCATCTTTTCGAAATTTGACATGAAGTCTGGTTTTTGGCAAATTCAAATCCACCCTAAAGATCGATATAAAACTGCTTTCACTGTTCCATTTGGACAGTATGAGTGGACCGTTATGCCTTTTGGTTTAAAGAATGCACCTTCAGAATTTCAAAGAATCATGAATGACATTTATAACCCATATTCTGAATTTTGCATCGTTTACATTGATGATGTATTGATTTTTTCTCAATCAATAGATCAACATTTTAAACATTTAAAGACTTTTTATTTAGTAACCCGGAAGGCTGGTTTAGCCATTTCTTCTTCGAAGATTTCTTTATTCCAAACAAAAATTAGATTCCTCGGTCACTACATTTTCAAAGGAACTATCACTCCCATTGAAAGATCTTTGTCTTTTACTGATAAGTTTCCTGACAAAATTGTAGATAAAACCCAATTGCAAAGATTTTTAGGAAGCTTGAATTATGTTCTTGACTTCTGTCCTAATATCAATAGGATTGCAAAACCATTACATGATAGGTTAAAGAAAAACCCGGTTGCATGGTCAGAACATCATACCCAAATTGTAAAGCAGATAAAGACAATGGTAAAAGAAATACCATGCTTGTATTTGGCTCATCCAACACTACCTAAAATTGTTGAAACTGATGCATCAGATTTAGGATATGGTGGTATTCTCAAGCAAGTTGAACATGGTAAAGAACAAATAGTACAGTATGCATCTGCACATTGGAATGATTGTCAAAAAAATTACTCTACCATTAAAAAAGAAATTCTTTCTATTGTTTTATGCATATCAAAGTTTCAAAGTGATTTATTAAATCAGAAATTCTTACTTCGAATTGATTGCAAAGCTGCAAAACATGTTTTAGAAAAAGATGTTCAAAACATTGCATCAAAACAGATTTTTGCACGATGGCAAGCAATTTTAAGTGTTTTTGATTTTGATATTGAATTTATTAAAGGTGACAAAAATTATGTCCCCGACTTTCTGACCCGAGAATTTCTTCAAAACAGATAATGCCGCCCAAAAAGACCAAAGACAAAGGGAAAGGGATCCTCAAAGATCCTGTGTCCCAGACACCCCCTAAAGCCTCTCACCCCTCTTCACCAAAAGAAAAATTGCTGTCTTCAGCAATGCCTATAAAATCCTGGATTGATATGATTGAAGATGATGAAGCGAGAGTTAAAGCCCTGGCCTCCCAAGATCAGGTAAATCAATGGATGAAATCCATTACTCAATCTCCCGAGCTTTTGCTCGCCATACAAAGTTTTTCTCAAAGCCAAATTTCTCCAAAAGAAGATTTTTCACACATTGAAAAACCTATTTTAAAAGAAATTCCAAAGCTTTCTTTATCCGGAAATTTGTCTAAAGAAATAATTTCTTCTGGAAATACTTCCTCCCAGGTTGTGGTTTCACAATCAAAGCTTTCCCAAAAATCGGATTGGTATGATAAACCCCATTCTCAAAATGTTTTAACTATGGAGGATCGATTTTATGATTCTGACCCATTTAAAGCAGTTTCAAAAATTTTCCCAAAAGGATGGTTTTTCAAACCATGGGACCTTTCAAAACCTCACTCTTATTATCAAAGCATCCTTGAAGCCACTGGCTCAGTAAAATTCAAACACTTTTACCATACTGAGTCCCATTCTGAGCCGGCCTATTCCACGGCCACTATCCAAACGGTTATTAGCCCAAGCCAGTGGGGTGAACCACTCCATGTTCAAAAGAAATTTCCCGCCAATTTTCTTTTTAAAATCCCACACTGTTTGTCCTATTCATATTGGGATTACCAACAGGCGTGGTTCAACACGTTTTTCATTCATAACCCAAAACATTCTCATTCCTGGTTATTTTTCTTCAATACCAAAATAACCATACAAAGCCTTCCAAACTGGTTCCAACAATGGTGGACCTATTTTGGACCAACCACCGATATTTTAACCCCTAATGCCACAAACTGTTTCAACCTCTTTAAAGCCCATTATGTTCCTTCTGAGTCCGAAAAGAGATTCCCTCCTTTCCTCTGTTTTTGTACCAAATTCTTCCTCCCCTGGGTTTGGATGTGGAATTTTCAACACCGTACTCTGGACACCCAATTAATTATTCAAAGATGTTTTAAAATTAAATGGTGGTCCAAATTCGATGAAAAGTCAAAATTGACCGAAGCCATCATTCACAATTGGCTTAAACAAAATGGTCTTCTAAAGCCCAGTATTGAAGATAATAAAGCCCACAGCACCTTTCTAGCACAGCGATCTAAAGCCCAGGCCCTTCTCGCCAGTGCAAAGTCTGAAGATGAATACTTCGATATCATGAAGCAGCTACTGACTACTCGATCAGAGTCTTCTGTTGCAGCATCCTCTGACACTGAAGATCAAGATGAAGAGCCCTTCATTTCTCTTGGGGATGAAAATGAAGACGATTGTTTTGGTATTTTTCCCCCTGTAAAGCATTGTAAATAATCTGTATGCATTTTTAGTTATTTACTTAAAAAAAAAAAAAAAAAAAAAAAAAAAAAAAAAAAAACTGTATGTTCCTTGTATTTCTCTGTATTTCTTTTTGTATTCATTTTGTAAACGGGTGGTCCGTTGGACACAAGTGAGAGCGCACATGTCTCTTCACCCGTCTGTATTTCTGTATTTCTTTTGTATTTCTTCTGTATGTCGTTTGTATTCCTTCTGTACTCCGTATAAAGCTACAGTGCACCTATCCACGAGTTACTGTGCACTTAAAAACGCGCTACAATGAACAGTGAAACCCTATGTATAAAATCTAGAGGAAGACTTGAGACTCCTCAGATTTTCGAAACCCTCTCCCTCTCTTCTTTCATTTCTCTCCTCCTTCTCTCTAGAAAGGAAATCCGGTGAAAGGCATCAAGACCCTAGTTCTTGATTTGATTTTGCTTTTCTAATTTTCCTTTCTTTCCTTCCTTCTCTTCTAAAAAAGCCAAGATCCGAAACAACATGTAAGGATCTTTTGTAACTTTTTAAAGCATGTATTTAAAGCATTTAAATTTCTGTACTTTAATTTTCTGCAATTTACTTTTCTGCACTTTTAAATTTCTGCAATTTACATTTCCGCAATTTTACATTTCCGCAATTTAATTTAACGCCATTTACTTTTCTGCACTTTTCAATTTCTGCATTTCCTTTCTTCTTTAAAGCATGCTCGCAGACTGATCTGTATCAGTTCTGCCATAAAAGTTGTACGTTCCTCTGAGGCAACGAGACCAGATCTCAATCCTCAGTTGTATTCCTTCTTTTCTTCCCCTTCAGTCAGAGCACCAGTTCTGGGATCCAGTTCTGGTACTGTGTATGTTTAGCAACCAACCTTAATGTATGTTTATTTATGCATACCCTTGTTGCTAGGCTTGCTGAATAATTTTAAAGAATAAAGATTAAAAAGGTACAAGTTGAAAAGCCGACAAAATCTCCGGTAGTTCACCAAGATCTACCCTTTATCATTAAACTGATAATAATTAATTCAATTCACACGTTCACCTTGAATCGTTTCCTCACTGGTATCAGAGCCAAGTTGAAGTAGGTGTTATATAGGTGCTAAGTGTCTGTGTGTGTAAAGTTTTCAAATTTTAACTTCTGTGTGTGTGGTGAATTTTTACTGGTTATAAGTCCCGTCTTAGGAGTCTGCATCCGCTTAGGGCAATAAACCCATACCTGTAGCCATTCATATAGGTTTCAAAATTTGTAATTTTGTGATTGATGGATACTATCACCTGTAGAACATTTTCTTTTTCTAGCTCTTCTTCCGGGAAGACTAGTGATTCAAAGAATATTGTGAGTTCTGAAGAATTTGTTATCTCTGATTTTGATAAAGCTATTGATAATTGGGAATTACCTAAAGTCTCTAGAGAAATGATTTACAAAACAAAAAAGCTTGACTTTTTAAAGAGTGATTATATAATAAAAACCGAGGAAAGAGACATCACACTTACAAAGCCTTTTGAAACAATTCATCTGTTTTCAGAAAAAACTTTAAAGACCTTGAACGAGAAAAAGTTTAATTATGTTCATATTGGTCTCATCCAAGTCGGAATAAAACCTTTAACTAAGGAAGGTTTGGATACTTCCATCCTTGCTGTCCTTCGTGATGGCAGGTTCATGTCCTTTGATGATTCTCTACTCAGCAGTGTAGAATCTAGTCTTTGCAAAGGACCAATCCACTTCAACTGTTACCCAAACATAACAGTTTCCCTTAAAGATAAAAATATCTTCAAAAGCATGATTTTGCAAATCAAAACCCACAATTACCATATGATTGAGGGTTCAATTCCAGTTGCATTAATTTACAAAATCTCTTATAAAGCAATGAATTCCGCGTTTAATACTCAACATAAATTCCAGTCAAAAAGAGATGAGACTCTTCTCTTGCAGACTGATTTGTCCAAAGCCAATATGGTTGTCCCAAAGCCTATTCAATGGAAAGACATTCATCTTCCAGACGAATGGATTCTTGATGGAGCCACTGAACCAGTGATTCCAAAACATCTTGAGCCCAATACTGAGTTGCAAAATGTGACTCAGTTTTCCGATGGTAAAGTCAAACTATCCTTTAAGAGACCTACTTTTTCTACATATTCTGATAAAGATTCTTGTTCTAGTATGCATTCCTTTGAAAAACAGTTTTCAAAAATCCCAACAGAAATAAATATTCCTAAAGAACAAGCTAATTTTCCCACTTCGGATATTCCTAGTTCTTCTATCCATTCAGTCAATTATAGTACTAGTGTCCCTCATCCTATCTACACTAGTAGTCAGAGAATTCAAAGACAGGAAGAGAAAGAACCTTCTCCTCCAACTTCTCCTACCTTTTCTGCCGTTACCGAAAACGCCATTAATGTCCTTGAAAAAAATTTTGATATTGACAAAACTCTCCTTCATAATGATTTTTATTCAGATAATAATAAAGAGAAAAGACTTTGGTTTTTTAAACATTTTTTAAACAACAGAAAAGAAATTCAAGAAATTTATTATGATTTTGTCAATTTGCATAAAGTCCATATCTTATTTTTTGATTGGTTTAAAATGTATGCTTCCGACAATAACATTTCCTATCCTTTCAAAGAGTCAAACCCAATTACTACTAGAAAGAAAATTTCTGAATGGAATCTTTCTGATAGTAGTAACATTATCGAGTCTGAACATCCTCCCCTCAGGAGTATAACCATAGCACATGGTGAACCTCCTATTCCAATCAAAGCCTCTCCTTTCAAAGTTCATAAATCCGATGACTCTAATAAAAATTTAGATAGTATTATCCAACAGAATAATTTCTGTAATACTAATCTAAATACCATAGGAAAACAGTTGACCCGTATAGAAAGTCAAATCCAACAGTCTTCCACAACTGTTACTTCTGTTTCAAAGCCAATTCCTTCCAAAACCGAGTCCTTGAAAAAGCTTAAAGAACCTATTTTCAGACCATTCCAGGTCTCGAAACATAGTCAAGAGCTTGTTCAAGAGTCAAAGTTAGAATTTGCTAAAGCCATTAGGGAACAACTAGATAGAATAGAAGCTTCATCTTCCGCTTCTACTTCTAAAATCCAAATAGCTCCTGATACACCCCAATCCAAAACACCTAGTAGCATTCAGTCTCATACTGTAGGTGTCCTTGACCAAGACTATGACCAGTCTTCTATAGCCACTTCTGATATAGAAGCATTTCAAGACCCAACCCCAAAGGTTAATAGAGTCCATTGGGAATTGGCACTTCCTGCTACTTCTCATTCTCCTCCTGACCTAGCTATTGCTAATAGGCCTAGTGCACTAAATCAATCCCGATTTAATGCATCTTCTGTCTATGAATGGAATATAGATGGAATGTCTGAGTACAATATACTTGGTCTATTACAACAAATGACTATGGCTGCCAATGCTTATAAAACCCAATCAGGAACCTCTGATAAAGCCATAGCAGAAATCCTTATAGCCGGTTTCACAGGCCAACTTAAAGGCTGGTGGGATCATCTCCTCACCAAACAACAGCAATCTGACATCTTGAATGCTATTCAAACCGATGAGGATCAAATCCCCATTATGGATGAAAATAATGGCCCCATTCAAGATGCGGTCGCAACTCTTATCCTAACCATTTCCCTTCATTTCATAGGTGATCCTTCACACCTAAGAGATAAAAATGCTGAGTTACTACACAATTTGAGATGTAGGAAACTTAGTGATTTTCAAGACTATAAAACCACCTTCTTTACTCGACTCTTTCTAAGAGATGATGCAAATCATACTACTTGGAAAGAAAAATTCCTTGCTGGCTTACCTACTCTCTTGGGAGAAAAGGTAAGAAACTCCATTAAAGCCCTTTATGATAATCGTATTCCTTATGACGAACTTACCTATGGCGAGTTAGTCAGTTTTGTCAACAAAGAAGGATTAAAGATTTGCCAAGATCTAAAGTTACAAAAACGTCTAAAACGAGAACTTAGACAGTCTAAGCATGAGCTAGGCGATTTTTGTAAACAATTCAATTATGATCCTTTTAAATCTCCCTCCAAAAACTGTAATGGTAAGTGCTCTTCGAGGCCTTACAAAAAACATTACAAGTCCAAAAGCCATGGGAAACCCATTACTAATTCCAGAGATAATTTTTATAAGAAACCTGCAAGGCCTTATAAAAAGCCCCATTTCTCTAATAAGAAAAACTTCAAGCCCAAAACCCCTTTCAATTACAGAGAAGCCATATGTCACAAATGTGGTAAAAAAGGCCATACTGCAAATTACTGCAGGATGAGTAAAAAACTTCATGAGCTTAATCTCGATGAAGAAGTCCTTTCAAAAATTTCCTCTCTTCTTATTGAGTCTTCTGATTATGAGTCTTCCATGACTGGAGATAGTGAGCCTCTCCAAGTTGACGAGTTAATTGACTCCGATACCTCCTTTTCATCCGATAGTGATTCTGAGTCAGAGTCTTACTTAAAGAAAATTAATGTTTTGACTAGAGATCAGGAAACATTTCTTGAATTAGTCAAATACATTACTGACCCTACTCTTCAGAGAGAGTATTTGGATAAACTCCTGAAGACCCTTGATCAAAAACCCGAACCTTCTAAAGTTCCTATTGTCAAAAAACATGCTTATGATCTTACTCAAATTCTTGAAAAGAAAAAACATTCAAAATCTCCTATTCCTTCCATTCAAGATCTTCAGAGAGAGATTAAAGATATTAAAGCTGAAATAAAGGACTTGAAAGAAAAACAAAAAACCGATTCCGAAACCATTCAGATTCTTTTACAAAGACAACTCCAAGATCATTCTGATAATGAATCACATTCCAGTAATGGTAATGAGGAAAATCCGAATCTTGAAAATATTGAGTCTGTACCCGGTGATTTTCTCTTGGAGAACGTGTGAATTGAATTATAACACTTACAAAGCCTTTTGAAACAATTCATCTGTTTTCAGAAAAAACTTTAAAGACCTTGAACGAGAAAAAGTTTAATTATGTTCATATTGGTCTCATCCAAGTCGGAATAAAACCTTTAACTAAGGAAGGTTTGGATACTTCCATCCTTGCTGTCCTTCGTGATGGCAGGTTCATGTCCTTTGATGATTCTCTACTCAGCAGTGTAGAATCTAGTCTTTGCAAAGGACCAATCCACTTCAACTGTTACCCAAACATAACAGTTTCCCTTAAAGATAAAAATATCTTCAAAAGCATGATTTTGCAAATCAAAACCCACAATTACCATATGATTGAGGGTTCAATTCCAGTTGCATTAATTTACAAAATCTCTTATAAAGCAATGAATTCCGCGTTTAATACTCAACATAAATTCCAGTCAAAAAGAGATGAGACTCTTCTCTTGCAGACTGATTTGTCCAAAGCCAATATGGTTGTCCCAAAGCCTATTCAATGGAAAGACATTCATCTTCCAGACGAATGGATTCTTGATGGAGCCACTGAACCAGTGATTCCAAAACATCTTGAGCCCAATACTGAGTTGCAAAATGTGACTCAGTTTTCCGATGGTAAAGTCAAACTATCCTTTAAGAGACCTACTTTTTCTACATATTCTGATAAAGATTCTTGTTCTAGTATGCATTCCTTTGAAAAACAGTTTTCAAAAATCCCAACAGAAATAAATATTCCTAAAGAACAAGCTAATTTTCCCACTTCGGATATTCCTAGTTCTTCTATCCATTCAGTCAATTATAGTACTAGTGTCCCTCATCCTATCTACACTAGTAGTCAGAGAATTCAAAGACAGGAAGAGAAAGAACCTTCTCCTCCAACTTCTCCTACCTTTTCTGCCGTTACCGAAAACGCCATTAATGTCCTTGAAAAAAATTTTGATATTGACAAAACTCTCCTTCATAATGATTTTTATTCAGATAATAATAAAGAGAAAAGACTTTGGTTTTTTAAACATTTTTTAAACAACAGAAAAGAAATTCAAGAAATTTATTATGATTTTGTCAATTTGCATAAAGTCCATATCTTATTTTTTGATTGGTTTAAAATGTATGCTTCCGACAATAACATTTCCTATCCTTTCAAAGAGTCAAACCCAATTACTACTAGAAAGAAAATTTCTGAATGGAATCTTTCTGATAGTAGTAACATTATCGAGTCTGAACATCCTCCCCTCAGGAGTATAACCATAGCACATGGTGAACCTCCTATTCCAATCAAAGCCTCTCCTTTCAAAGTTCATAAATCCGATGACTCTAATAAAAATTTAGATAGTATTATCCAACAGAATAATTTCTGTAATACTAATCTAAATACCATAGGAAAACAGTTGACCCGTATAGAAAGTCAAATCCAACAGTCTTCCACAACTGTTACTTCTGTTTCAAAGCCAATTCCTTCCAAAACCGAGTCCTTGAAAAAGCTTAAAGAACCTATTTTCAGACCATTCCAGGTCTCGAAACATAGTCAAGAGCTTGTTCAAGAGTCAAAGTTAGAATTTGCTAAAGCCATTAGGGAACAACTAGATAGAATAGAAGCTTCATCTTCCGCTTCTACTTCTAAAATCCAAATAGCTCCTGATACACCCCAATCCAAAACACCTAGTAGCATTCAGTCTCATACTGTAGGTGTCCTTGACCAAGACTATGACCAGTCTTCTATAGCCACTTCTGATATAGAAGCATTTCAAGACCCAACCCCAAAGGTTAATAGAGTCCATTGGGAATTGGCACTTCCTGCTACTTCTCATTCTCCTCCTGACCTAGCTATTGCTAATAGGCCTAGTGCACTAAATCAATCCCGATTTAATGCATCTTCTGTCTATGAATGGAATATAGATGGAATGTCTGAGTACAATATACTTGGTCTATTACAACAAATGACTATGGCTGCCAATGCTTATAAAACCCAATCAGGAACCTCTGATAAAGCCATAGCAGAAATCCTTATAGCCGGTTTCACAGGCCAACTTAAAGGCTGGTGGGATCATCTCCTCACCAAACAACAGCAATCTGACATCTTGAATGCTATTCAAACCGATGAGGATCAAATCCCCATTATGGATGAAAATAATGGCCCCATTCAAGATGCGGTCGCAACTCTTATCCTAACCATTTCCCTTCATTTCATAGGTGATCCTTCACACCTAAGAGATAAAAATGCTGAGTTACTACACAATTTGAGATGTAGGAAACTTAGTGATTTTCAAGACTATAAAACCACCTTCTTTACTCGACTCTTTCTAAGAGATGATGCAAATCATACTACTTGGAAAGAAAAATTCCTTGCTGGCTTACCTACTCTCTTGGGAGAAAAGGTAAGAAACTCCATTAAAGCCCTTTATGATAATCGTATTCCTTATGACGAACTTACCTATGGCGAGTTAGTCAGTTTTGTCAACAAAGAAGGATTAAAGATTTGCCAAGATCTAAAGTTACAAAAACGTCTAAAACGAGAACTTAGACAGTCTAAGCATGAGCTAGGCGATTTTTGTAAACAATTCAATTATGATCCTTTTAAATCTCCCTCCAAAAACTGTAATGGTAAGTGCTCTTCGAGGCCTTACAAAAAACATTACAAGTCCAAAAGCCATGGGAAACCCATTACTAATTCCAGAGATAATTTTTATAAGAAACCTGCAAGGCCTTATAAAAAGCCCCATTTCTCTAATAAGAAAAACTTCAAGCCCAAAACCCCTTTCAATTACAGAGAAGCCATATGTCACAAATGTGGTAAAAAAGGCCATACTGCAAATTACTGCAGGATGAGTAAAAAACTTCATGAGCTTAATCTCGATGAAGAAGTCCTTTCAAAAATTTCCTCTCTTCTTATTGAGTCTTCTGATTATGAGTCTTCCATGACTGGAGATAGTGAGCCTCTCCAAGTTGACGAGTTAATTGACTCCGATACCTCCTTTTCATCCGATAGTGATTCTGAGTCAGAGTCTTACTTAAAGAAAATTAATGTTTTGACTAGAGATCAGGAAACATTTCTTGAATTAGTCAAATACATTACTGACCCTACTCTTCAGAGAGAGTATTTGGATAAACTCCTGAAGACCCTTGATCAAAAACCCGAACCTTCTAAAGTTCCTATTGTCAAAAAACATGCTTATGATCTTACTCAAATTCTTGAAAAGAAAAAACATTCAAAATCTCCTATTCCTTCCATTCAAGATCTTCAGAGAGAGATTAAAGATATTAAAGCTGAAATAAAGGACTTGAAAGAAAAACAAAAAACCGATTCCGAAACCATTCAGATTCTTTTACAAAGACAACTCCAAGATCATTCTGATAATGAATCACATTCCAGTAATGGTAATGAGGAAAATCCGAATCTTGAAAATATTGAGTCTGTACCCGGTGATTTTCTCTTTGTTTTAAACCAAATTACAATGAGAAAATATTTGATCAGAGTTACTTTAATTTTTTCTAAAGACTTCATGGTTGACACTATTGCCTTATTTGACACTGGTGCTGATCTAAATTGTATCCAAGAAGTTATCGTGCCAAAAGAATTTCATGAAAAGACAAGAGAAAAGCTTTCTGCCGCCAATAATTCAAAATTAAAAATTTCCTCCAAAGCTGAAGGCCTTATTCATAACAATGGATTTGATTTTAAAACTTCTTTCTTTTTAACAAATGACATTCGTCATACCGTTATTTTAGGAACTCCCTTTATCAATTTAATTACTCCCTATACTGTCAATTATGATGGTATATCCTTCAAAGCTCGTAATAAGAAACTTATTTTCCCTTTTGTTGAAAAACCAAAAACAAGGAATTTAAATATCATTAAAGCATGTTCTGTTTACCAAAATCAAATAAATGTTTTATTAAAAACAAAACAAAAGGATTTAAATCATTTGAAACAGGATTTAAATTTGCAAAGAATTGAAGCCCAATTACAAAGTAATTTTATAAAACAAAAAATTTCTGATTTTGAAAAACTTATCAAAAAAGAAATTTCTGCCGATTTACCAAATGCTTTTTGGAATAGAAAACAACATTTGGTAGATTTGCCTTACGAGAATTCTTTTGATGAAAGAAATATTCCTACTAAAGCCCGTCCTATCCAAATGAATATGGAACTTGAGCAACATTGCAGGAATGAAATTAAAGATTTGGAAGCCAAAGGTTTAATTGTTAAATCGAGATCGCCTTGGTCTTGCGCTGCTTTTTATGTTAATAAAAATTCTGAAATTGAAAGAGGCACACCGAGACTTGTTATTAATTATAAACCTTTGAATAAAGCTTTAAAATGGATTCGTTATCCGATTCCAAATAAAAAAGATTTGCTTCAAAAACTTCACTCTGCGTTCATCTTTTCGAAATTTGACATGAAGTCTGGTTTTTGGCAAATTCAAATCCACCCTAAAGATCGATATAAAACTGCTTTCACTGTTCCATTTGGACAGTATGAGTGGACCGTTATGCCTTTTGGTTTAAAGAATGCACCTTCAGAATTTCAAAGAATCATGAATGACATTTATAACCCATATTCTGAATTTTGCATCGTTTACATTGATGATGTATTGATTTTTTCTCAATCAATAGATCAACATTTTAAACATTTAAAGACTTTTTATTTAGTAACCCGGAAGGCTGGTTTAGCCATTTCTTCTTCGAAGATTTCTTTATTCCAAACAAAAATTAGATTCCTCGGTCACTACATTTTCAAAGGAACTATCACTCCCATTGAAAGATCTTTGTCTTTTACTGATAAGTTTCCTGACAAAATTGTAGATAAAACCCAATTGCAAAGATTTTTAGGAAGCTTGAATTATGTTCTTGACTTCTGTCCTAATATCAATAGGATTGCAAAACCATTACATGATAGGTTAAAGAAAAACCCGGTTGCATGGTCAGAACATCATACCCAAATTGTAAAGCAGATAAAGACAATGGTAAAAGAAATACCATGCTTGTATTTGGCTCATCCAACACTACCTAAAATTGTTGAAACTGATGCATCAGATTTAGGATATGGTGGTATTCTCAAGCAAGTTGAACATGGTAAAGAACAAATAGTACAGTATGCATCTGCACATTGGAATGATTGTCAAAAAAATTACTCTACCATTAAAAAAGAAATTCTTTCTATTGTTTTATGCATATCAAAGTTTCAAAGTGATTTATTAAATCAGAAATTCTTACTTCGAATTGATTGCAAAGCTGCAAAACATGTTTTAGAAAAAGATGTTCAAAACATTGCATCAAAACAGATTTTTGCACGATGGCAAGCAATTTTAAGTGTTTTTGATTTTGATATTGAATTTATTAAAGGTGACAAAAATTATGTCCCCGACTTTCTGACCCGAGAATTTCTTCAAAACAGATAATGCCGCCCAAAAAGACCAAAGACAAAGGGAAAGGGATCCTCAAAGATCCTGTGTCCCAGACACCCCCTAAAGCCTCTCACCCCTCTTCACCAAAAGAAAAATTGCTGTCTTCAGCAATGCCTATAAAATCCTGGATTGATATGATTGAAGATGATGAAGCGAGAGTTAAAGCCCTGGCCTCCCAAGATCAGGTAAATCAATGGATGAAATCCATTACTCAATCTCCCGAGCTTTTGCTCGCCATACAAAGTTTTTCTCAAAGCCAAATTTCTCCAAAAGAAGATTTTTCACACATTGAAAAACCTATTTTAAAAGAAATTCCAAAGCTTTCTTTATCCGGAAATTTGTCTAAAGAAATAATTTCTTCTGGAAATACTTCCTCCCAGGTTGTGGTTTCACAATCAAAGCTTTCCCAAAAATCGGATTGGTATGATAAACCCCATTCTCAAAATGTTTTAACTATGGAGGATGGATTTTATGATTCTGACCCATTTAAAGCAGTTTCAAAAATTTTCCCAAAAGGATGGTTTTTCAAACCATGGGACCTTTCAAAACCTCACTCTTATTATCAAAGCATCCTTGAAGCCACTGGCTCAGTAAAATTCAAACACTTTTACCATACTGAGTCCCATTCTGAGCCGGCCTATTCCACGGCCACTATCCAAACGGTTATTAGCCCAAGCCAGTGGGGTGAACCACTCCATGTTCAAAAGAAATTTCCCGCCAATTTTCTTTTTAAAATCCCACACTGTTTGTCCTATTCATATTGGGATTACCAACAGGCGTGGTTCAACACGTTTTTCATTCATAACCCAAAACATTCTCATTCCTGGTTATTTTTCTTCAATACCAAAATAACCATACAAAGCCTTCCAAACTGGTTCCAACAATGGTGGACCTATTTTGGACCAACCACCGATATTTTAACCCCTAATGCCACAAACTGTTTCAACCTCTTTAAAGCCCATTATGTTCCTTCTGAGTCCGAAAAGAGATTCCCTCCTTTCCTCTGTTTTTGTACCAAATTCTTCCTCCCCTGGGTTTGGATGTGGAATTTTCAACACCGTACTCTGGACACCCAATTAATTATTCAAAGATGTTTTAAAATTAAATGGTGGTCCAAATTCGATGAAAAGTCAAAATTGACCGAAGCCATCATTCACAATTGGCTTAAACAAAATGGTCTTCTAAAGCCCAGTATTGAAGATAATAAAGCCCACAGCACCTTTCTAGCACAGCGATCTAAAGCCCAGGCCCTTCTCGCCAGTGCAAAGTCTGAAGATGAATACTTCGATATCATGAAGCAGCTACTGACTACTCGATCAGAGTCTTCTGTTGCAGCATCCTCTGACACTGAAGATCAAGATGAAGAGCCCTTCATTTCTCTTGGGGATGAAAATGAAGACGATTGTTTTGGTATTTTTCCCCCTGTAAAGCATTGTAAATAATCTGTATGCATTTTTAGTTATTTACTAAAAAAAAAAAAAAAAAAAAAAAAAAAAAAAAAAAAAAAAAAAAACTGTATGTTCCTTGTATTTCTCTGTATTTCTTTTTGTATTCATTTTGTAAACGGGTGGTCCGTTGGACACAAGTGAGAGCGCACATGTCTCTTCACCCGTCTGTATTTCTGTATTTCTTTTGTATTTCTTCTGTATGTCGTTTGTATTCCTTCTGTACTCCGTATAAAGCTACAGTGCACCTATCCACGAGTTACTGTGCACTTAAAAACGCGCTACAATGAACAGTGAAACCCTATGTATAAAATCTAGAGGAAGACTTGAGACTCCTCAGATTTTCGAAACCCTCTCCCTCTCTTCTTTCATTTCTCTCCTCCTTCTCTCTAGAAAGGAAATCCGGTGAAAGGCATCAAGACCCTAGTTCTTGATTTGATTTTGCTTTTCTAATTTTCCTTTCTTTCCTTCCTTCTCTTCTAAAAAAGCCAAGATCCGAAACAACATGTAAGGATCTTTTGTAACTTTTTAAAGCATGTATTTAAAGCATTTAAATTTCTGTACTTTAATTTTCTGCAATTTACTTTTCTGCACTTTTAAATTTCTGCAATTTACATTTCCGCAATTTTACATTTCCGCAATTTAATTTAACGCCATTTACTTTTCTGCACTTTTCAATTTCTGCATTTCCTTTCTTCTTTAAAGCATGCTCGCAGACTGATCTGTATCAGTTCTGCCATAAAAGTTGTACGTTCCTCTGAGGCAACGAGACCAGATCTCAATCCTCAGTTGTATTCCTTCTTTTCTTCCCCTTCAGTCAGAGCACCAGTTCTGGGATCCAGTTCTGGTACTGTGTATGTTTAGCAACCAACCTTAATGTATGTTTATTTATGCATACCCTTGTTGCTAGGCTTGCTGAATAATTTTAAAGAATAAAGATTAAAAAGGTACAAGTTGAAAAGCCGACAAAATCTCCGGTAGTTCACCAAGATCTACCCTTTATCATTAAACTGATAATAATTAATTCAATTCACACGTTCACCTTGAATCGTTTCCTTACTGGTATCAGAGCCAAGTTGAAGTAGGTGTTATATAGGTGCTAAGTGTCTGTGTGTGTAAAGTTTTCAAATTTTAACTTCTGTGTGTGTGGTGAATTTTTACTGGTTATAAGTCCCGTCTTAGGAGTCTGCATCCGCTTAGGGCAATAAACCCATACCTGTAGCCATTCATATAGGTTTCAAAATTTGTAATTTTGTGATTGATGGATACTATCACCTGTAGAACATTTTCTTTTTCTAGCTCTTCTTCCGGGAAGACTAGTGATTCAAAGAATATTGTGAGTTCTGAAGAATTTGTTATCTCTGATTTTGATAAAGCTATTGATAATTGGGAATTACCTAAAGTCTCTAGAGAAATGATTTACAAAACAAAAAAGCTTGACTTTTTAAAGAGTGATTATATAATAAAAACCGAGGAAAGAGACATCACACTTACAAAGCCTTTTGAAACAATTCATCTGTTTTCAGAAAAAACTTTAAAGACCTTGAACGAGAAAAAGTTTAATTATGTTCATATTGGTCTCATCCAAGTCGGAATAAAACCTTTAACTAAGGAAGGTTTGGATACTTCCATCCTTGCTGTCCTTCGTGATGGCAGGTTCATGTCCTTTGATGATTCTCTACTCAGCAGTGTAGAATCTAGTCTTTGCAAAGGACCAATCCACTTCAACTGTTACCCAAACATAACAGTTTCCCTTAAAGATAAAAATATCTTCAAAAGCATGATTTTGCAAATCAAAACCCACAATTACCATATGATTGAGGGTTCAATTCCAGTTGCATTAATTTACAAAATCTCTTATAAAGCAATGAATTCCGCGTTTAATACTCAACATAAATTCCAGTCAAAAAGAGATGAGACTCTTCTCTTGCAGACTGATTTGTCCAAAGCCAATATGGTTGTCCCAAAGCCTATTCAATGGAAAGACATTCATCTTCCAGACGAATGGATTCTTGATGGAGCCACTGAACCAGTGATTCCAAAACATCTTGAGCCCAATACTGAGTTGCAAAATGTGACTCAGTTTTCCGATGGTAAAGTCAAACTATCCTTTAAGAGACCTACTTTTTCTACATATTCTGATAAAGATTCTTGTTCTAGTATGCATTCCTTTGAAAAACAGTTTTCAAAAATCCCAACAGAAATAAATATTCCTAAAGAACAAGCTAATTTTCCCACTTCGGATATTCCTAGTTCTTCTATCCATTCAGTCAATTATAGTACTAGTGTCCCTCATCCTATCTACACTAGTAGTCAGAGAATTCAAAGACAGGAAGAGAAAGAACCTTCTCCTCCAACTTCTCCTACCTTTTCTGCCGTTACCGAAAACGCCATTAATGTCCTTGAAAAAAATTTTGATATTGACAAAACTCTCCTTCATAATGATTTTTATTCAGATAATAATAAAGAGAAAAGACTTTGGTTTTTTAAACATTTTTTAAACAACAGAAAAGAAATTCAAGAAATTTATTATGATTTTGTCAATTTGCATAAAGTCCATATCTTATTTTTTGATTGGTTTAAAATGTATGCTTCCGACAATAACATTTCCTATCCTTTCAAAGAGTCAAACCCAATTACTACTAGAAAGAAAATTTCTGAATGGAATCTTTCTGATAGTAGTAACATTATCGAGTCTGAACATCCTCCCCTCAGGAGTATAACCATAGCACATGGTGAACCTCCTATTCCAATCAAAGCCTCTCCTTTCAAAGTTCATAAATCCGATGACTCTAATAAAAATTTAGATAGTATTATCCAACAGAATAATTTCTGTAATACTAATCTAAATACCATAGGAAAACAGTTGACCCGTATAGAAAGTCAAATCCAACAGTCTTCCACAACTGTTACTTCTGTTTCAAAGCCAATTCCTTCCAAAACCGAGTCCTTGAAAAAGCTTAAAGAACCTATTTTCAGACCATTCCAGGTCTCGAAACATAGTCAAGAGCTTGTTCAAGAGTCAAAGTTAGAATTTGCTAAAGCCATTAGGGAACAACTAGATAGAATAGAAGCTTCATCTTCCGCTTCTACTTCTAAAATCCAAATAGCTCCTGATACACCCCAATCCAAAACACCTAGTAGCATTCAGTCTCATACTGTAGGTGTCCTTGACCAAGACTATGACCAGTCTTCTATAGCCACTTCTGATATAGAAGCATTTCAAGACCCAACCCCAAAGGTTAATAGAGTCCATTGGGAATTGGCACTTCCTGCTACTTCTCATTCTCCTCCTGACCTAGCTATTGCTAATAGGCCTAGTGCACTAAATCAATCCCGATTTAATGCATCTTCTGTCTATGAATGGAATATAGATGGAATGTCTGAGTACAATATACTTGGTCTATTACAACAAATGACTATGGCTGCCAATGCTTATAAAACCCAATCAGGAACCTCTGATAAAGCCATAGCAGAAATCCTTATAGCCGGTTTCACAGGCCAACTTAAAGGCTGGTGGGATCATCTCCTCACCAAACAACAGCAATCTGACATCTTGAATGCTATTCAAACCGATGAGGATCAAATCCCCATTATGGATGAAAATAATGGCCCCATTCAAGATGCGGTCGCAACTCTTATCCTAACCATTTCCCTTCATTTCATAGGTGATCCTTCACACCTAAGAGATAAAAATGCTGAGTTACTACACAATTTGAGATGTAGGAAACTTAGTGATTTTCAAGACTATAAAACCACCTTCTTTACTCGACTCTTTCTAAGAGATGATGCAAATCATACTACTTGGAAAGAAAAATTCCTTGCTGGCTTACCTACTCTCTTGGGAGAAAAGGTAAGAAACTCCATTAAAGCCCTTTATGATAATCGTATTCCTTATGACGAACTTACCTATGGCGAGTTAGTCAGTTTTGTCAACAAAGAAGGATTAAAGATTTGCCAAGATCTAAAGTTACAAAAACGTCTAAAACGAGAACTTAGACAGTCTAAGCATGAGCTAGGCGATTTTTGTAAACAATTCAATTATGATCCTTTTAAATCTCCCTCCAAAAACTGTAATGGTAAGTGCTCTTCGAGGCCTTACAAAAAACATTACAAGTCCAAAAGCCATGGGAAACCCATTACTAATTCCAGAGATAATTTTTATAAGAAACCTGCAAGGCCTTATAAAAAGCCCCATTTCTCTAATAAGAAAAACTTCAAGCCCAAAACCCCTTTCAATTACAGAGAAGCCATATGTCACAAATGTGGTAAAAAAGGCCATACTGCAAATTACTGCAGGATGAGTAAAAAACTTCATGAGCTTAATCTCGATGAAGAAGTCCTTTCAAAAATTTCCTCTCTTCTTATTGAGTCTTCTGATTATGAGTCTTCCATGACTGGAGATAGTGAGCCTCTCCAAGTTGACGAGTTAATTGACTCCGATACCTCCTTTTCATCCGATAGTGATTCTGAGTCAGAGTCTTACTTAAAGAAAATTAATGTTTTGACTAGAGATCAGGAAACATTTCTTGAATTAGTCAAATACATTACTGACCCTACTCTTCAGAGAGAGTATTTGGATAAACTCCTGAAGACCCTTGATCAAAAACCCGAACCTTCTAAAGTTCCTATTGTCAAAAAACATGCTTATGATCTTACTCAAATTCTTGAAAAGAAAAAACATTCAAAATCTCCTATTCCTTCCATTCAAGATCTTCAGAGAGAGATTAAAGATATTAAAGCTGAAATAAAGGACTTGAAAGAAAAACAAAAAACCGATTCCGAAACCATTCAGATTCTTTTACAAAGACAACTCCAAGATCATTCTGATAATGAATCACATTCCAGTAATGGTAATGAGGAAAATCCGAATCTTGAAAATATTGAGTCTGTACCCGGTGATTTTCTCTTTGTTTTAAACCAAATTACAATGAGAAAATATTTGATCAGAGTTACTTTAATTTTTTCTAAAGACTTCATGGTTGACACTATTGCCTTATTTGACACTGGTGCTGATCTAAATTGTATCCAAGAAGTTATCGTGCCAAAAGAATTTCATGAAAAGACAAGAGAAAAGCTTTCTGCCGCCAATAATTCAAAATTAAAAATTTCCTCCAAAGCTGAAGGCCTTATTCATAACAATGGATTTGATTTTAAAACTTCTTTCTTTTTAACAAATGACATTCGTCATACCGTTATTTTAGGAACTCCCTTTATCAATTTAATTACTCCCTATACTGTCAATTATGATGGTATATCCTTCAAAGCTCGTAATAAGAAACTTATTTTCCCTTTTGTTGAAAAACCAAAAACAAGGAATTTAAATATCATTAAAGCATGTTCTGTTTACCAAAATCAAATAAATGTTTTATTAAAAACAAAACAAAAGGATTTAAATCATTTGAAACAGGATTTAAATTTGCAAAGAATTGAAGCCCAATTACAAAGTAATTTTATAAAACAAAAAATTTCTGATTTTGAAAAACTTATCAAAAAAGAAATTTCTGCCGATTTACCAAATGCTTTTTGGAATAGAAAACAACATTTGGTAGATTTGCCTTACGAGAATTCTTTTGATGAAAGAAATATTCCTACTAAAGCCCGTCCTATCCAAATGAATATGGAACTTGAGCAACATTGCAGGAATGAAATTAAAGATTTGGAAGCCAAAGGTTTAATTGTTAAATCGAGATCGCCTTGGTCTTGCGCTGCTTTTTATGTTAATAAAAATTCTGAAATTGAAAGAGGCACACCGAGACTTGTTATTAATTATAAACCTTTGAATAAAGCTTTAAAATGGATTCGTTATCCGATTCCAAATAAAAAAGATTTGCTTCAAAAACTTCACTCTGCGTTCATCTTTTCGAAATTTGACATGAAGTCTGGTTTTTGGCAAATTCAAATCCACCCTAAAGATCGATATAAAACTGCTTTCACTGTTCCATTTGGACAGTATGAGTGGACCGTTATGCCTTTTGGTTTAAAGAATGCACCTTCAGAATTTCAAAGAATCATGAATGACATTTATAACCCATATTCTGAATTTTGCATCGTTTACATTGATGATGTATTGATTTTTTCTCAATCAATAGATCAACATTTTAAACATTTAAAGACTTTTTATTTAGTAACCCGGAAGGCTGGTTTAGCCATTTCTTCTTCGAAGATTTCTTTATTCCAAACAAAAATTAGATTCCTCGGTCACTACATTTTCAAAGGAACTATCACTCCCATTGAAAGATCTTTGTCTTTTACTGATAAGTTTCCTGACAAAATTGTAGATAAAACCCAATTGCAAAGATTTTTAGGAAGCTTGAATTATGTTCTTGACTTCTGTCCTAATATCAATAGGATTGCAAAACCATTACATGATAGGTTAAAGAAAAACCCGGTTGCATGGTCAGAACATCATACCCAAATTGTAAAGCAGATAAAGACAATGGTAAAAGAAATACCATGCTTGTATTTGGCTCATCCAACACTACCTAAAATTGTTGAAACTGATGCATCAGATTTAGGATATGGTGGTATTCTCAAGCAAGTTGAACATGGTAAAGAACAAATAGTACAGTATGCATCTGCACATTGGAATGATTGTCAAAAAAATTACTCTACCATTAAAAAAGAAATTCTTTCTATTGTTTTATGCATATCAAAGTTTCAAAGTGATTTATTAAATCAGAAATTCTTACTTCGAATTGATTGCAAAGCTGCAAAACATGTTTTAGAAAAAGATGTTCAAAACATTGCATCAAAACAGATTTTTGCACGATGGCAAGCAATTTTAAGTGTTTTTGATTTTGATATTGAATTTATTAAAGGTGACAAAAATTATGTCCCCGACTTTCTGACCCGAGAATTTCTTCAAAACAGATAATGCCGCCCAAAAAGACCAAAGACAAAGGGAAAGGGATCCTCAAAGATCCTGTGTCCCAGACACCCCCTAAAGCCTCTCACCCCTCTTCACCAAAAGAAAAATTGCTGTCTTCAGCAATGCCTATAAAATCCTGGATTGATATGATTGAAGATGATGAAGCGAGAGTTAAAGCCCTGGCCTCCCAAGATCAGGTAAATCAATGGATGAAATCCATTACTCAATCTCCCGAGCTTTTGCTCGCCATACAAAGTTTTTCTCAAAGCCAAATTTCTCCAAAAGAAGATTTTTCACACATTGAAAAACCTATTTTAAAAGAAATTCCAAAGCTTTCTTTATCCGGAAATTTGTCTAAAGAAATAATTTCTTCTGGAAATACTTCCTCCCAGGTTGTGGTTTCACAATCAAAGCTTTCCCAAAAATCGGATTGGTATGATAAACCCCATTCTCAAAATGTTTTAACTATGGAGGATGGATTTTATGATTCTGACCCATTTAAAGCAGTTTCAAAAATTTTCCCAAAAGGATGGTTTTTCAAACCATGGGACCTTTCAAAACCTCACTCTTATTATCAAAGCATCCTTGAAGCCACTGGCTCAGTAAAATTCAAACACTTTTACCATACTGAGTCCCATTCTGAGCCGGCCTATTCCACGGCCACTATCCAAACGGTTATTAGCCCAAGCCAGTGGGGTGAACCACTCCATGTTCAAAAGAAATTTCCCGCCAATTTTCTTTTTAAAATCCCACACTGTTTGTCCTATTCATATTGGGATTACCAACAGGCGTGGTTCAACACGTTTTTCATTCATAACCCAAAACATTCTCATTCCTGGTTATTTTTCTTCAATACCAAAATAACCATACAAAGCCTTCCAAACTGGTTCCAACAATGGTGGACCTATTTTGGACCAACCACCGATATTTTAACCCCTAATGCCACAAACTGTTTCAACCTCTTTAAAGCCCATTATGTTCCTTCTGAGTCCGAAAAGAGATTCCCTCCTTTCCTCTGTTTTTGTACCAAATTCTTCCTCCCCTGGGTTTGGATGTGGAATTTTCAACACCGTACTCTGGACACCCAATTAATTATTCAAAGATGTTTTAAAATTAAATGGTGGTCCAAATTCGATGAAAAGTCAAAATTGACCGAAGCCATCATTCACAATTGGCTTAAACAAAATGGTCTTCTAAAGCCCAGTATTGAAGATAATAAAGCCCACAGCACCTTTCTAGCACAGCGATCTAAAGCCCAGGCCCTTCTCGCCAGTGCAAAGTCTGAAGATGAATACTTCGATATCATGAAGCAGCTACTGACTACTCGATCAGAGTCTTCTGTTGCAGCATCCTCTGACACTGAAGATCAAGATGAAGAGCCCTTCATTTCTCTTGGGGATGAAAATGAAGACGATTGTTTTGGTATTTTTCCCCCTGTAAAGCATTGTAAATAATCTGTATGCATTTTTAGTTATTTACTAAAAAAAAAAAAAAAAAAAAAAAAAAAAAAAAAAAAAAAAAAAAAAAAAACTGTATGTTCCTTGTATTTCTCTGTATTTCTTTTTGTATTCATTTTGTAAACGGGTGGTCCGTTGGACACAAGTGAGAGCGCACATGTCTCTTCACCCGTCTGTATTTCTGTATTTCTTTTGTATTTCTTCTGTATGTCGTTTGTATTCCTTCTGTACTCCGTATAAAGCTACAGTGCACCTATCCACGAGTTACTGTGCACTTAAAAACGCGCTACAATGAACAGTGAAACCCTATGTATAAAATCTAGAGGAAGACTTGAGACTCCTCAGATTTTCGAAACCCTCTCCCTCTCTTCTTTCATTTCTCTCCTCCTTCTCTCTAGAAAGGAAATCCGGTGAAAGGCATCAAGACCCTAGTTCTTGATTTGATTTTGCTTTTCTAATTTTCCTTTCTTTCCTTCCTTCTCTTCTAAAAAAGCCAAGATCCGAAACAACATGTAAGGATCTTTTGTAACTTTTTAAAGCATGTATTTAAAGCATTTAAATTTCTGTACTTTAATTTTCTGCAATTTACTTTTCTGCACTTTTAAATTTCTGCAATTTACATTTCCGCAATTTTACATTTCCGCAATTTAATTTAACGCCATTTACTTTTCTGCACTTTTCAATTTCTGCATTTCCTTTCTTCTTTAAAGCATGCTCGCAGACTGATCTGTATCAGTTCTGCCATAAAAGTTGTACGTTCCTCTGAGGCAACGAGACCAGATCTCAATCCTCAGTTGTATTCCTTCTTTTCTTCCCCTTCAGTCAGAGCACCAGTTCTGGGATCCAGTTCTGGTACTGTGTATGTTTAGCAACCAACCTTAATGTATGTTTATTTATGCATACCCTTGTTGCTAGGCTTGCTGAATAATTTTAAAGAATAAAGATTAAAAAGGTACAAGTTGAAAAGCCGACAAAATCTCCGGTAGTTCACCAAGATCTACCCTTTATCATTAAACTGATAATAATTAATTCAATTCACACGTTCACCTTGAATCGTTTCCTTACTGGTATCAGAGCCAAGTTGAAGTAGGTGTTATATAGGTGCTAAGTGTCTGTGTGTGTAAAGTTTTCAAATTTTAACTTCTGTGTGTGTGGTGAATTTTTACTGGTTATAAGTCCCGTCTTAGGAGTCTGCATCCGCTTAGGGCAATAAACCCATACCTGTAGCCATTCATATAGGTTTCAAAATTTGTAATTTTGTGATTGATGGATACTATCACCTGTAGAACATTTTCTTTTTCTAGCTCTTCTTCCGGGAAGACTAGTGATTCAAAGAATATTGTGAGTTCTGAAGAATTTGTTATCTCTGATTTTGATAAAGCTATTGATAATTGGGAATTACCTAAAGTCTCTAGAGAAATGATTTACAAAACAAAAAAGCTTGACTTTTTAAAGAGTGATTATATAATAAAAACCGAGGAAAGAGACATCACACTTACAAAGCCTTTTGAAACAATTCATCTGTTTTCAGAAAAAACTTTAAAGACCTTGAACGAGAAAAAGTTTAATTATGTTCATATTGGTCTCATCCAAGTCGGAATAAAACCTTTAACTAAGGAAGGTTTGGATACTTCCATCCTTGCTGTCCTTCGTGATGGCAGGTTCATGTCCTTTGATGATTCTCTACTCAGCAGTGTAGAATCTAGTCTTTGCAAAGGACCAATCCACTTCAACTGTTACCCAAACATAACAGTTTCCCTTAAAGATAAAAATATCTTCAAAAGCATGATTTTGCAAATCAAAACCCACAATTACCATATGATTGAGGGTTCAATTCCAGTTGCATTAATTTACAAAATCTCTTATAAAGCAATGAATTCCGCGTTTAATACTCAACATAAATTCCAGTCAAAAAGAGATGAGACTCTTCTCTTGCAGACTGATTTGTCCAAAGCCAATATGGTTGTCCCAAAGCCTATTCAATGGAAAGACATTCATCTTCCAGACGAATGGATTCTTGATGGAGCCACTGAACCAGTGATTCCAAAACATCTTGAGCCCAATACTGAGTTGCAAAATGTGACTCAGTTTTCCGATGGTAAAGTCAAACTATCCTTTAAGAGACCTACTTTTTCTACATATTCTGATAAAGATTCTTGTTCTAGTATGCATTCCTTTGAAAAACAGTTTTCAAAAATCCCAACAGAAATAAATATTCCTAAAGAACAAGCTAATTTTCCCACTTCGGATATTCCTAGTTCTTCTATCCATTCAGTCAATTATAGTACTAGTGTCCCTCATCCTATCTACACTAGTAGTCAGAGAATTCAAAGACAGGAAGAGAAAGAACCTTCTCCTCCAACTTCTCCTACCTTTTCTGCCGTTACCGAAAACGCCATTAATGTCCTTGAAAAAAATTTTGATATTGACAAAACTCTCCTTCATAATGATTTTTATTCAGATAATAATAAAGAGAAAAGACTTTGGTTTTTTAAACATTTTTTAAACAACAGAAAAGAAATTCAAGAAATTTATTATGATTTTGTCAATTTGCATAAAGTCCATATCTTATTTTTTGATTGGTTTAAAATGTATGCTTCCGACAATAACATTTCCTATCCTTTCAAAGAGTCAAACCCAATTACTACTAGAAAGAAAATTTCTGAATGGAATCTTTCTGATAGTAGTAACATTATCGAGTCTGAACATCCTCCCCTCAGGAGTATAACCATAGCACATGGTGAACCTCCTATTCCAATCAAAGCCTCTCCTTTCAAAGTTCATAAATCCGATGACTCTAATAAAAATTTAGATAGTATTATCCAACAGAATAATTTCTGTAATACTAATCTAAATACCATAGGAAAACAGTTGACCCGTATAGAAAGTCAAATCCAACAGTCTTCCACAACTGTTACTTCTGTTTCAAAGCCAATTCCTTCCAAAACCGAGTCCTTGAAAAAGCTTAAAGAACCTATTTTCAGACCATTCCAGGTCTCGAAACATAGTCAAGAGCTTGTTCAAGAGTCAAAGTTAGAATTTGCTAAAGCCATTAGGGAACAACTAGATAGAATAGAAGCTTCATCTTCCGCTTCTACTTCTAAAATCCAAATAGCTCCTGATACACCCCAATCCAAAACACCTAGTAGCATTCAGTCTCATACTGTAGGTGTCCTTGACCAAGACTATGACCAGTCTTCTATAGCCACTTCTGATATAGAAGCATTTCAAGACCCAACCCCAAAGGTTAATAGAGTCCATTGGGAATTGGCACTTCCTGCTACTTCTCATTCTCCTCCTGACCTAGCTATTGCTAATAGGCCTAGTGCACTAAATCAATCCCGATTTAATGCATCTTCTGTCTATGAATGGAATATAGATGGAATGTCTGAGTACAATATACTTGGTCTATTACAACAAATGACTATGGCTGCCAATGCTTATAAAACCCAATCAGGAACCTCTGATAAAGCCATAGCAGAAATCCTTATAGCCGGTTTCACAGGCCAACTTAAAGGCTGGTGGGATCATCTCCTCACCAAACAACAGCAATCTGACATCTTGAATGCTATTCAAACCGATGAGGATCAAATCCCCATTATGGATGAAAATAATGGCCCCATTCAAGATGCGGTCGCAACTCTTATCCTAACCATTTCCCTTCATTTCATAGGTGATCCTTCACACCTAAGAGATAAAAATGCTGAGTTACTACACAATTTGAGATGTAGGAAACTTAGTGATTTTCAAGACTATAAAACCACCTTCTTTACTCGACTCTTTCTAAGAGATGATGCAAATCATACTACTTGGAAAGAAAAATTCCTTGCTGGCTTACCTACTCTCTTGGGAGAAAAGGTAAGAAACTCCATTAAAGCCCTTTATGATAATCGTATTCCTTATGACGAACTTACCTATGGCGAGTTAGTCAGTTTTGTCAACAAAGAAGGATTAAAGATTTGCCAAGATCTAAAGTTACAAAAACGTCTAAAACGAGAACTTAGACAGTCTAAGCATGAGCTAGGCGATTTTTGTAAACAATTCAATTATGATCCTTTTAAATCTCCCTCCAAAAACTGTAATGGTAAGTGCTCTTCGAGGCCTTACAAAAAACATTACAAGTCCAAAAGCCATGGGAAACCCATTACTAATTCCAGAGATAATTTTTATAAGAAACCTGCAAGGCCTTATAAAAAGCCCCATTTCTCTAATAAGAAAAACTTCAAGCCCAAAACCCCTTTCAATTACAGAGAAGCCATATGTCACAAATGTGGTAAAAAAGGCCATACTGCAAATTACTGCAGGATGAGTAAAAAACTTCATGAGCTTAATCTCGATGAAGAAGTCCTTTCAAAAATTTCCTCTCTTCTTATTGAGTCTTCTGATTATGAGTCTTCCATGACTGGAGATAGTGAGCCTCTCCAAGTTGACGAGTTAATTGACTCCGATACCTCCTTTTCATCCGATAGTGATTCTGAGTCAGAGTCTTACTTAAAGAAAATTAATGTTTTGACTAGAGATCAGGAAACATTTCTTGAATTAGTCAAATACATTACTGACCCTACTCTTCAGAGAGAGTATTTGGATAAACTCCTGAAGACCCTTGATCAAAAACCCGAACCTTCTAAAGTTCCTATTGTCAAAAAACATGCTTATGATCTTACTCAAATTCTTGAAAAGAAAAAACATTCAAAATCTCCTATTCCTTCCATTCAAGATCTTCAGAGAGAGATTAAAGATATTAAAGCTGAAATAAAGGACTTGAAAGAAAAACAAAAAACCGATTCCGAAACCATTCAGATTCTTTTACAAAGACAACTCCAAGATCATTCTGATAATGAATCACATTCCAGTAATGGTAATGAGGAAAATCCGAATCTTGAAAATATTGAGTCTGTACCCGGTGATTTTCTCTTTGTTTTAAACCAAATTACAATGAGAAAATATTTGATCAGAGTTACTTTAATTTTTTCTAAAGACTTCATGGTTGACACTATTGCCTTATTTGACACTGGTGCTGATCTAAATTGTATCCAAGAAGTTATCGTGCCAAAAGAATTTCATGAAAAGACAAGAGAAAAGCTTTCTGCCGCCAATAATTCAAAATTAAAAATTTCCTCCAAAGCTGAAGGCCTTATTCATAACAATGGATTTGATTTTAAAACTTCTTTCTTTTTAACAAATGACATTCGTCATACCGTTATTTTAGGAACTCCCTTTATCAATTTAATTACTCCCTATACTGTCAATTATGATGGTATATCCTTCAAAGCTCGTAATAAGAAACTTATTTTCCCTTTTGTTGAAAAACCAAAAACAAGGAATTTAAATATCATTAAAGCATGTTCTGTTTACCAAAATCAAATAAATGTTTTATTAAAAACAAAACAAAAGGATTTAAATCATTTGAAACAGGATTTAAATTTGCAAAGAATTGAAGCCCAATTACAAAGTAATTTTATAAAACAAAAAATTTCTGATTTTGAAAAACTTATCAAAAAAGAAATTTCTGCCGATTTACCAAATGCTTTTTGGAATAGAAAACAACATTTGGTAGATTTGCCTTACGAGAATTCTTTTGATGAAAGAAATATTCCTACTAAAGCCCGTCCTATCCAAATGAATATGGAACTTGAGCAACATTGCAGGAATGAAATTAAAGATTTGGAAGCCAAAGGTTTAATTGTTAAATCGAGATCGCCTTGGTCTTGCGCTGCTTTTTATGTTAATAAAAATTCTGAAATTGAAAGAGGCACACCGAGACTTGTTATTAATTATAAACCTTTGAATAAAGCTTTAAAATGGATTCGTTATCCGATTCCAAATAAAAAAGATTTGCTTCAAAAACTTCACTCTGCGTTCATCTTTTCGAAATTTGACATGAAGTCTGGTTTTTGGCAAATTCAAATCCACCCTAAAGATCGATATAAAACTGCTTTCACTGTTCCATTTGGACAGTATGAGTGGACCGTTATGCCTTTTGGTTTAAAGAATGCACCTTCAGAATTTCAAAGAATCATGAATGACATTTATAACCCATATTCTGAATTTTGCATCGTTTACATTGATGATGTATTGATTTTTTCTCAATCAATAGATCAACATTTTAAACATTTAAAGACTTTTTATTTAGTAACCCGGAAGGCTGGTTTAGCCATTTCTTCTTCGAAGATTTCTTTATTCCAAACAAAAATTAGATTCCTCGGTCACTACATTTTCAAAGGAACTATCACTCCCATTGAAAGATCTTTGTCTTTTACTGATAAGTTTCCTGACAAAATTGTAGATAAAACCCAATTGCAAAGATTTTTAGGAAGCTTGAATTATGTTCTTGACTTCTGTCCTAATATCAATAGGATTGCAAAACCATTACATGATAGGTTAAAGAAAAACCCGGTTGCATGGTCAGAACATCATACCCAAATTGTAAAGCAGATAAAGACAATGGTAAAAGAAATACCATGCTTGTATTTGGCTCATCCAACACTACCTAAAATTGTTGAAACTGATGCATCAGATTTAGGATATGGTGGTATTCTCAAGCAAGTTGAACATGGTAAAGAACAAATAGTACAGTATGCATCTGCACATTGGAATGATTGTCAAAAAAATTACTCTACCATTAAAAAAGAAATTCTTTCTATTGTTTTATGCATATCAAAGTTTCAAAGTGATTTATTAAATCAGAAATTCTTACTTCGAATTGATTGCAAAGCTGCAAAACATGTTTTAGAAAAAGATGTTCAAAACATTGCATCAAAACAGATTTTTGCACGATGGCAAGCAATTTTAAGTGTTTTTGATTTTGATATTGAATTTATTAAAGGTGACAAAAATTATGTCCCCGACTTTCTGACCCGAGAATTTCTTCAAAACAGATAATGCCGCCCAAAAAGACCAAAGACAAAGGGAAAGGGATCCTCAAAGATCCTGTGTCCCAGACACCCCCTAAAGCCTCTCACCCCTCTTCACCAAAAGAAAAATTGCTGTCTTCAGCAATGCCTATAAAATCCTGGATTGATATGATTGAAGATGATGAAGCGAGAGTTAAAGCCCTGGCCTCCCAAGATCAGGTAAATCAATGGATGAAATCCATTACTCAATCTCCCGAGCTTTTGCTCGCCATACAAAGTTTTTCTCAAAGCCAAATTTCTCCAAAAGAAGATTTTTCACACATTGAAAAACCTATTTTAAAAGAAATTCCAAAGCTTTCTTTATCCGGAAATTTGTCTAAAGAAATAATTTCTTCTGGAAATACTTCCTCCCAGGTTGTGGTTTCACAATCAAAGCTTTCCCAAAAATCGGATTGGTATGATAAACCCCATTCTCAAAATGTTTTAACTATGGAGGATGGATTTTATGATTCTGACCCATTTAAAGCAGTTTCAAAAATTTTCCCAAAAGGATGGTTTTTCAAACCATGGGACCTTTCAAAACCTCACTCTTATTATCAAAGCATCCTTGAAGCCACTGGCTCAGTAAAATTCAAACACTTTTACCATACTGAGTCCCATTCTGAGCCGGCCTATTCCACGGCCACTATCCAAACGGTTATTAGCCCAAGCCAGTGGGGTGAACCACTCCATGTTCAAAAGAAATTTCCCGCCAATTTTCTTTTTAAAATCCCACACTGTTTGTCCTATTCATATTGGGATTACCAACAGGCGTGGTTCAACACGTTTTTCATTCATAACCCAAAACATTCTCATTCCTGGTTATTTTTCTTCAATACCAAAATAACCATACAAAGCCTTCCAAACTGGTTCCAACAATGGTGGACCTATTTTGGACCAACCACCGATATTTTAACCCCTAATGCCACAAACTGTTTCAACCTCTTTAAAGCCCATTATGTTCCTTCTGAGTCCGAAAAGAGATTCCCTCCTTTCCTCTGTTTTTGTACCAAATTCTTCCTCCCCTGGGTTTGGATGTGGAATTTTCAACACCGTACTCTGGACACCCAATTAATTATTCAAAGATGTTTTAAAATTAAATGGTGGTCCAAATTCGATGAAAAGTCAAAATTGACCGAAGCCATCATTCACAATTGGCTTAAACAAAATGGTCTTCTAAAGCCCAGTATTGAAGATAATAAAGCCCACAGCACCTTTCTAGCACAGCGATCTAAAGCCCAGGCCCTTCTCGCCAGTGCAAAGTCTGAAGATGAATACTTCGATATCATGAAGCAGCTACTGACTACTCGATCAGAGTCTTCTGTTGCAGCATCCTCTGACACTGAAGATCAAGATGAAGAGCCCTTCATTTCTCTTGGGGATGAAAATGAAGACGATTGTTTTGGTATTTTTCCCCCTGTAAAGCATTGTAAATAATCTGTATGCATTTTTAGTTATTTACTAAAAAAAAAAAAAAAAAAAAAAAAAAAAAAAAAAAAAAAAAAAAAAAAACTGTATGTTCCTTGTATTTCTCTGTATTTCTTTTTGTATTCATTTTGTAAACGGGTGGTCCGTTGGACACAAGTGAGAGCGCACATGTCTCTTCACCCGTCTGTATTTCTGTATTTCTTTTGTATTTCTTCTGTATGTCGTTTGTATTCCTTCTGTACTCCGTATAAAGCTACAGTGCACCTATCCACGAGTTACTGTGCACTTAAAAACGCGCTACAATGAACAGTGAAACCCTATGTATAAAATCTAGAGGAAGACTTGAGACTCCTCAGATTTTCGAAACCCTCTCCCTCTCTTCTTTCATTTCTCTCCTCCTTCTCTCTAGAAAGGAAATCCGGTGAAAGGCATCAAGACCCTAGTTCTTGATTTGATTTTGCTTTTCTAATTTTCCTTTCTTTCCTTCCTTCTCTTCTAAAAAAGCCAAGATCCGAAACAACATGTAAGGATCTTTTGTAACTTTTTAAAGCATGTATTTAAAGCATTTAAATTTCTGTACTTTAATTTTCTGCAATTTACTTTTCTGCACTTTTAAATTTCTGCAATTTACATTTCCGCAATTTTACATTTCCGCAATTTAATTTAACGCCATTTACTTTTCTGCACTTTTCAATTTCTGCATTTCCTTTCTTCTTTAAAGCATGCTCGCAGACTGATCTGTATCAGTTCTGCCATAAAAGTTGTACGTTCCTCTGAGGCAACGAGACCAGATCTCAATCCTCAGTTGTATTCCTTCTTTTCTTCCCCTTCAGTCAGAGCACCAGTTCTGGGATCCAGTTCTGGTACTGTGTATGTTTAGCAACCAACCTTAATGTATGTTTATTTATGCATACCCTTGTTGCTAGGCTTGCTGAATAATTTTAAAGAATAAAGATTAAAAAGGTACAAGTTGAAAAGCCGACAAAATCTCCGGTAGTTCACCAAGATCTACCCTTTATCATTAAACTGATAATAATTAATTCAATTCACACGTTCATGCAACTGGAATTGATCCCTCAATCATATGGTAATTGTGGGTTTTGATTTGTAAAATCATGCTTTTGAAGATATTTTTATCTTTAAGGGAAACTGTTATGTTTGGGTAACAGTTGAAGTGGATTGGTCCTTTGCAAAGACTAGATTCTACACTGCTGAGTAGAGAATCATCAAAGGACATGAACCTGCCATCACGAAGGACAGCAAGGATGGAAGTATCCAAACCTTCCTTAGTTAAAGGTTTTATTCCGACTTGGATGAGACCAATATGAACATAATTAAACTTTTTCTCGTTCAAGGTCTTTAAAGTTTTTTCTGAAAACAGATGAATTGTTTCAAAAGGCTTTGTAAGTGTGATGTCTCTTTCCTCGGTTTTTATAATATAATCACTCTTTAAAAAGTCAAGCTTTTTTGTTTTGTAAATCATTTCTCTAGAGACTTTAGGTAATTCCCAATTATCAATAGCTTTATCAAAATCAGAGATAACAAATTCTTCAGAACTCACAATATTCTTTGAATCACTAGTCTTCCCGGAAGAAGAGCTAGAAAAAGAAAATGTTCTACAGGTGATAGTATCCATGAAACACAAAATTACAAATTTTGAAACCTATATGAATGGCTACAGGTATGGGTTTATTGCCCTAAGCGGATGCAGACTCCTAAGACGGGACTTATAACCAGTAAAAAATTCACCACACACACAGAAGTTAAAATTTGAAAACTTTATACACACAGACTCTTAGCACCTATATAACACCTACTTCAACTTGGCTCTGATACCAGTAAGGAAACGATCCAAGGTGTACGTGTGAATTGAATTAATTATTATCAGAATTAATGATAAAGGGTAGATCTTGGTGAACTACCGAAGATTTTGTCGGCTTTTCAACTTTTACCGTTTTTAATCTTTATTCTTTAAAATTATTCAGCAAGCCTAGCAACAAGGGTATGCATAAATAAACATACATTAAGGTTGGTTGCTAAACATACACAGTACCAGAACTGGATCCCAGAACTGGTGCTCTGACTGAAGGGGAAGAAAAGAAGGAATACAACTGAGGATTGAGATCTGGTCTCGTTGCCTCAGAGGAACGTACAACTTTTATGGCAGAACTGATACAGATCAGTCTGCGAGCATACTTTAAAGAAGAAAGAAAATGCAGAAATTGAAAAGTGCAGAAAAGTAAATGGCGTTAAATTAAATTGCGGAAATGTAAAATTGCAGAAATGTAAATTGCAGAAATTTAAAAGTGCAGAAATTTAAATGCTTTAAATACATGCTTTAAAAAGTTACAAAAGATCCTTACATGTTGTTTCGGATCTTGGCTTTTTTAGAAGAGAATGAAGGAAAGAAAGGAAAATTAGAAAAGCAAAATCAAATCAAGAACTAGGGTCTTGATGCCTTTCACCGGATTTCCTTTCTAGAGAGAAGGAGGAGAGAAATGAAAGAAGAGAGAGAGAGGGTTTCGAAAATCTGAGGAGTCTCAAGTCTTCCTCTAGATTTTATACATAGGGTTTCACTGTTCACTGTAGCGCGCTTTTAAGTGCACAGTAACTCGTGGATAGGTGCACTGTAGCTTTATACGGAGTACAGAAGGAATACAAACGACATACAGAAGGAATACAAAAGAAATACAGACGGGTGAAGAGACATGTGCGCTCTCACTTGTGTCCAAAGGACCACCCGTTTACAAAAATGAATACAAAAAGAAATACAGAGAAATACAAGGAACATACAGAGTTTTTTTTTTTTTTTTTTTTTTTTTTTTTTTTTTTTTTAAGTAAATAACTAAAAATGCATACAGATTATTTACAATGCTTTACAGAGGGAAAAATACCAAAACAATCGTCTTCATTTTCATCCCCAAGAGAAATGAAGGGCTCTTCATCTTGATCTTCAGTGTCAGAGGATGCTGCAACAGAAGACTCTGATCGAGTAGTCAGTAGCTGCTTCATGATATCGAAGTATTCATCTTCAGACTTTGCACTGGCGAGAAGGGCCTGGGCTTTAGATCGCTGTGCTAGAAAGGTGCTGTGGGCTTTATTATCTTCAATACTGGGCTTTAGAAGACCATTTTGTTTAAGCCAATTGTGAATGATGGCTTCGGTCAATTTTGACTTTTCATCGAACTTGGACCACCATTTAATTTTAAAACATCTTTGAATAATTAATTGGGTGTCCAGAGTACGGTGTTGAAAATTCCACATCCAAACCCAGGGGAGGAAGAATTTGGTACAAAAACAGAGGAAAGGAGGGAACCTCTTTTCGGACTCAGAAGGAACATAATTGGCTTTAAAGAGGTTGAAACAGTTTGTGGCATTAGGGGTTAAAATATCGGTGGTTGGTCCAAAATAGGTCCACCATTGTTGGAACCAGTTTGGAAGGCTTTGTATGGTTATTTTGGTATTGAAGAAAAATAACCAGGAATGAGAATGTTTTGGGTTATGAATGAAAAACGTGTTGAACCACGCCTGTTGGTAATCCCAATATGAATAGGACAAACAGTGTGGGATTTTAAAAAGAAAATTGGCGGGAAATTTCTTTTGAACGTGGAGTGGTTCATCCCACTGGCTTGGGCTAATAACCTTTTGGATAGTGGCCGTGGAATAGGCCGGCTCAGAATGGGACTCAGTATGGTAAAAGTGTTTGAATTTTACTGAGCCAGTGGCTTCAAGGATGCTTTGATAATAAGAGTGAGGTTTTGAAAGATCCCATGGTTTGAAAAACCATCCTTTTGGGAAAATTTTTGAAACTGCTTTAAATGGGTCAGAATCATAAAATCCATCCTCCATAGTTAAAACATTTTGAGAATGGGGTTTATCATACCAATCCGATTT